>CM025850.1:23132996-23144942 GCA_003952965.2 Morella rubra | reverse complement strand
TTTTAAAATTCACTGGATTTTAAAAAGCTCACTAAGTTTGTCATTTTAGTATTAAAACTCACTTGACCTAATGTTGTGAGACTTATTTAATGGAAAATTCATCCCACTCAATTGAAATGTGACACATGTCATAAATATTTATTTATTTTTTAAATTTAAATCTAAAATTAATAAAAAAATTAATAATACATATAAAATCACAATGGATCCCCCTCTACCTCTGGCCACTCAGAAGTGGACAACCAGAGGAGAGGAGGAATCTCTCCTCCACCTCGGCTTTGGGGTAGTTGGGGGAGCCAGAGGTCCCCAATCTTTGTTTTTTTTTTTTAATATATAAAATAGTATATTAATTATTTTTTTTTTTTAATTTTAGATTTATTTTTTATTTTAAAAAATTATTTATATTTATATTTATTTTAATGACACGTGTCACGTTGCGATTAAGCATGATGAATTTTCTATTAAATAAATTTAACTGCGTTCAATCGAATTTTGATATTAAAATGATAAATTCGATGAGCTTTTAAATTTTTTTAAAAACTTAGTGAATCTTTTAAAAAAGAATTAAAAGTTAGCGTGTGATTCGTAAATTTCCGTAAAAAAATAACGTCATTTTGTCAAATTTAGAACCGTTCTCAAATAACTGAGGATTACGGGGTTTCTCTGCAAATGATCGGGGCTCAGCCGCTCAAGCGTTGCGGTTCTCGACATAACGTTGACTCAAAAAGGGCTTCTGATTTGACTTTTACGGAGACTCCTCTTCGCTCTAGCGGCTATTTGGCGGCAAAACTACTACGTAATCGTCGCAAAAAGTGCAGTAAAAGACGCAGCTAGCCGTCATATTATTAAGGGAGGGAGCCATTGCTAAAAACGAGATGCACGATCCATCACTTGACAAGCTCCACTGTGCTAGCAAAGTTACCGTCACATCGCCGAACTACTTTAACAATCGCTAATGGAGCCATTGCATGGCCGCCACGTGCCTTATCAAGAACACTTTAGGCTTTCAATTGGCAACAAGAACCCCGGCCCTCACGTGTCGTCTGAAAAGCAAAAGTGAAAAAGAAATCGTAAAGACTAGTACATATAGAGAGATAGAGATAAGTGTGCTCTGTTGTATCGGTAATCGGACCGGGAATCTGTGAAAGACATGTCGTCGTAACGTTATTCGCAAATTGGACCAGCATTGTCTGCATTTTTTGCCGACACATCAGCCATCTTGAAATTTCTTGTCTGCAATTTATACGGACACCGTTAAATAATATATAATACACCTATAAATTTCAAAGTATATGGTGTGCGTCGAGTAAAAACGTTACAGAAAAATCTTAATTCTAACAAATATACCGTCAGAAGACCTCGAGAATCCGACCACAATCTATTCCTAACTTATGTATTTAGAGCCATTCATATATTAATAACGATATCGTTTCAATTATAATTAACTACTTAAGCATAATAAGATGAGACTTTTGCTCAAATTCATAAGTTATCTACTATAAATTGTATGGATCCCACATTAATTAAAAATATGAGTTTTTTTTTTGTGATTTTTATCTTATAAATAAATCGTTATATGTACCGGTGCAGTACATTTTGAGAAGTAAAAATACATTATTTAGACTCTTGCAGGTGGTTGGATATGACCCAAATCACGAAATACTTACATTACTAACCAACGCGAGAGTAACACAACTTATAGTCTAACAATTTCCAATTAATCCAATGAATCCCATTTTTACACAATTATACTGGAGTAAGTTGTGTATAAAATTCGTGATTACATAAGGAAGATGCTTAAAAATGGGAAAAATTTAAAATATTATTGTGTATAATGTAAAAGTTATGAAAATATGTTTGATAATAATGTTTTTGCTAGAATAGTTGTTGATGAGTTTTTGTATCTTTTGTCACGAATTAACAATGACAATAAATTTTTTATAAGGGATTCAAAAGTATTTTAGAATGATAATAATTATTTTTTAAATATTTTCAGAATGTAAAAGTTATGAGAGTATATTTGGGAATAATGTTCTTGTGAGGAGGAGAAATTCTCTATTAGGGATTGAAAAAGGATTTCAAAGAAAAAATTATCTTTTGAATGAGAAATTAATGATGAATATAATATATATATAATGATATTTTAATATGTTGATAAATTTATAACCTTATTGTCCTTGCCCCCGGGGGAGGCTAGAGCCTAGAGGCCCTCGAACTAAAAAAAGGATGCCTTTGGTAGTCTAGTTCTAACAAATCTTGTAGTCAAAGAACAAAGTTCTTCACCGCACATTATTAAAACACTTAAGAACAACAAAAGCTTATGTTATTAAATATTAAAAATCGCGAGAGAGATTTGTTGAAACCTCATAATTGGATAAGTATCAACAGTCATCATTACCATGAATCCCCCAAACTATCTAAACCACCAACCAATTAAAACGACATCATTTTTATATATCTTCATTTGGGGGCATAGACTCTATGACAGCTTAGTTCTTATGTTGACTTATCCCGAACATGCCCCCACTTCTCGGTTCCTTATTTAGCACACTAAAACTGATTACTCAATGATTCCGTAACCGTCATTACATACGTCTGTAGTCCCACGGAAATAATTTAGGAATCAGCAGTTGTTTTCCTTGTCAGGTTGCTAAACCATGTCATGATATATATTAATTTACCTTATCGATTATAGAATTAACATAACATTCTGATGAAATCATGAAATTGTTTGTGAAAATTCAATAGGATGCAAAGTTAGGAAGGTCAGTTTTTGGTCAGTGTTTGCTCTATATAATGTTGCATGATGGAGAAATATGTTGATACATAAATTTCTAAATAATTAAATAGCTAAGTTCCTTCAGAACTTGACCGCATTCCAGACCATTATTATTTAAGAATTATGAAGCAGCTGTTCATATATTGTTTCAAAAAAAAATTTATATTTATGTACAAATTGAAAAAAGTATTTATTTAATTTTTAGGTCAAATTTTGACTGTAAAAAAGAAAAGAAAAGACATTTAATTCTTTAGCGGCGTAGCTAAAGTAGTCCTCCAAATCTCCTCCTTTAATAAATCCATACCCGTTCACTGTTAAATGAACACCCGTTATAAATGAAGCCCCTCTTTCTAATATCCAATTATATGGAATTTTTTAGAAGAAAGTCTTTATATATAATTATATGTAAATTCAAGCATTTAATTTAATAAATTCAGACATTAAAAGGATGTCTGTTTGGACATAAAAATGTAATCAAACAGTGCATAAGGGAAGCGGGGAAGGAGGAAGGGACGTTAAGAGGAAGTTGCACTGGAAAAACATTTAGGTGGCAGTTCTGTAAAAATTAAGGACGAAGAAAGAGAGAGTAGCGAAAGCAAAAGGAAAAAGGGCAGGAAATATCTCAGAGCAGAGAAGGGAAGGAAAAATGAGAGAGAAAAAAAAAATGAAAATGAAAGCTTGCTGCGAAGGAAAGAAGCAAATCTAAATTACAACAAAAAAAAGGGTTAGGTACTCCGAATTCGCGTTCCTTTTCCTATCATTGTTCTCGGAGGAGAGAGAATGCGAGGAAATTTCTTTAGTGCACCTTGGAACCGATCGATCCCTGTCGAGTTTTCCGATCCGTGCTTCCAGACGGACCAATAAATGCTTGTAGATCCGAGTGTACGATGCGACATTAGTTGCATTTTGTGGGGGGTGTTTAAGCTCTGCTTTATCTTTGAAATTTGTGATCGAAGTCGCACTCGACGCGGCTGCTCTCTCTCTCTCCGTGAAGGAATTTGTCTCGAGAAAGTTCGGTAAGTCGAGCTTTTGCGAGTAGTTTTCAGTGTTGAGTTTTGTTCTGTAGTTTGAACTCGAATGGCTGGATTGGTGGTTTCTGGATGCTGAATTAGGGTTCAGTGGAGTGGTTACGGGCTCTGTTGGGATTTTTAGTTGGAGGAAAATCTAGGGCTTCGCGTTGAAGTACATGGTGAGGATCTCAATTGGTCGTATTTAAATTTAGTTATGGCCGTTGAGTCTCTACATGTTTTTTAGTAAGGTTCCTACATTTTGTATGATTTTATATGCAGTTACGTACTCAAGCAATACAATTCTAGCTTGAGTTGACTTGGTCGTACTATCTCTGGTTTTCTAATGGAATTGGGCCAGGGAAACAATTTGGGAAGCCGGCGAACTGAGCTTGGGTTTTGAATTAAAGTGACTGTGGGCTTGTTATTTTTGCAGTAAGCTTTGCGGTTAGCTGGACGGAGATAATGCAGTTTTTGTTTTGGCTCAACAGTTGTATGATTCTGAAGAGTATGGAGATGTCGGGGTAACAATTTTGTGTATCTTAGTTTAGGTGCTGAGATGCCTCCTTCCCCGGCATTGAGATGCTCTCCCGGGAGGGAGCCAAGGCAGACCAATCACAGGCGAGGACGGAGTTTTGAGAGCGGATTGTTGTTAAGAGGGAAAGATGATGATCTTGCTTTGTTCAACGAAATGGAGACCAGGGAAACAGAGAATTTCTTGCTGCAGTCAACTGATGACATTGAAGACACGTTTTGTAATCTTCTATACTGACCTTGGTTCTGTAATTTGGATATATGTGACATGAAGAGTTTGGTTTTCTGTGTCTGTTTCCTCTTACTAATGATGCAGAATTTTGGTTTTTTGCTTTGGATTGTTGTTAACAGCTACAAAATTGAGGCACTTTTCCGATTACAAGCTGGGAATCTCCATGCCTGTACGAGGAGATAGTAGTGACATGCTTAATGCTGATGAGGAGAAGAATGACTATGACTGGTGAGTTGTCTTTTTTCCTATTCTTACATTCCCAAATCTCCATGTGTGAATAACTGTATAAATATTGGGGTTCCCCATATATTCAGACAATGCAATTTTATGGGGTATTGTAGCAAAAATAAAAGATCATGGATTGAGTCTCGCGGGACGGAGGGCCGTCAGCACCAGAGTTTTTCTCTTGTGCTTATCGCTCGCAACCGATAACCTTCTTGACCGTTTTCCCAAAAGTGTGGCTCACTGCCAGAGTTCACCATCTTTTCGGGGTCCCGACAGGTTATGCCTCTCACTCGCAACCCTTCTCAGAAGATTCAAAGGACTATCTCTTGGAAACTCTTGCTCGTGCTATCTGGATAATCAGTCCCTTCTAAACTCCGCTAAGCGGATCGATAGGGATTCCTCGCCTCATCATTGGACTATAATCGTCGGTCTGCAGTCTCTATTTTTACGGAGAGGTGCTCTCGAATACAGTAGTGCCATGGTTGTGATAGTTAACTGATGACAACTAGACACATTGTTTCTGACTCCTCTGGTTCCGTGGCTTGTGTCCGTGACTGGGGTGCTCCCTGGATATGGAGGCTACCTGCCAATGCATCCGAACCTATGGAGACTCTACTTGCATTGATGTTCGCTGAAGGTCGGACGTTGCGTATAATAGAGGCGCCGATTGTGTTTGTTTACTGGTACCTATACCGCCCGCCAATCGCACCCCTCTGTTTCCTTCATGGATGATGAACCAGCACAACCACGATATAGTGCTCTCGCTACCAGGCCCCAGTGACGTGAGCACGCCCTCGGCGTATGTGGCCACACCGTACTCTCTCTATATCGAGCAAGCTTCCACTCGGTCTCAGTCATCCCCTGAGTAAGAGTGTTTATCTGGTAATCGTGGTATCCAGATCCGTGTGTCTTTCAATCATCGTATTCGCACAATACCGAACCTGTGGTGCGCTCCGGGATCACATGGCTCCATCACGCAGTGCCTCGCCTCTGTTCCTCTCCACGTACATTTCAAGCATGCTCTTTTCGAAGCTCTCATTTGTCTCGAGAAGTCCTGTTTCGAGTCTGTGTGCCCCTCGGCTGGAGAAGAGCTACCGAAGCAGTAGGGGTAGTGCCAGTCCAAATCGCTTAAGCCCATCTCCTCGGTCTGGGAGTAGCACATTCCAATCTAGAGGAAGGCCACCTTCAGCAGCTCATTCCAGCCCACCTCCAGGTCCACAGCCTGCTACTCCATCACGGAGACCATCTACTCCCCCAAGTAAGCCCTCAACACCTGCTCGAAGGTCTTCTACCCCAACTCCTCGGAGGATGAGCATTTAGCGGTGTGCTCTTAGGTTATCGGTGTGTCGTCTGCCCCTACCACCAGTGGAATTATAGCCGGGAACTGACTCGCACCTCTCTAATAACACAACACAGAAATTGGGATTGGACTCTCCGCGCCATTTCTCACCAAAAACAAATACGCCAGACTTCGTTGACAGACCAAGCAGAACATCTCGCTCGAGGGATTTCTCCTTGTATTGCACCTCACCAATCCCTTCGTACGTCGTACCTCACCGTGGTTCCGGGCACAACGGGGCTCTCAACCTCTCCGGCGCCCCCTTCCAGGGCGATTGCTATTGCGGGCCCGCGAGTCTCCGTGTCCGCTATGTGAGGGTGAGCTGCACCTGTTTACCTGCCCATCCAGTACCTACCATCGTAAGCGGTAGGGATGGCTACCCCAAATTCAGCCGTCTAGTTTCTATCCAGTACTACCGAGACCAGGCTCCGCTAGAAGATCTCATCTACGATTCAAGCTTCTCGGTGGCTCTTTCATGACCGTAGATGGCTCGCCTCGCTACAGGCACAAAGGCTCGTTACTAGGGGAAGTCGTCTCTGTACAGTTATCTTTTGTGTCTGTCACTGTGTATATGAATTATGTGCGCTTCATCATTCAAGTCGCTTGCCTGTTGTAGGGCTCTTAGCTTTTACGTGAGCGAGCAACTTCCAATAGAGTTGGTGCATTATCAATAGCGGAGCTCTGGCCCTTCTTCAAAGGTACGCAAACAGCAGGATAGCAGTGTCTTTGAGTGTCGACTCAACACTCCAGCAGGGTCACCAGAGTCCCCGCACAAATAAGTACGAGACGAGGGCAACGCTCAACGTTCACGGGAAAACTCTCTGCCCATGTGCTGGTCATACATACGCGTAATTTTTCATTCTTGACGATCTTATGGAAAAATTTTGGCCCACCCATCCCAGAGCTGCTTGCGTGCGCCTGTGAAGGGATGCTCGATATATATAGGTTGATATAATACGCGGCGTAACTAAGACTCAGCTGTGTGAACATCCGCACTTTTTGAGTTGAGGGTCCACGTATTTAACAATAGGTGGGCGCTCTCCGATATGCTCCCTCTTAAATCACTCTTTTTTGCTGTCTGTGTATTGGGGTTGGTATCCTCGTACTTAACTTTACTTGTTTATTTCCTTTGGCAACTCTGTATGAACTAGTTGCACGATCATTTTCGCAAAGACGTGGCCATCGTACAACGAGAATCGGACATATTGAGCATTCCGGGCGCAACGCTAACCGTGCTTCACCAACCTCCTTGATCCGATACTTCGCAGGTTCTGCATATTACCACCATCTCTCATTATGTATCGCATTTCGCTACGTTCTTACCCTACATCCTGCGAAGGATCCGAATAGATAGATATTTCCGGGCTTTGCCTGTGAGTCGTTTTATGTTTATCAAATAACAGTGTCAAAGAACTGTTTACTCTACATGCAGACTCTCAGCGGTTTTCCTCGAGACGCTTCGTATATATAGCACTTATCCTTTTGTGTGTCTTGAAGGTGCTTGGCGACTAATCGGTGGCGCGGCAGCCAGAGTCGCTTGCTTCGATTTGATATATCTGGTGTTTTGGCCAAGGGGCCCACCTTGCTTGAGTCGTGCTTTGGATTCCCTGTTGTTCCCGCGCCAGAGTACTACTAGGGTCTCGACAGGTGATGTATGCGAACAGCAAACGTTGCTGCACCGCTCATAATCCTGGTTTTCCGCGAGACGCGATCGAGGTGTCTCTTCTGATATCTAGATCGCGCACCCTAGTCCTCCTCCTCACGAGCGTGATAGTTAATGAACGCAATGTTTTGCGAAGCGTGGTTCGTTCCTGTGACAAGGCAGGCGTGTTCAGTACCTCAATGCTTGCGCAACAGGCTTTTGCCACCATATCAGGAAACTAAGCACTATGTTAGGTCGAAGTCGTGTATCCTCTCCTACACTACCACAAGTGAATTAAGTTTCATTAATGGCCACTTCGACAACAACCAGTGGTTGGCCTCTGGGAAAGTTGCATGATCCTGATGTTCGCCGAAGGCTATTTGCTTTGATAGATGGTGAGTGAATGGAAAGATATTTTGGCATGGGAAGTGCATGGCAATGATGAAGACGAACCCTTCCCACATCGACCTTCGCTCCACCGCAACACTGCGTGTATCTTCGACCGGATCGATTCAGCTCTTCCAGTTGAGTATGTTTTGGTAGGTATGCGCTGAACCTCGTGAAGCATTCCTGTCGGACGGTTGATACAAAAGGGCGGTATTGACGCGGACGTTACGTTCAGAGCGAGAGACTGATTGTCTCGCGTGTCCCTCTATACTATGAATTCTCTTTCGTCTTTTTAAGGACGCGAAACTCATCAATGTGTCACAAGGATGAGTCTAATCTCCCTCATGCACGATGAAATTTCAAAAGATTACCGCGGGAGCCTGTTGGCCAAGGCGTGATATAAAAACTTCCGTTTTGATATGTACATCAGTGTAGCAGTGCAGCTTAGTGGGCGTCCCAGTATCATCTCAAGAGGCATATACACTAGAGCCATGTTATTGGCTCAAAACTTCCCTCTCCCATAAAGCTTAGGTCCATTAGTCCCTGTAAAGAAGACTACGTGCCCACCGCGGGAGATGAAGGTCAACTCCTGCCACTCAGCTAGATAACAGCTAAGGATTTGGGTCCTCGTGTCAAGAAGAAAAACCCCTTTAATGAGTGGAGCCCGGATGATTGGGCCCTGGTTATATCGAAGAGAATTTTAACCCATGACAATTGCTCCTACCAAATAATCTTAAGAGTAGCGGGGCCATGCACGACCTATACCTGATAGACCATCAAAGAAAAAGCTCTCTTAGCGTCTGTTCAATCGCTATTACTGATTGTCGTTGGAGCATGGGAAAGTTTTCGCCTCTCGCGGCTCGCTCGAGTCAAAATTAAGCCGCACGGCGCTCTACTCCTCTCCGGTTAGGATGCCTTTTGCTCCTTCCTTTAAAGCACATGTCTCCTCAAAAGACCTTTTGGGACTCATCCCTCAACTCCCCCCAGGAACCGCAAAGACTCATTTTGAGCTTCTCAATAAGTTCTGTTCGAGGAGCTGCGACTGCAGGGAGGCAATCAAGCCAAGAGGGTGATGGCCGCGCCAGGACCAATTGTTCGGTCTAAGCATACATCCTACCGGATTCCATACTGGTACGCGGGGCTAGGTTGTTATTTATGGGCGTTAGAGACGTTCAGGACGGTAGATTCACTAGTACTACGATCGACTCTTCTGTAATGCACTCTAACTTCGTGTTCATTTTATTAATAGAAACATCTCTTGGCAAAATGGGCTTTTGATCTGCTTTAGGATATAGTGTCGTTCTACAGTTGCAATAAAATTGAACTCTTGGAATACTTGAACGAATGCCACAACGATCCATAGGTGCCTCCTGTTAATCATTTACTCCGATCCGAAGGCCAAGTTATACCCCACAAGTGAGCCTCTCCTTGGTTTTTACATCCAGCGACATGGCTAAATCATACATTTAACGAGTCGTGGTGGCTTTGCTATTTGGTGAACACTCTTAATTCTATATCATGATGAGTTCCAACAGGCGATCCTCCGGATAGGCGACGATAGCGCCAGGACAAGTGGAAAGGCCAGGCCAGTATGGGAGAGCGCGCCAATCGCCTCGGGCATAGAGTACGCGAGTTTCTCGGACCGATCGCAAAGTATCTCTGTGCACCTATGAATTTATTGGGCGGGACTTAGCTACCGCTCTGCCCAACCCAAGTTCCAACTACGAGCTTTTTAACTGCAACCACTTAAATATACGCTATTGGAGCTGGAATTACCGCGGCTGCTGGCACCAGACTTGCCCTCCAATGGATCCTCGTTAAGGGATTTAGATTGTACTCATTCCAATTACCAGACTCGTAAGAGCCCGGTATTGTTATTAGTATGATTCACTTGATCACCATGCATACTCGACGTTGTTGTCAACAGATGTGGGGAAACTGGCTAATATAATGGCAGCGCTCGCTGGGCCCATTCCTCGTGCTGAATCTCTGGGAATTGTCTGCATTTCTACAAGGCCATCCCTCTTGCGCTGGCCAATGGTATCGAACCCTAAATGTCTCCATGTCTATGCCACCGTCTCACCACCAATCTGTGCTGCCTATCATATGCCTAACAGATCGAAAGTTGAAAAGGAACAAATTTGAGGTTTGAATGATATTGCGTCGCGTCGGCACAGTAGCGTTGGCAGAATCCAGTGGATTCAGTTATCATGAATTCTTATCATGGGCTAGAACCAGCACAACGGGCAGAGCCCGCGCTCGAGGACCTATCTTGTTACCTATTAAAATGTAGAGAAATCGCCTCTCGCATGAAGGTTTCTAGGAGATAGTGTGTGGTCTAGGAAAGCGTCCAATTAGACTGTCTAGGAAATTACTGTCGGCTCTATCTGCTCTATAGTCTGGGAAGCAGCTACATAATCTAATACGCTGAATATCGAGTATAACTGATTTATTGAGCCATTCGCAGTTTCACAGTATGAATTAGTTCATACTTACACATTCATGGCTTAATCTTTGAGACAAGCATATGACTTCTGGCAGAATCAACCAGGTAGCATTCTTATCGATGCCAGCATGTGGTCCGAGCCTGTCGCAAGACCTTGCCGCACCCGAAATGATTGACGGTTAAGTAGCTATCCGACAGAGCAACCAATTCCCCGGGAGCTACGCACAATCAGTGCGATCATTTCTCGTCGCTCAGGATTTGGGCAAAACGGTTGCAAAGCCACATAGCCCAATTAAACATTGTATCTTCGCAATTGTTCCGCTCATTGAAAGTCACGGGATTGACACGCCGCAAAAACTTATCGCCGTTGCGCATATAGTAAGACCAACAACAAATTAGGACTTATTATGCCCGCACTCTATGGAAACATCCTATATACAATCAAATAACAATGAATCGTGTGTGACCGATCTTGTAGATTGGTACCTTCCAAGCACCCATACTCAACCAAGAAGTACTGGGAAAAGGAACTGGGAACAGTGTGTTTGACGAAGGATGTTGCGCGGCAACATGAGATGTTCGTGTGCACACAAAGCTCTTTTGCGAAGTTTCCTCATCGAAGTTAGGTTATGCCGCTAGCACCAGAAGGGACCTGGCACCATGTGAGCCCAAGCGACTATGCAAACGACTTGGGACAATGTGCTCTGTAGGTGGCGGAGCGAACGGTACCCGCGACTAGTTCCGGGATTGCGTGCAAAATGACACGGAGTGTATGAATGGTCTCCTTTACCATGCTCATGTACTATAACGTCTTAAGCTGCCAACGCCCACACCCACGCATAGTCACGTCACCAAGCCACCCACCTGAAATGGGAAACCTTTGGCTCCCAAACCTCTCCGATCGTACGAACAACAACCAAACCAACCGCGAGGCTAGATAAGCATGTGGAAGCATCAAATAGCGCCAAACCGGCACCGCTAGGAGTGAAAATAAAAGCCAACATGAATGAAACCAACGGAATATTGATCACTGCTGTTTTGGAGGGGATCAAATTCCCTGAGAGCCTATACACATCGGTGGGCGTCAACCCCACCGTAGAAGTCCAAATCGCTTACAAGTGGCTGCGATCCTGGGGTTTACTCGCATCTGTCTTTCTGATGTTATGTCTCACTTGTCTGTGTAATCGTAGGGCTACCTCTCATATTATATACTGATTTTCTATGTCAATATGTTGTCATCTCACCGATTGCAAAAATCCCATGACATAATTGGTCGACACCTCATTTCTTAGAGTCTGAAGATTGAAAAAAATCTCCAGAATAATAATGTCTTATATAAGTAATGAAACATAGAA
>CM025850.1:22942996-23122996 GCA_003952965.2 Morella rubra | reverse complement strand
TATTCCCACACTCCGTGTAAAGAAATCGGGAAAACAACAACCACTATGATAGCATCACCTTGAGAATTCTCCGCATTGACTAATCAACCCAATTCCCAAACCACACGAGCTTTAGCCTCTATGCTCACTAAGGCTTTCAGACATCGCAGTTCAGGCTCCATTCTCTCGGCCTCAGAGCCCTCTATCATCCGTAAGCCATCAACCCCATTCTGAATTCCCCGATTCATTAAATCATTCAACTTTGGAACCTCCGAGCTTCCAGTAGCAACTATGAGCTTGCCAATTTGTTTATGAGGAATGTCATGTTCAGAGCAGTACTTGTACAGCATTTCTCTTCCTCTAACACAAAATATAGCCTGAAAAAAATAATCAAAGTTAGATTCTACATTCAACACAAAAAAAGTTAATATCCTATTTAGTTTTAGTGACAGGGATGAATTCAGTATAATCAAATGCCCCAAATCTTACAAGTTGGAGAGAGAATGACCATAACGACTACTAAGCCACAAAGTCTGTTTTTTTCTCCCTTTTCCTTTCAGTGGAAAGAGTACAAGACTTCTAAAACACATCCAAGCTATCTTACGAATAAATCTAACAGTTCCCAATCAATGTTCAAAGCAATAATAAGCCTGACTTAGACAGCCACTTTCAAGAAGCTTTGAACATATTAATCAAATAAATTACATCATTTCAGAGCCTTGCTCTATAAAGGTGGAATGCTTAGTTCTGAAGGTGCAAAAGTGGCTTGAAGAAACCTTTGTATGACTTATTGGATGGCTTGGACCAGTCTGTGTGGGCCAGCTGTACCAGGACAAACATGCCAAGAGGTAGAAACTTTTGGGATGTTAGGGCACCCGGGGGAGTGTTTGTGGTCTTGAAGGAAGATTCTGAAATTAAGACATTAACTGACCAGGGGAAGCTTTGTGACACTCAATTGGTGATGGAAGATCCACCTTTTTATGGTGGAGGCAGGGGGGGATAATTGGCACGCTTTGGGGCCTTTAATACGTAATTCTAACTGGGAAGTAGCTATGGATTCTGTTTTTGCTTAAAATAGACAAATTGATGACTCAACCTGGCTTGGCCAGAGGATTACAGGAAACAATTTTGGAGAAGTATCTGGGAGGCTACCCCTACTAACTTCAAATCCTCTCCTTCTCGCCCTGATCAGGTGAGACGGAGCCTCAGTACTAACAGAGTTTTCTCCATCAGCTGCGCAATGGATGTAGTTCATCAAAGAGAGGAAGAGGTTAAATGCTCAAATCTGGTCTAAAGGTGTGGTTCCAAATATTCTTTTGTCCTGGGGTTAGCAATTAGTAATCATTTATCTACTCAGGAGAGACTTAGAGACATGGGTTTAATCCTGGAGGCTGAATGTAAGCTCTGTTTTTCTATTTAATTATGTTCTAAACTTATCGTAAAAGTAACTTTGGGAATATATATACTGACTAATTACCCAAAATAGAAAAAAACTCCGTGGTTACCATAATGTCATTAGAAAAAGAATGTTTACTTTAAAAGTTGAGTCTACAATAATAACACAAAATATTGGACCCGAGAGCAAGAATTAATGGCGGATTAGTCCGACTTTGCCAGCCCTAAGAATAATAGTAAGCCAAGATAGTCAACAGTGAATGATATCTCATGATTATAACTTCCAATACTGCATTCTGTATCTATACGTCACAATGATTCAACCATCCGTCCATAGGTCACATTCCCATGTCAACAACATGCTGCTGTTTGAAAGTCAGACCATGCCATCAACAACCTTCATATATAGCTACAATATATCAGGTACTTGAATAAGGATATTTTCGGTTTTTGTGACTGTGAATTAATTGAATCCTCACAATCTGATTGGTTATTTTGGTGTTTAACCGGCCTTTTTCACTAGTTGAGTTGCAAGATAACTCTATAGGACTGTAAATGGTCCAAGAATCTGTCTGCTCCAAATTGTTTCTGTTATCCTTTGAGTAATCTTAGGGTAAGCAATGATGAAGATATCTGAGGTTGAGCTCTCATAGCAGATGTTAAGAGTTCAAGAAAAAAAAGATGTAAACAAAGTAAAAGGTTGCTCAAGTTCACTTAGTTGTCTCGTGGGCCAAGGAAGAGCTATTCTAGGAAGGCAAACATAATGCCGAAGAATTATAAAGAACTTAAACCAACATTTTCTCCACTTCTTGTTCCATATTCTTCGCTGTAAAACCTCATTTACGTAGCACATAATAGCTATGTAACTAAATCCACAATATCGCATTGGACTGCATCAGTGTTTGCTTAGCAGTACCACACGAAATAACTCTTTAAATTTCATCACACATTTCTACATGCCCTGCTTTTTTTTTTTTTTTTTCTGATGATGGCTAGGTTATAAGCGCAACCGATTAGTCTCAAACCACGACCTGACTTTTGAGCTACAGGCCATTTGCCCTCGAAAGGGCCAGTTACGGAACAAACCAATTGAAATTATAGCGCCGTTGGCTTTTATGAAAACACAACAAGAGTGAAATTCCAATTATTGCTAAAGTTTGACTTTGACTGTACGAGCTAGTAACGAGAAAAGGAGATACCTTGAGATAACGGTGAGGGTAGTAGATGCCGGCGTGTATGACTTCGCTATTCCAAGAAGCTGGTGCCAGTACCAAAGGTGGGGGCGGAATCAGAAACCAGGACTTCCCTGCCTCTAAGAGCGAGCTCCCTGGCCAGTGCTAGTCACTACCACACCGGCCCCTATCACCACGCAGTCGCCCTCTCCCTTGCGCCCTCTATGTGGGCTTTCGTGCTCAAATTCTTCCATCTTATACATATTCTTGTGATGACGATGATTGTAGAATTCCCCTCGAGTTTCTCAGCAGGCACTCGAGTGCTTGCTTCGGCATCTTCTTGTCTTTCTCTGGAGCCTGGGTCTCACCCGTTGGATCAGCCATCCTTGCCAATATCAAGATGGTGAATCTGTTCTTGGCTTCTCAGTTCTCATAGAGGATTTTTTTACTTCTATGTTTTTCTACGCATATTCGGGTGGTGTTCGGCATCCCGGTAGAATATTTAGAGTATTAAAATTGGTGAAAAATTGAAGAAAAAATCAATTAAAATTAATTTTTTTATATTTAAAGTCTAAAAAGTAATGATTTGATAAGAGAGAGAGAAATTTTAAAAAATTCTTTTGTTGAAGTGTAGAAATTTGAGGGGTGAAAATTTTGGGTGCCAAACACCCTTTTAGACTATTTAATTTATTAGTCAATTTTAATCTACGCATTTTCTTCCTAATCAAATCTATGCCTAGATTGGCTGATCGTTTTTATTTTTATGTTCAAGAAAACCAATTGTTTTCATATATGAAATCAAATGGGATAAATACTTGGTCTATTTTGTTTGCACAAAAATCAAAATAGTCTATAAACTTTAAAACTCATCAAAATAATTCTTGAGGTTTAAAATTTTCCATTTAAATGGTCACGAAAGGACTAAAGTTTGTAGCAGCTTGCGACAGAACCAATAATCTATAGCTTTTTATCTCCAACTACAAAACTTTTTGAATATGTACAAATAATAGTTCAAATACTTCTTGCAAAAACATATTGTTAATAATGAACATACAAAAAATATTTCCAAATATTTTGTACTGGGGTTAGTTTGTACTCTAATCATGGATGTTCTCCTTCTTCTGTAGCTTGCACCGAATACTTCAATTGTTAGTCTAATAGTTAGTCTTAAATAGTTTTTTTACAAATTTATTGAGGCAAAGCATTTCAGGTCGTCAGCGGCAAGGGTGTGAAATCAATCTTGTCAGAATGGAGTAGGAAGTCCATTCAGCTCGATTTTCCTTTTGACATGAGGCTGTATGTTGATGGTGAACTTGCTTCTAAGCCCTAATCGTATGGAATCAAGATAATGCGTCCTTCATTAAAAAGCCTTTCAGCCTTCTGGCTCAGAGGTAAGTTTCAAATTACTGACCAATAGTATAGTTGAGGTTCTGGAGAATGTCCCCGAAGGGAATTAGGGTCTTAGTCTGGAAAGTGTTTACGATTTTTCAAGAATTGGTTGGTACCAACTTTATAGCATGGCGTGGTGTCAGTATGGTGAGAGCGGCTTTAAGCTTCAGACAACCACATAAAAGTCGCAGAGCAAGGCGCCTTACGAAGACTTGTCATAAAGAAGGAAATTCAGACGGTTTCAATTGGAGTACTTGAGTGCTGTTGATAAACTTGCTCGGAGCTGCTCAGGAGCCATGGAATAAAGAAGGTGCGTCGAAGATGGCAAGCCTAATCCATTATTTCTTGGCTGAGACACAATAATTTTATCTTGTCGATCAATCTTAAGCATAGTGAGACGCGTCTGAGTGGTTATGAGGCCCAAGGACCTTAATGGACAGGTGTAACGGTGGGCCTTTTGTAGAATGCTTTGGCAAAATGCGGTGCTCTACGGCAATGTCAATTTCGCCAAAGTTTCTAGCGAGCAAATCTTTTTCGCGTCGCAGCCTGATGGTGATGGTTCCTGAGGCTGATGCAGGAAATTTAATGCTGGCCTCCCATTTCCAGGCCCCTGATTTGCTTGAGGTGTGGTCATTTGCTCATCAGTTAGGTCTGATGGACAGTTGAGGGCAGGGTGGCGAGGCGCGTAAACTTGTGTCCTCGTGATTGTTCGTATGCCTAGAGCTTCAATTTCTCAGAATCTTTTTCGTGAGGGATAGCCCGGGTGGTTCCTGCCTTGGAAGCTGGTGGACAGTTAGGGGTGGGTATCTTGTGGCTAGAGCTTCTTTCGTCTGACAAGATGCTGGCAAGCTTCCATCTTCCAAGATGGGGCAACTTATGGGCCAAAAAAGCTTTTGGAGGGTGTGGGTCTCCTCGGGTGATGCTGAGGGAGCGATTTTTGTGTGGTTATCGAGGAGTGTGTTGCTTCACAGGCCCTTCATAGGTTTTCAATGATCAAGAGGAGTCAGGTTCTAATGGGGAGCTATGTTTGGCTTTGCCCGACTCTGTGACTCTAAAAAAAAGTGCTTGGATGAGTCTGAGGACTCAAGATTAGTGTCATTGAGTCTTGATGTGGTCGCTTAGTACGTGGGTTAGTGTGGGGTTGGATCGATTGGTGTGAAGGGAAGGAAAATTGTGTGTGTAGAGAATGGTGATTCCAAGATGGTGAATATGGGGAAAATTTGCTTGTCAAGGGGATTTGTTCGACTTTTATGCGACCAAGGGATAATTGGATGTGTAATGGGCAGGACCATCTAATTGGGCTGTTAGGCATGGTATCTTCCTTTGCACATGGGTCTAGTCTCTTGTGAGGATTATGAAAAAGAGTTAATGGCTCTTTTTGCAACCTTGGAGAAGGATAAGGGGCAGAATTGTGCAAGACGTCAAGTGAAGTCAAGAGGCAAGTCTTTTAAGAGAATTTGAAGGGTTTGAAGGGTCCCCTGTATAATATATGATGGGAAAGCATCTATATCAAGAAAGTACAGAAGGGATGAGAGGGATTTTTTGAAAATTAAATGAACTCAAGAATTTTAAGTTGGAATGTTAGAGGGCTTAATGATAGGTTGAAATTTAATGGAGTGGAAATTTGTTGCAGTGATGAAGCTGGATTTGGTGTGTGTTTAGGAGACTAAGGTGGCTTTGGTTAGGAGTTTGTTGAGGGGCATGTGAGTTGGTGTAGTTTGGCGTTGGATGGTGTTTCGTGATGGTATTTTAATCTTATGAGATCTCTAGAGTTCTGGAGTTGGTGGATTCGTGCGTAGGCTATTTTTCTGTTTCAGTGATCTTAAGAATGCAGGAGGATGAGGTTTAGTTTTTTTTTTTTTGGGTTCCATGGTCCTAATGATGATGGTTAGGAGATTTTTGTGTAAGGAGCTAGCGGGTGTTTTTGCTTGGAACTTACCTTGGTGCATCGGAGGTGACTTTGATGTTACTCATGTTCCCAAGTGAACTTTCAGACTTCAGGTGGGAATGAGAGTGCTATGGTGGGTTCTCAAATTTTATTGTCGAAAACTATTTGTTGGATATTCCGTTTTCGGGGGGTCTATTCACTTGGTCTAACAATAGGTTCTCTCAGTCTTAGTCTAGGATCCATCGCTTCCTTATTAGCTATTGTCGGGAATCCTTGTTCCCTGAGATTTCTCAGGAAAGGCTGCCGCGTTTGTTCTCAAATCTTTTCCTTACTTTTTTGGAGAGTGGCAGATTTAGGGGTGGGAATAAGCCTTTTCGGTTCAAGAATATGTCTTAAAGAAGAAGAGTTTGTAGATAGAGTGAGGGAGTGGAGGTCTTATATTTTTTGTAGGGTCTCCCAGTTTTGTACTTGATTCAAAACTGAAGGTTTTGAAAAAGGATATCAAACTGTGGAATCGGGAGGTTTTTGAGGATCTAAAATTTGAGAAAATCTTCTTTGTTGTTTGAATTGTCTTTGCTGGATGGGTTGGATGAGGGAGGGATCCTTGATGAGGAGGGGAAAGAGTGAAAATTGATCATGACTAGGGTGCTAAATCTTTTGATTGAGATGGGGAAGATAAATTAGAGGCAAAAGTCTAGAGCTCTTTGGCTTAAAGACTAAAATAGATGTACTAAGTTTTTCCATCGTGTGCCAACTCTAATAGGAGGTTTAATTCTATTTTAGTTTGGAGGTGGAGAGGAAAATTGTAGAGGACCCTACGGTTATTTCCGAGGAGATTGTTACCTTCTATAGATCTTTGTAAGGAACCTTTCTCTTGGAGATCCTTTGTGGATGATCTAACGTTTGATTCTATTTCTGGGGATGATGCAGATTGGTTAGAAAGGCCTTTGATGAGGATGAGGAGGGGGTGACTGATGTGGTACAGAGTCTTAATCTTGTTGGGAGGTGGTCAAGGGAGATGTTTTGTCTATGTTCAATGAGTTTGCTTAGCAAGGGGAATTTGTTAAAAGTTTTAATGCTACTTTCATTGTTCTTATTCTTAAGAAACCAAGAATGGCTGAGTTGAATGATTTCCGTTCTATCAGCCTCGTGTGTGGGCATTACAAGATTCTTGCAAAGGTATTGGCCAATAAATTGAAGTAGGTGTTAAAAAAGATTATTTCGCCGTACTAGAATGATTTTGTGGGAGGTAGACAGATTTTAGATTCTGTACTGATTGCTGGTGAATGTATTAACTCTAGGATGAGATCTAATGTGCTGGGAATGTTATGCAAGTTCCATTTCTACTGTTAAATATTTGGTGATTATGAATGGCTCCTCTGAAGGGTTCTTTGGTGGCTTTTGTGGTTTGCGCCATGGTGATTCTCTTTCACCTCTTCTGTTTGTTATTGTTATGGACGCCGTAAGCAAGATGATGAGGTAAATGTATTTAGTTGGCATATAACTTTATGTTGTAATTGTGTCTTGTTTATTCCTAGAGATTCAAGTACGTTAAAACACTGTATGGTTCGAGCTTCTTAACAGCGTATGAGTGTGTCTAGGGCATCTATAGTTTGATTGAAGTCTTCCTACAGTTTGACAGTGCGAAGTTGGAGCACTAATTTTGAGGTTAACAAAGTTTGTGCGGAGTTTGCTTGAGGTTTACCAAGAATTACATAAGCTATCTTGAACATTTCTAACTATTTTAGGAACAACTCAAAATTAACTGCCTTCGTGATTCCCACCTTAGAAGCCTAGGATATAAAAATCCTTTCCTCCCATTTTGTCATTTAGAACAAAAAAGTTCCTTTGTATATTTCAGAGAATAAGCCTCCATTGTCATCTTCTCCAAGACTCTCTGTTATTATTTCTTAGTTTACTCTGTAAGAACTAAAGTGTACCAGAAAGATGTGTACCTATCCTTTAGTTTCCATCAAGATTTTGATCACACAAAGTTTACCCACTTAGGTCTTAGGTTTACCAGAGTTCTGGTTCCTGAGATGGTTTGTGTGGCTTGGTCTGGTAGCAGTGCTAGTGAAGGTTCACTGGGCTACAAGATCAGTGGTGAAGTTCTAGCGTGTTTGAATGAAGGAGACCAGTCTCAGTCCCTACAAGAGTGCAAGGATCCAGATTCAAGATTTGGATAAAATTTTGATGGTTAGTGTAGCAAGGGGATTGTGTGTACATCTAACGGATCACCGTGCAACTTCGAGTTCTCATACTAGTGAAAATCTTTCCCGGCCACAAGGCCCATAGAATTTTTCTTTTTGAAGTTTGTCTTCAAGAGGTTTCTCTTCGTAATCATTCTGTGTGTTATGTGTGTGTGATGGAATTGATTTTCATGTTGAATGGGTTAATTAGATTGAATATAAATCTGTCCAATATTGTCTTTAGTTAAAATATCTTCTTGAATATTAAAGCCTAAAAAAATATTTATTGCTTAATAGTTTCATTGTTATCCACATATAAAATCTTGATAAAATTTTTGGGTTCTTGAACTTCTGATATTCCTATGAAGTGTGCAGTAATTCAAAGAAGAAAAAGAATTTAAAAGAACCTATTACCCCCTCTAGTTCGGGTGTTTCATATTAAGTCTTTAAATCGCCTAGTTCCAAAGGTTTAATTAAGGGGTTTGATGTTGGAGGAGGTGGGTGTGTGTATTTTGCATTTGTTGTTTCTAATGACACTCTTATTTTGTGCGAGTCGGTTGAGAGCCAATTTCATAATCTTTAGTGCTTACTCTTATGTTTTGAGGCTGTCTTGGGGTTAAGAATTAATCTCTTTAAATCTGAGGCTATTCCTATTGGTAGTGTTGGTAATGTTCAGGAGTTGGCAGACATTATGGGACGTAGAGTTTCTTCTCTACCAATGACTTACCATGGGCTTCCTCTAGGTACAAGATTTAATAGTATTCACATTTAGGATGATATTATTGAGAAAGTTGAAAGAAGATTGGTGGGCTAAAAGCGTATTTACCTTTCGAAGGGGAAAATGATTAATTTGATTGAATCCACTCTCTCTAGTCTCCCTAACTTATTTTTCTCTTTTTCCAATCCCTATTGCGTGGCAAATAGATTGGAAAAGTTACAAAGAGATTTTCTGGGCAGTGGTAGGGATGAGCATAAGTTTCACCTTTTTAATTGGGCTAAGGTTTGTTCTCCTATTAGATCTGGTTGGTTGGGTTCAAGGCGACTTCCCTTGTTCAATAAAACTTTTATTAGGAAAATGGTTGTGGTGTTTTGCCTTAGAAAGGGACAACCTTTGGAGGATTGTCATTATAGAGAAGTACGTCAATGTAGTGGGTGGCTAGAGAACCGTTGAGTTCCATGGCTCTTATGGTGTGAATCTATGGAAGCACATCAGTAATTGATGGATTTGTTTTAGCAAGAACATTCAATTTGTGGTGGGTTATGGTCTTAAAGTACGTTTTTGGCATGATCGTTGGTGTGGAAAGAAACCATTGAGGTTTGCATTTCTTTTAATACTTTTCCTTAGCTCAGTGCAAAGATGCTATGGTGGCGGATTGTTTGGAGGGAGGTTCCAGTTTTGGTGTTTTCAATTTGCCTTAACTGCTAATGATTGGGAGGTGGATGAATTTTCGACCTTCTTCTCTTTACTCTATTCTAAGGTTTTAAGGAGAAGGGATGACGATAAGATGTTTTGGTTGGGATCCAAGAATGGTGTTTTCTCGATGAAGTTGATGTATGTGCTCCATGCGTGTGGTTCTGCTAAGTTGTTTCCTTGGTGTCAGATTTGGAGGACCTTGTTCCCTCAAGAGTCTCTTTCTTTGTGTGGGAGGCTGCTCATGAGAAAGTTTTGACTATCGACAATTTAAGGAGGAGGGGTTTATGCTTGATAGATTTGTGCTATCTTTGTAGGTGTGATGGGGAATCAGTGGATCATGATCATGTTCTACTTCACTGCTTGATTGCTAGAGGATTGTGGTTGTATGTGTTTTGTATTCTAAATTTTTCTTGGGTTATACTAAGAGGGAGGATGGTTGATGTGTTGGAAGAGAAAGTTTGATGACCCACTAGCATTGGCAGTTTGGAAGATGATCCATTCTTGCATTTGGTGGTGTTTATGGACAGAGACCATTGGCAGATGCTTTGAAGATTTGGCTTTGTCATTGGAGTGTTTGAAGGGCAAGTTGCTGCAGTCTCTTTATTTATGAGCAAATGTGGTGTTGGGTTTTCCTTTTTCGGATTATCCAGATTTTCTTAGTTTCTTAGCTTGTATAGTTTATGTGTCTCATATAGTCCTTTGTACTGTTACACATCTTTTTATTAATAAATTTTATATTGTATAAAAAAAAGTTTAGATAGCTTTTAAACCTCAATGACTAATTTGATGAGTTTTAAAATTTAAGGACTTATTTGATTTTCGGGCAAACCACAGGAACAAACTTTATATTTATCTTCTTCTTTTTAAACAAGACAAATATTAAGCATAGGGAAAATATATTTTGCTCCCACTAACTATCACCTGTTTTATAATTAGCACCTCAAACTAGCAAACTTGACATATTGTACCTCAAGCTACTAATTAGTTTACACTTGGCACCAGAACTCAACTATTGAGATTATGTCACATATCGCGTTTTTAATCAATTTTAGAAAATGTAAACATATTAATAGTGTGGGGTGCAGTATGTCAAGCTTGATAGTTTGGGTGTAAATCACAAATTGCGTGGTAGTTAGAAGGTGTAAAATGTATCATTCCTTTTTTTGCTTTTCCCTTATGTATCTTTTTAGTAAGAAGAAACAATCTGTGCACCCTTATGCATCAGGTTTGGACTAACCTAACCCAACTTAGTTGCACAGGAGGACTTAACACGACGGCAAACACTGGAAACATGCAACGACCTTTCACCACACGCATCATTTAAGTTGCGAGTTTCGTTGTCATGGGAAGTTGAACAAAGGTTGACCAATTGATCAATGCTACCCATAACCACCTCATCCACATCTCGGGAGCTTTCCTATGTGTATTGATATTGACCAAGGTAAAATAGGAAGCCCCAACAATCACTCAAATCACTTTAGTACATTCAATACATTGTACAACAATAAAAATATAAGGAAAAAAGTCACTTTGAGCCCTCTAACTATGCATTACCCCTCCCGATCAGCATTTAGAAAGTTGGAATTATTGCCTAGGTTAGAACTAAGTCGCCACTTGTAATTATTGTTTTTAAATATACTTAGTATGAGGTCTTGGGGTGAATATATGATGAATATGCTGAGGTCATGGGTTGGATAGTTTTGGTAGATATGATGCTTTTTATTTGAGGTGTATGGTGTGCATGTGGTTTGATTGAAGAAAGAAGGTAAAATCAAAGTTTTTTTTATGATTAAAGTCTATTATTTTTCAAACGAATCTTAGCAATTGAAGCAGTAGAGGAGCCAAAAATTGATATTTGGGGGGAGGGGGGGGGGGGGGGGGGCGATTTTGTACAATAATAATATATTTTTAAATTTTTATTTAATTTAATAGAAATATATAGTATAAAACATTTATCATTAGGTTATATTTTTAATTTAAGACAATAATGTTATTAATAAGTTACTTTACATGGTAGTTATTAACAAAGATCATGAATTATAAATAATAGTTTTCTCATTAAAACTTAAAATTTATAACATTCAATGTTTTTTTTTAAGTTACATTTGTAGACAAAATAGAAATAACTTGGATGAAAATAAATGAATGTTTGAAGAGCTCAAGAAAAATTGTCAAGAAAAAAACCTTCAAATAAAAAAAAAATTGTCAAGATTCAAACTAAATCTTGAAATTTAATAAACATGTTAATTCAAATATTTAGGGGACCTAAATATTGATTTTTCCAAAAACTATATATATAGGCACAAAAGAAGGATCTTAAAATTTTGGGCCAAATCTTAATTTTTGTCAAAACCGTGGAAAGAACACTAAGGGTCTGTTTGCAAACAAAAATTTTATACTCCCTAGAATTTTAACACAATAAAAATTACAATATAATCTCTCTTCCCATCAAATCATTACTTTTCACTATAATAAATATTAAAAATCATTTTTCTCTTCACTTTTTCACCAAATCCAATACCCTAAAATTTTAACCTCCCCAAAATTTTACAAACAAACATACCCTAAAGGTACAGGGGGTTTTCAAAATTTTGAGGGGAGCCATGGCCCCCTGGCTTTGCCACTGTACTGAAGGTCAATGAAGTAGATTTATGTCTTAGGTATTATGGACCCTTGTATGTAAAGATTTGAAGTTTAAAAATCAAAATGCCTATATGAGTGTACTAGATAGGGGTGGGTAGCGGTATTACAAGAGCCAGAATTTCACTGGAATTTGAAATTTCTGGCTCCGGTACCAATAAGAACTGAATGACCAATTTGGCATTCGGTTCTGATCTGACACTTCTCGGAATTCCGGCAATCTGGGAAGAACAATCCAGACAGTTTGGGCCCAAATTATAGTCTTTTTTGAATTTTTTTTCAATTACGCCTAGATTAAAGTCCATAACATCAATTTTTGGGCTTTGCAATTTGATCATATTTACTATTTTATAATTTGGATGTTGGATCCATAATTCCTTTATTTTGCTTGAATTCGAATTTCGTAATCGTCATTTTGAGCTAATTTTATAATAAATCATTAATGTAGAAAAACGAATCAAAATTACAGATAATACAAATTTACAATCCGAAATCAAAAACAAAGAATGAGTGAATGACAATTGACAATAATATTAAACAAGTCACAAAGGAAAAAAAAAATGGAATAGATTCTTGGATAGTTGAATTGAATGGAAGAAAATGTTGGCCATATTGGTAAAAACCTCAAAATATCACTATCATAAATACTTGATTATGGTAGTGTTAGCTTTTTATTGCCTTTTTATGCATGCCCAGAATATTTAATTGTTGGCTTTTGTGCACAATCGAGATTTTAATGATTTCAATAAATGGATCAAGTTTATAAAACGGACATCTTCAAAGACAAAGACGTTTTGATGAAAGAGCCAAAGACTTGAAGAAAGAAGATCAAGAAGATGCAAAGAGCTCAAAAGTGAAGTTTCAAGACCATAGGTATAACCTTGTAACTCTTAGTGTCACTTTTGACAAGGATTATGAATCACACTTGCATATCTTTCAAAACGTGCATAAACCGTTTTACCTTTTGTTTGAAAGATTAAAATGTTTTTAAAAGGTTTTAAAACACCTCAATCAAACTCCCAAACCTTTCTTATACTTATGGGAAGTAAGTCTTTAAAATTGGGTGTTTCAAATAGGTCAAAAACGTGGTTTTAATTGAACTGGATCATGTGCTTAAGTTGAGGAGGTCGACTGGTTGGTGAAGTGGTCGACCGGTCTTCGATCGCTTGGTATAGCGGTTGACCGTTGATTTTGAAATAGATCCGTTGAGCTTCTGACATTATGACCGTTGAGTAACGGTAACTTGAAGCGGTCGACTGGTTCATGTAGCGAATAACAGACCAATGGCTATAAACGGCTAGTTTTCATATGTGGCCTATAAATACACCTTCATAACGTCCAAAATAAATACACAACGACCACATATCATTTAGATCACTTGAGAAATATCCAAACCTTCATATTCTATATTTCTCATATCATTCACACAAAACACACTTTCATATCCTTGTCTTTGTGTGAATCAAGAGATAGAGCCTTCCAATTTCATATCTACTCTTTGAGAGAGTTTATTCTTTAATCTTTATATCCAAAAGAGGTTATTCCTTTAGTGAGGTTGTTCACTAAAGAAGAAGCTTAGAGAGGGTATATCTCAAGCTTGGTTGGGGTTTGAGTGTTGAGCCCGGGAAAGCACTTGTAAGGTTCTCTAGCACCCGAAGCTAGAGTGTACACTATTTAGAAGATAGTGGGAAAACCTCAAGGCTCGGTAAAGAGCTTGAGGGGTGGATGTAGGCGGGTTTGCCGAACCACCTAAAAATCACGTGTTTGCTTCTCTATCCTTACTCTTTACATTTAGCACTTATTCTATTATTGCATCAATATACTTGTGCTAAATTAGTCTTTACTTTGCAAAACGACTTTAGGGGTTAAAAGCGAAAAAGTTTGGAAACCCAATTTACCCTCCCTCTTAGGTTGCCTTAATCCTTGGATTTACATTAATGACCAACTACGAAAGATTGGTCACTAAAACTCTAAAGCATAAACTAATTTAACTAATGAATAACACCTAACTTGAAGTCTTGAACCTAACTGTTTAATTAACTACTTTCCATTTTCCAAAACATCATCATATTATGAAATTAAAAAATAGAAATAAGAGTACAAAATCCAACAACTAATTACCTATTAGCTGTTCATCATGAATAAAGAAAAAAAATACAACACACCCCTAAAATCCAAATTACTAATTACCCATTAATCCTATGATCTAAGTCTTACAAGATAACATTTAACAACTATTAATCTAATATTACGAGCATTTTCCTTAAAAGAAAAATACTATATAATAATACCTAATTACGTAACTTATGGACCTCCTGTTTCAAACAATACCTCCCTGGATCTCGTTCTCACTTGAGTCACTTCTTCTAATCATCCTCGTCAAGCGTCACTCTATCCACCTTGGAGACCGAGATAATAGACATCATTTGACTAGAGTTAATAGTCATGTCTGCAAGCAAAGAGTATTTAGAAAAAAAGTACATTTGCAAAAAAAAAATGTATAAATTAAAATAAAAATGAAATCATTACCTTTATCCATATTATAACTTTCCAAATATTCCGTTCCATCACCAATCTTCGTTCATCAACATCCATAGATTACAACCAATTCTGAGCGCATATGAGACCCTCAACTGTTTTCAAAGCTAAAGAGTTTCAAAAAGCATCTAATACACGTCCTCATGTACTGAAGACCGACTCAGATGGAACGGTTGTAATTGGGATGAAAAATACATCTCGGGCAACCTGAGAAAGTTTAGGGAACTTTACAGAATTCATTTTCCACCAAACCAGAATATCAAAACCCTCAGTCTTAGGCTCAACCTCCTCCATCAGTTACCTATCCACCTTGTAGTTCAAATAAAGTGCTAACATTGAGCCGAAAGCTTAAGCTATTAGCCAAGACCAACCTTATTTCTTTATATGCTTGGTAGCACAGAGCCCCGTACTAAGCGACAGGTGGGCAAGGGGGCTGCACTACGTGAGTGCCAACAGATTGGGCTGTCAAGCACTTTTCTGTCCTTTAAGGGACAAACACGAGTCAAAGGGTTATTGCTGGCTCCGATAAAGCCAACACACCTCAGACTTGAAGCATTCTCAGATCCAAAAACTCCATTATACTTTGAAAACAATTGATCCAATGTACTTCTAACCAAATTAGTCATCTCTTGACCTTCCTTCTTACCCAAGGTCTTAGTGAACCAAAAACACAACTAAATCAACTTATATTGGGGATCGAATGCCATTGCCACAAACAATAGCCTATTCACAAGTAGATATTTTTAGTGTGTCTTCATAAAACAACCTTAAAAAGCTAATAAAATGCCTCACATGCGTCCAATCATAACTAGTTGGAGACCTAAACCCCTTCTTCCCATGTCCATCATCAGTTAAGAAATCCAAAAATTGTGATCTCTCATCCAACTCCAACATATCACTACTAATATCTTCATACTTCTCTGCAGCATCCAACATAATATCTGTCGAATTCCACCTTGTGGGTACATCAAGTTGCAAGAATCCCTCTGTAGGAAGCTTCCTCTTATTCACACATATCCTAAAATAATCCAACCTTTGGGGAGGAGGGGGGATGACTTAACATATTTCACACAATTTCTCACCTATCCATCTAGTCATCTAATTCTTTCAAACCGTCTTGCAGAATCAAATTTAAGATATGTGCACAACACCTCATGTGTATAAACTCATACCCATAAACAACTCCCCCTATCCTACCACCCGCAAGTGCTACTTGTCTCTTTTTTACTTAGTCGATTACAACATCATTAGAGGATGCATTATCAACTGTGATCGTAAGAATCTTATCAATCTCCCAATTATACATGCAATCCTCCAACTCCTTCCCAATTGTGACTCCTTTGTGATCAATGACTCTAGGAAATGAAAAGACCCTTTTGTGCAACACCCAATTCGAATCAATAAAATGTGCATCGTATTCATCTATCTTCATCTCCCCCACTACATCCCCTCTTCGACAATTTGGAATTTGCATCATGAGTGAATTTCTTTTGAGAAAAGTCTAACTTACTTTGCTTCCATTGATACGCTAAGCTGCCCTTCAAGTGAGACCTCAAACTTGAGGTGCATTGATTCTTGTGGTGAACCCCGACAACATGGTAACAATATTACAATGTGTCATTGGCTTCTCCAGATTAATAGTGATCACTTTTTCCCTTGGAAAATGATCTCACATGGGAGACAATTGAGAAAATTTCCTCCTCTTTGGGAGAGGTGGTGCTGACTCATCAATACACCCCCCCCAACTTGAGGAGCCGGCTCCTTACCAACAGCAGGAGGGAAAGCATTGGCTCCTATGGAGGGGCGTGGTGGAGGTGAGTCAACCGAAGGAGTCAGACTCAAACTTGGTGTAGAAGAACAAGAAAATTGATCCGTCTGAGAAAAATAAAAAATTTTGAAAAAATATTGATGAGCTTTAAAGTTTAAAGGGATTGAAACTTTCAATTTGAAAAACAAAAAATTTTGAAAAATAAAAGAAATAAACCAAACATTAAACGAGTTTCGCAACATTCCAAATCCAAACACATTCAATCTCATTCTCCAATCTTTAATTATCAACCTCTCATCCTCCAATCTCCAATTCACAACCAATTAACCAATAACCAAAACAAACATTAAACAGATCACAAAACAATAAACAGTTTCACAAAACTCCAAATCCAAACAAATTCAATTCCATCCTCCAATCTCCAAACAGTTTCACAACATTCCAAATCCAAACAAATTCAAGCCCATCCTCCAATCTCAAGTTCACAACCAATTAACCTAAACATTAACCATATCACAAATTTCCAATGTCAATCAATTGAAATATAAAAGACTGAATAATGCAATAAATTCATAATTATAAATCATAGAATACCTCAACGCAAAAAAAAATGTCCCACAAGCACAAACCACACGGCACTGCTCCACAGACCACATAGCACCTGCACTAATAAACAAAACAAAAAATCAATGAAAGCAAATAATGGGTACAAACGAAACAAACATGAAAAAATAACGAAAGGAAATTATAAATTGGTTTGAAATTGGCTTAGTGAGAGTCTGAGAGGTAGAGCCTCAGCTGCTGCACACACAAAGAGAGAAAGAGAGAGAGAGAGAGAGAGAGAGAGAGAGAGAGAGAGAGAGAGTTCGGTTGAGAAAAGCAGCAGCACTACGAAATCAGTGGCCGGGCCAACTGAGAGATCAGTGGCTTGGGAGAGAAGTAGGAAGTGGCGGCCGGCAAGAGTGATGGTGGTGAGAGACTAAGAGTTGAGAGTGAGGGGATGAGAGATCAATGGGCCAGTGACGAGAGTTGAAAGGAGATAGCCACAGCCGGCAAGAGAGACTGAGAGACAGAGGAGAGGCCGAGAAAGGAGTGTAGACAGAGCCAAAGAGCCGAGAGAAGAAGGAGAAGTGAGAGAGAGAGAGAGAGCCAGGGGGGCTAACATAAGTCACGTAACCTAACTGGTGCGTTTTGGTCTAGGGGTTTAATAAACAAAACTGGGTTGTTTTGACCCAGGTAAAAAAAAAAAAAAAAAATCCAGAACTAGAATTTTAGGCGTTGAAGGTAAAATTATGGTAATTCTACTTCAACGCAATATCCTCTACCACATCCAGCTCCGGTTCCTAACAGTAGGCGGTGCCCTGATGCGGATGTCGGTATTGGAAATCCGATTTTGGTAACGACAGTAATTTTGCATAGCCTATGTGCTAGAGGACACGGGTTGAAGAGATTTGCTTCTTTGTTTAGATTCTTTTAGTTTTCTTGAATTTTGAACATGAGATGTGTTGGCTTTTATGCACAATCGAGATTTTGATGATTTCAATAAATGGATCAAGTTTATAAAACGGACATCTTCAAAGACAAAGACGTTTTGATGAAAGAGCCAAAGACTTGAAGAAAGAAGATCAAGAACATGCAAGGAGCTCAAAAGTGAAGTTTCAAGACCTTAGGGTATAAACCTTGTAACTCTTAGTTTCACTTTTGACAAGGATTATGAATCTCACTTGCATATCTTTCAAAACGTGCATAAACCGTTTTACCTTTTGTTTGAAAGATTAAAATATTTTTAAAGGTTTTAAAACACCCCAATCAAACTCCCAAACCTTTCATATACTTATGGGAAGTAAGTCTTTAAAATTGGGTGTTTCAAAGAGGTCAAAACGTGTTTTTAATTGAACCGGATCATGTGCTTAAGTTGAGGAGGTCAACCGGCTGGTGAAGCAGTCGACTGGTCTTCGACGCTTGGTATAGCGGTCGATCGGTTGATTTTGAAATAGATCCGTTGAGCTTCTGACAATATTACCATTGAGTAATGGTAACTTGAAGTGGTCGACCGGTTCATGTAGCGGTCGACCGGCTCGTTTTTAACAGACGACTCCCAACGGCTATAAACGGCTAGTTTTCATATGTGGCCTATAAATACACCTTCATAACGTCCAAAATATACACACAACGACCACATATCATTTAGACCACTTGAGAAATATTCCAAACTTTCATATTCTATATTTCTCATATCATTCACACACAAACACACTTTCATATCCTTGTCTTTGTGTGAATCAAGAGATAGAATTTTCAATTTCATATCCACTCTTTGAGAGAGTTTATTCTTTAATCTTCATATCCAAAAGAGGTGATTCCTTTAATGAGGTTGTTCACTAAAAGAAGAAGCTTAGAGAGGGTATATCTCAAGCTTGGTTAGGTTGTGAGTGGTGAGCCCGAAAAAGCACTTGGGTGGGTTTGAGTGTTAAGCTCGGGAAAACACTTGTACGGTTTCTCTAGCACCCGGAAGCTAGAGTGTATGCTATTTGAAGATAGTGAAAAAACCTCAAGGCTCGGTGAAGGAGCTTGAGGGGTGGATAAAGGCGGGTCTGCCAAACCACCTAAAAATCACGTGTTTGCTTCTCTATCCCTACTCCTTACATTTAGCACTTATTTAGTTGTTGTTTTAATATACTTGTGCTAAATTAGACTTTACTTTGCAAACACGATTTTGGGGGTTAAAAGCAAAAAAGTTTGGAAACCCAATTCACCCCCTTCTTGGGTTGCCTTAATCCTAGGATTTACAAGATGATATATATATAGCAGTTAGATGACAAGTTCTTGGTTTTTTGTGAAGCTTATAGCCAAATATGTACATGAATGAGATTTTATTGGGATAGAATATGTTGCATGTCATTTATGTATCAAAATCTTGTCAAATGATGCATGCAATTGATTATATGTTGAGATATATATGTTTGTCTTAAGGTATGTTGATGCATTATTATGCCTTGCATGTCACTTTGGTTGAGCCAAAATGGCTAAGAGAAACTATAGAGGCTACGGGTCCAAAGGTTAAAAAACCTAAGGGATGGACTTTTGCATATCTTGATCTTTTGAATGCTTAATGATCCCATTTGAAGCTTGTTAATTCATTGTTTTGAGTGTATTCAAATTTGGACAGTTCATATACACTTGATTTGAGGGGCTTTTGAGTGAAGATAGTCCTATAGATGAAGAACTAAGAAATTAGATATAATAAGTGGATTTGGACTAAAATTAATTAAATTGAGCCCCTAATTGTTAATTAAGTTTCTAAATGAGTAAGTTTAATAATTAGAGCCTTAAGTATTGTAAGAAGATAATTTAATTAAGCAAGAAATACTTAAAGGTGATAAAAAATAACAACAAGGAAGCTTAATGGGACTTGGGGGCCCAATAACTTTTCTTGGGCCTTGAAAGCCCAACTTGAGACCAAAAAGAGATCTAAAAAGGGTTATAATTAAATCTGAAACTTTTAAATATTTATGCCATAAATTCCATTAAACATTAAAGAAAAGAGGAATAAAAATAATGTAAAGGGCCTTGAAACCAAAAAGCCTTAAAAGTTGAGAGACCTAGAGCCCACATGGAAGAAAATTAGACTTAGGGTTTAATTGAAGAGGTCCAACCCTTAAAAAGACACATGGCATTGGGCCACAAGGCCCAACCAAGGTAAGAAAGAATTAAAGAATAAAAGTATAATACTTTGACAAGGAAATTAAAAGTTAAATAGGCCTTACAAATTTTTAAAGCCCAGTGGTAGTAAAACATAACCTAATGATTAAAAATCTCAAAAGAAACGAATAATTAAAAGAAATGAATTATTAAATAGAGATTTAATAAGTTTAAAGAATAAAAGGCAAGATGATATAAGCGTTATCTTATTTGATACTTTCTTGTCAAATGTTTGAATGTTGCATAATGTATTCAACATATCATTCATGAGTACATTAAGGATTCAAAGATTGAAGTATCAAATAATTTGTTGAGCGAAGTTGTGATGGTACCGATAACTGGGGGACGTGCAACCAAGGCCATGACGGGGTCAAGGGGTGGCTCCTAGTAGCATGGGGCTGGATTCATGCTCTGTTATCATTCCGAGGAGCATGGAAATCATGAAACAGTTTGAACTGAAGGGAGATGCACAACCCAGACTCTAGTGGTAAATAGAGGGTGGAGTTAGATGTTCACCGTGAATAAGATAACTCACTTAGTACTGATAATAAGATCAGTAACCTGCTCATAATATCATTATTCATCAATAATTGTTTATTGCTTATTCTTATTTGATTATCTTGTTATAATATTTGGAACATGTTTTATCGCTTTCATTAACATTAGCAGATCATAAGGGTTCTAAAGATCCTTCATACCTATGATTTCATTATACACACATTGAGGGTTCAAGTCTGGGTGTGGGTATCGAACACGTATGAGGTGCTGATCAAGCACTTTCATACCTAGACTCCAGTTAACCCTTCTCTGACTGTGTTGTGGCTGCTTGACATCTCTGCAAAGTCGGTGAGCCAGGACGCTGAGAGATGGCGTTGTTGACCATACGGGTGCTGATGAGGATCCGTAATTATGTTGCTTCGTTGAAGTTGTTTTATTTTATGGGTTAATTACACTTTGCACCCATGTAGTTTGGTGCAAAATGTCTCAAAAATAAAAGAATGGGTTGCAAAGTGTTAGATCCCCAAACCACGTGGGTGTAAAGCGTAACTAATCATTTTTTAATATCGGGTAGCAAAATGGGCAAGTTAGCCACGTGCAGAACACGTGATTGAAATTTCCTTTCATTTTAATGGATAAATAAACGATGGGATGCAAATCGAAGGAACTCAAAACCACGTGGATAAAATGTATCAAAATTGAAAGAATGAGATGTAAATTGTCAAGACTCCCAAGCCACGTAGATGTAAAGTGTAATAACCCTTATTTTATTTTATGGACAAGTTTATGTTGCTTTAATTTTTAGGTTTTATTATGTAAAGTTTTGGAAATAGTTGGTAGGTATTTGTTGAGCTTTATTTGGTTCATGCTTTTGTAAATACCTTAGCAATTCTTTTGTAAAAATCCTTTTTGAAGGATTTAAAAACTTATTTCCATCTAAATGAAATGTCTTTCTTTTATTTCTCGTATTTGATAAATCAACAATATGTTTCTATTTGAAAGTTGTATTTTAGAAGCTTAATTATTTTTCATGGCTAATTGTTAATTAAATAATATATCGTTATTGAAGATAATGAGAGGAAATTTTTTTCCTAAATCAAATATGGAGTTTTTCTTTCAACTATCAAAGATTTATGTATCCTTTTTAGGCTAGAATTGATTTCCCTCAACTTTTCCTTTTTAAGTCGAGTGACGGTATTTTGATCTTTTGAGCGCCTGGGAAACGTTCATGCCATAATCTAGTTTAGTCAGCATTCTTATGATAAAGAAAGCTTAGAAGTAAATACAGGCACAAGTCGCTATAAACTACCAAAGCAATCTCAAACAGGAGTCTTTAGTACTACCTCTGACACATTGAGCCCAAGAACTATCAAATTTCATCAATTTGCGCCTTCAACGATCAAGCTCATGCCATGTGTGTTGTAAATGAGCCATGTGGCATAATTTTGACAGTCAGATTTTATTTTAGGGCGCAATTTGATTAATTGTGGAAGTTTGAGGGCTTAATGTGTCAAAATTGGTAATTTAGACCCCTATTTGAAATTGCATTGGTATTTAGAGGGCTCAAAGTGACTTTTCCCCAAAATAGAAACAAAAATGGCGAAGAAAGAGAGTGGTCTCAATTATATAGTTTCTTCACTTTGAGTCTATTTTCATCAATAAAAGAGTCGCCACATGTAGTTGTTGAAGCAGCCTAAAGAGATGATTGCAAACCATCAACTACAACATCTTGAGAAGATCTAAACTAGACCAATGAAGGATCTGCTGCAACATCAAGAATAATTCTGAGTTCTCAATCGAATAAATTGCAATGTGATTGCTTAGAATAAAAAAACATTGAAGAAGATCGCTTCACTAACTTTATACACATTAAAAAGCCTCTCGTTATTGGTGAGTGATTTTGGAGGTTAATTTTTGAAGAAGAGAAGCCTTCAATACGGGTTGCATTTGAAATCTGTTGGTGAGTGATTTTGGAGGTTAATTTTTGATAGGATAAGGGAAAAAATAATAAGGACAATTAATAAGAAAGAGACATGAAGTAAGAAAGAAAAGGAAATGAAGAAATGGCGGTGGAAATTGAAAAACGAACAGAGAGAAACAACGCAACAGAAATAGACAAAGAAGTGAGAAAGTAAAAGGGAAGTAAAAGACAAAGAAGAAAGAGAAATAAAAGAGGAAGAAAAAGAAAAAAGAGAGGGAAAAGGAGAGAGCAGAAAAAAAAGGAGAGAAATAGACCAAGGTTCCATTTATTTTGTTGTAAACTCATTTATAGAAAGTATTTTCCTCACTTTTAGATGTTTGGAAACTCATGTAAAATATAGTCAACCGAATTGAAATTTGGTCCATAGGAAAATACAAGCTATCTTTTCGTAAAGCAACTTCTCCTTAAAAAAATCATAATCTTGTTTAAAAATCATCCAACATTCCTCGACCTAAATGTTTCGTCCCAGGAACTTAATTTCTATCTCCATCGAAGACTTCTTTCATTCACTACAACAAAATGGGTTTTGGGAGTCAAATATTTTCGTCGCCTAAAGTCAAAATTTTGTCAGCAAAAGTTATTGGTGTCAAAAAAAGTTTGATAATAGGTTTGACAGGAGAAGCCTGTCACCCTTATTTTTGGGTGACAATTTGTGAGGTTCCTCAAGAATAGTGTCCAGATGCCAACATATAAGGTTCGGATGGTTTTCATTTCGTGTGACAAATATAAAAACGTCACGGATTCCTTATTTTTTTCTGTTCGCATGTACCGTGCGAACATCAATTTATTACCTAACAAAATCAATTTCGTCAAGGCAAACTATGTGAATGTCTCTTACCTATTCGCACGAAGTGAATTTATGTGTCAAAATTTAATTTTGTAAGCAGATTCATCATCCGCACGAAAACAAAAAAACGTGCACACACTTATTCTTTTTATACTAAGAAAAAGAAATTGCCACGAATATACTGTGCGAACGGCGACAGAACGTGTGGACGATGCTAAAATAAGGACGTGACGACGGTTGATTTGAGTTCGGACATTTGCAATGGTAACACATGTGGACGTTTATTTAGCACGTGCAGATGTGTAGCATTAAGCGGACGTACGGACATTATTAATGCGTCCGGACTGCTCTTAATTATAATAGACAATACTCAAATTTAATTTATTTAATTATGTATTTAATATTTAAATACTATATTAATATAAGATAAAATTAATAATGGTCAACAAATTATATCTAACCGACATAATAGTAAACAAAATACATAATCAAAATCAAGTACAAAATATAAAATAACTGTTCCTAAAAATACAAAATGAGAAACATAATTATAAAGTCTAGTACAAGCAGAAGATTAACAAACTATAAGTAAATAATAACGAAAAACATAAACCAAAGACTAGTCTAAATCACGACGACGAACTGACTCGTCGACATCATGTCCGACAGCGTCACGAACGTGCTCTAACTGTTCCTCCATAATCTCCACTTGTTTGATGAGTGTCCGGATCTGTATCGGAACAGTATGGAGAGACTAGTAAAATTGGGACACATGATCTCTCACAATAATCACTTCCATCCGAATAGCATTCAGCTCCACTACCAGCTCCTCCGCCCAAGTAGGTCGCTCAGTCTGCACCCCGGTGTTTGAAATATTTTTCTCAAAGCGATCCATGGCCAACCTAATAAAAAATCATTCAAATATTAACAAAAACCGATCAATGAGCTGATCAACATTTACGAACATTACGGATAGTCTAGTCCCAAACTGTCCACAACTTAGACAATTCCGAATTAACAAAAAATAAATATTAAACAAACTACATGCAATACCGTTCGGACGGATTAAAAGCCATTCGCACTACGACGAACGAAAAGATGTCGTTTCGTAAAGAAACGTTCGCACGCCATGCAGATGTTCGAACAGTAACAATTTCCGTTTGGACATCAACAGTAAACATCCGGACTGCGATTGTCAAAGAACAGACCCTTCGACAATCAGACGCCCACCGACCACTTTAATCAAAAAAGCCGTTTTACATCACCATTTTCACACCCAATCAATACCAAACATGTTTCTAAGCTACCAAAAGCATTAAACAATCAACAATCAAGCAAAACAATGTATTTTTACTCAAAATCCACAAAAATCGTGCCTCTCAAAGTTTCCAAACCCCAAATATTTGCTCTAATCCACCCAAAGTTTAAGCAATCTATGCCTGACCCTCCTCCTCAATGATTCAAATGACTCTCCAAGAAGAAATCTGAGATAAGATGAATTGGAGAGGGTTTTTATCAATTTTTAGGAGAGTTGCAAAATGAATATACAGTTTCTGGGTTTCGGCCTTTTAACTCCTCGAAACTACGTCCGTTACGTCCGGACGGTTTGCCTAAAAAATTTGGCGTGAAAATTTACCACCTAGCATTTAGTGGCCGTCCAGATAGTTATCCAAAATTTAGATGGCGTCCGGACGTGTTTTGAATTAAATTCAATAAATTATTCGAACATGCCAATGACACCGTTTTACATCCAACCCCACAACGTCGTATTAGAAAATGAACTTCCGGACGCCTCATTTAGAACGCAGGAAACGGTTTTGTTAAATAAACAGCGTCGTTTATTCAACAAAAAAATGTCCAAACGGTTAAATTTCGTTCAGACGCTACCTAGATAAGTAAAATAAATTAGTTATATTTATTAGAGACTTATGTATTTCATCTTAAATTTTAACATAAGATTCTAAGTGTTACAGTTAATAACAATCTAAGTAATAGATCATGAACATTACATTTTAAGTATTAACATATCCATACCGTCAAAGGTAAATATTAAAAAATAATAAAAAAAGATAAATAATAACTATCATAAAACAAAATCAATGTAAATATCCAAAATACAAAACCAACATAAATATCCAAAACAAAAATAAAATATGATAATAGTTGTCCAAAAATAATAACGTGAGTGAAAAATTAAAAGAAAGACTTAATAATGCTATGGATCGGGTTGACTGGATCCCTCCCCCGTGGACTCACTCATATTCCCTAGCTGATCTTCAATGGCGCCCAACTTCCTCGATATCACACACAAGGTACCTGGAATGGACTAAGGAATGGTTGCAATCCTGTCATTTGAGTCTCTATAGAAAAGACACGGGTTTCCAAGCCAACACACAACTGATGCATCAGCAAAATAGCAGTCTCAACCATCCCCTTCAGGTTTGCATCCAAGCATCAGCCAGGCAGGTCGCTCCTGATCATGTGCATGGCGAGGGGGCTCCTCCACTTCTTGCCGTTGTACGGGAGTAGGAGCCCGCTATTGCCGACTAAGTTGCACCTCAGAACAGTTCAAAGTGGTCTGACAAATAGGATCGATAGGCACCTTCATTTCCTCGTTCGGACTATCCATACAGCCCACACTATGAGGAACTGTGTCAAGAGTAGACTGTACGGCAACGCAGCTGAAGAAGTGATCTTCACCTCAGATCGAAGACTCAGGAAGATGTACAAGGAAAGATCTACAACACATCCTCTAGCCACAGCCAGCATCAGCTCGCCTCTCGTAATAGGGCACTCTGTCATGTGAGCCCTCAGCTCGATGTCATAGGCGAAGATGAGGTAGAATACGCCATAAGGGGAGCATGAACTTCTACCTGACAAAGGGTCCGACTAGCACCACGTTCTAGCCTGTGAAAGTTGAAAGATGTCTTCCATATCTGGCTTGTTCGCCATCTCCACTGTAGGGTATGCTCCAATTGGCCTCTCTAGCCCCATAAATGCCGCTAGGATGTCTTGTGAAAACTGAAAGGTCACCTTGCGTATAGTGAAGATCCATAGCATTGCTTCAATATCCTCAACATCTAGCAATGCAGCGTCAAACTCCCAGACCAGATCTACAGAGGCTATGTCATCTCTCTTCAGATACTCAATTCAACCTTGGTCATCCATAATGTCCTCGATACTCCAGCCCATATACTTCAGCTCTTCGAAGTCAACAACGAAGACCATATTGTAAGTCTAATGATTAAGGCAACCCAAGAGGGGGGTGAATTGGGTTTCCAAACTTTTTCGCTTTTAACCCCCAAAACCGTGTTTGCAAAGTAAAGTCTAATTTAGCACAAGTATATTAAAACAACAATAAATAAGTGCTAAATGTAAGGAGTAGGGATAGAGAAGCAAACACGTGATTTTTAGGTGGTTCGGCAAACCGCCTACATCCACCCCTCAAGCTCCTTCACCGAGCCTTGAGGTTTTTCACTATCTTCAAATAGCATACACTCTAGCTTCCGGGTGCTAGAGAACCGTACAAGTGTTTTCCCGGGCTTAACACTCAAACCCACCCAAGTGGTTTTTCGGGCTCACCACTCACAACCTAACCAAGCTTGAGATATACCCTCTCTAAGCTTCTTCTTTAGTGAACAACCTCACTAAAGGAATCACCTCTTTTGGATATGAAGATTGAAGAATAAACTCTCTCAAAGAGTGGATATGAAATTGAAAGCTCTATCTCTTGATTCACACAAAGACAAGGATATGAAAGTGTGTTTTGTGTGAATGATATGAGAAATATAGAATATGAAGGTTTGGAATATTTCTCAAGTGATCTAAATGATATGTGGTCGTTGTGTATTTATTTTGGACGTTATGAAGGTGTATTTATAGGCCACATATGAAAACTAAATAGCCGTTTATAGCCGTTGGGAGTCGTCTGTTAAAACGAGCCGGTCGACGCTACATGAACCGGTCGACCGCTTCAAGTTACCGTTACTCAACGGTCATATTGTCAGAAGCTCAACGGATCTATTTCAAAATCAACCGGTCGACCGCTATACCAAGCGGTCGAAGACCGGTCGACCGCTTCACCAGCCGGTCGACCTCCTCAACTTAAGCACATGATCCGGTTCAATTAAAACCACGTTTTTGACCTCTTTGAAACACCCAATTTTAAAGACTTACTTCCATAAGTATAAGAAAGGTTTGGGAGTTTGATTGGGGTGTTTTAAAACCTTTAAAAACATTTTAATCTTTCAAACAAAAGGTAAAACGGTTTATGCACGTTTTGAAAGATATGCAAGTGTGATTCATAATCCTTGTCAAAAGTGAAACTAAGAGTTACAAGGTTTATACCCTAAGGTCTTGAAACTTCACTTTTGAGCTCCTTGCATCTTCTTGATCTTCTTTCTTCAAGTCTTTGGCTCTTTCATCAAAACGTCTTTGTCTTTGAAGATGTCCGTTTTATAAACTTGATCCATTTATTGAAATCATTAAAATCTTGATTGTGCACAAAAGCCAACACATATGCTCTACAATAACTGATCGGCTGAGAATCTCAACCCGCTGCTGCTCCAGCTACTCCTTTCTCGTTATATAATCCTCCGGACTCTCAGGATCCGACTATGTAGAGGTCTCGACAAATGAGGAAGATGACGAATGGTGGAGTTTAGACATTTTTTAATCTGTAAAATAAGGCAAAAACAAATAAACCATCCGCATGGTCGTACACAGCGTCTGCACATCCATCAAAACAACGCCATCTAATTCAAACAAGCGTCCGAACGCACATATAGGAAGTCCGAACATATAATGAAATGGGACTAGATGGGCACGGTAAGAAAACCATCCGCAACAAAATACTCATAAAAAATAAATTTTTAACATGTGTATATATACTAGCAAAAACGACAGCGTATAAATGAACACGTCCACACGCACAAATAACCCGTCCGAGCGGGTAATAAAATGACAAAGTTTTAAGAAACAGGTGTGCGCACGCTAATACAACCGTTTGAACAACACGCAAAACTACCTAGATGCGCACGTTAGGAAAATCGTCCTCAACAAATTACTCTTAAAAACTCTTAAGATGTGTATATATCCTAGACAAAACGACAGTGTCTAAAGACCTGACGTCCGCACACATACATGTACTATCCGCATGGATGCCCAAAATGGCAACGTTTGGAAAAGTAACAGTAGAAAATGGAAATCTATCTGTCCGGACGGCTTATAACCATCCTGAGGTGTCATGGCGAAGAAGACCGAGTTGACTCAGCCATGGCCGGCCTTCTCCCCCACCTCTAAAACTACCCCAAACCAACACCAAACATTACAAAATTATAGCCTAAACAATCTTACAAAATTACGCAATTCATAGCAACACAAAGATCGGCCATCAAACAACTGTGATGGCTAAAATCTAATATGACATTTTCTACGTAAATAACATTAAAAGCATGATTTTTAAACGAAAAAACACAATAAAAACATGAGAAACATACTTGGATAGAAAGAAATCCATGAAATAGGACTGAAGAGCTAGATTTTAGACTCTAAACATGAATGCACCTCTATGAGAAAAGAGAGAAATGGAATGCGAGTGAAAATGTCATTCAAATGGTTTCTGTTTGCTTTTAAAATCCATCCACACCGTTCGAACGAGACGTTCACTCCGTGCGGATGTTTTCATTTCTACGTGGACCAATCAGATTCCTAAGCATTCAATTGCAAATCGTGAATGGTTACATAAAATCTTCTCGAAATAATGTTGTTTAGATATATGAATCCGTGCGGACGGTAAGACGACTGGAACGTGCAACATGGAGTACCAGCGTTAGCCGAAATTTACCAAGCATCCAGGGGACGGACTCTAACAGATATTCTCCACGAGCGTTTGACAATGACATCTGTCAATCATGTGTAGACTATCCCAGTCGTTCGAACGTTTTGTTATACCGTGTGGACGGGTATGCAACTTTTGTGACGATATGAATTGCGTGACCGATGGGTGACAACAGTGTTTTGTCACCCAAATCATGTGCACACGATTTCCCATAACGTTCAGACGCATTCGCAGATGCTAACGAATGTTTTAAGTTACCAATATGTGACGTTTTGGCTCTTGTCAACCATGAATACCTTGCGGACGTGGTTTATGGAAAAATAATTTAGTTTTTTGAAATAATTTGAACAATAATTTTAATTTTCTAAAAAGTATTTTTTTATTTTTTGAAAAACATATTATTCAGTTGTTACATACGTTATTTTTAATTAATTTCATACTTATATTAAGAATCAAGTTTACTAATCATATGAGATTACCAAATATTGAAAACTAAAGTATTTTACTAAAACAAAATTCACTTGAAACTACTTTACTTTATAACTTTACATCGAAACAATCGGAGCCTAAGAATGCATTCAGACTTTATGTGAATGTCTTGAGATTACTATTGCTTATTGATGCTTATAAGTATACATTCAGACTTTATTATATACTTGTGCTTCCCATTGCAAAATCTGGAAAGCTTGCGCAAGGTAGTATTTCAACTCTTTACATCTTGAGTATTGAAGTGTTTGAGTTCTGATAATTCATTATGAAGTTTGAGAAGTGTGAAGGTTGATTATAGAAATGTTTTTTGACTTGTTTAGTATTTTTGGGAACCTCCATTTACAAAAGGAACTCTTGCATATTTTTTCTAAAATCTTAAAGCTCCTAGCGCTAATCTTTTGGAAAACTCCCGCTTGTTCTTAGGGGGAGCCTTTTTTTTTCTTATAGCAAATAAATTTTCTCGTATATGGTTTGTCATTATCAAAAATGGGGAGATTGTTAGCCCAAGGGGTATTCCTTGAGCAATCCATTTCGATTTTGATGATAACAAACTAATATAATACGCTTTGGAGTATTTTTAAATCGCAAACAGTCAATGTTCTATTCTATTAGTCTATCTCAAAAGGATTGAGTCTCTCGCATTCTTGTATGGTCCTAAATGTGCATTAAAACGAATTGCTTAAAGCTAAAACACTCACATTGTCTATTGTAAGACTTCAAGATGTTTTGGAATTAAAACTACCTTATCACATGGCTGAGAACTATCTCTAGCATTGATGGTGTCGACACTTGGTCAAAATAGTAACAACACATCGCACTGACTCTAGATAGCTATTTTGAGGGTGTCGACACATTGCACGGGCACCAAAAAATTGTTTTGATGGTGTCAACACATGTAAAGATAGTGTCAACACATGCCACAGACACCAGAGAGCCAAGTTTCAGACTTGAAGATGGTGTCGATACATAGAAACAGTGTTGACACATGTTGCGAAATTGCAGATTTCTTTAAAACGATGTCAGCTCTGATTTAAGTCATCATTACACTAAGGACACCTCTCCAACGGCACAATAAAGTCCTTAGAGACCACCCAAGATAAAAGGCTTATAAATGGATCAAGATGGAGAGAAAAGGTTGCCTATTGTATCATCATTCTTGCCTTAGCCTACAAAAAGAGAAAGAGCTTGAACAAAAAAAATTTTCACAGATCCAAGAAAGATACAGTTGCCACTACCATTACTCTGCTTTCATTCTTTGATCTTATTTTCTTTCTCATTGTTGTGTCTTGTATTTGCACATCAAGTTTTAAGAGTTATTCTTTATTACTTCTTTCATCGATCCTTTATAAAATATTAAAATGCGAGAAAACACTTGGGCCTACCCATGAAGATAAAAGAAATCTCTCCTTGAGTATGGGATTTTGTTGTAAGAGTTGAAGCATGACCTCACAAAACGCTTATAACGGTTACTTAGCACTCGAAAGCTAAGTGTAATTACTATTGGATTATAGTGAAGAAAGCCCAAGGAAGGACATAGCTTTGGAGGTGGATGTAGGCAAGTCTTGGCGAACCATCTAAAAATATCAGTGTTATCTCTCTACCCTTTTACTTTCTATTATTTATTGCGTCTCTTTTATTGCGGTGTGCTTTTATTATATGAATTGTTTTGTTTTGAGTTGGTTATTGAAAAAGCTTTAATTTTTATTAAAACTCAATTCACCCACTCCCTGTAGTGGAGGGTTGCACTCTCCCAATGTGCCCGTATCATCACCCTTACTTCGGGAATCACCTCGTAGACTTGTATCCCACACTTGTTTTTCCTCTCCAGTCATGAATGCAATTGATATTCAAATATTGCACATAGGAGAAATTCAAACATACATTGCAATAATTTAAATGAAATAATCAAAAAAGTACTTGAGCGAAATTAAATGCTTGAGTAAATTCAAGTTCGAATACTATCTCAATTACGAGCCATTCACTTAAGTTCTAAGTTCATAACCTTTTTTCTTTTTATTATGGACTAATAATCTTTTTCTTTTTATAGGACTTATTTATTCATTAAACATGTGGATCATTATTAAATATTAAGTCTTCACTGAAGTCCATGGATTTGGGCCTTCTTGGACCCTATTGAGTCTACTCTTAAGGTTTTGAAACTTATTGGGCTCATTCAGGGTTATTGGGCTTGATGTCCATTTAGGCCACTAAACAGGCTTTGTGATTTGACCTGTAAAACTATTCGGATTGGCTCCAATTTTGGGCTCCCCCATCCATTTTTCATTCTCTACACAACCACAAACTTATTTTTCCCATTTGGATAGTTTTACTTTAATGTTTCACTAGAAATGCCGAAACTGCCCTTAAAGAACTCCAGGGGCATTTGACCCTTCCCACATCATTTTGAGCTGAAATTTTTGTTGGGATGTACTGAGACCTCATACAACATATCTGAAAAGTTTCATGCAAAAAATCCAAAGGCATCTTAGGTCATTTTGGACAGCAAGCATATTTCTAAGTAAAACCCTAAAATAATCACTTGCATGTTATAGATCTTACATCAACAAGCTTATAAATCCATGATCCACTCACCTTACTCATACAAGTGAAATCACAGCACACATTTGTGAGAAAATAGCAAAAACACGCATGCAAACAGAATCAATTTCAAATCCTCACACAAGTCAGGCATGTGAATATTCAACTTGTAGTTTTTTTTTTTTTTGGGTATATTCAACTTGTAACTCATCCTTAACCTTTTAAGCTCCCTTTCCATGCCTTTTTTGCCATTCCTTCACCAAATTATAAACATGTCATTCGCCATCATCAAGGGTTCCATTTCATGTTATTTTGCAACAAACTTAAGAGATATACATCACAAGTGCATTAGGAATGACATGCAAGACTTCCAGCAACATCCTTGGCCAACCCGTGACCTCTTGTCTCACTAAAATCGTTGCTTTGGCCACTGATGTGACTTACAAACCCTTTAGATTATATCATACATGCACAACAACCATTTCAATCCAAAAACATTAGAAAAATCACGCTCTTTTAACAAGCAAACATTACACCATTTTTTCTTGCATCTAATGGCTAGACCTTAATATTAATTCAAACAGCAACTCTCTCTTTTTTTTGCTGAATAAACTCATAATATTAAGGGAAATGAGAAACAAAACGCATATCACAGCACCGGATATGCTCGGGGATACCAGAAAGCGAAAGACAACTGAAACGACCCAAACTTGCAGCCCATTTAGCGAGTAAATGAGCCAACCTATACAACGAGGGGACCCATGCAATCTTCCACTCCAAAAAAGCTCCAAGCGCAGCCCTGATACTCTCCACCGTAGAAGCAATAGTCCAGCACATAGGCCGTCCAGGAGAAAGAACCTCCTTACACAAAACAAGAGCATCACACTCGAAAAACACCCGAGGCCACCCCTGCCTCCTCGCAAGAGCCACAACCACTCATACGCATGAAAAAAAACAACTCATATGCATGAAAAACACCATTTTAACCCAACTCATTTGCACAAAAACTACCTTACCTAGCTTGAAGTGCTCCTTCTTTTCTCCTCTTTTCTTCCTTTTTCTCTTACTGTTCTTGGTCATTCTTCTTCCTTCTTTCCTTCTTTCTCTCTTTTTTCTTTCTTTTCTCACTTTTTTCTTCTCTCTCTTTCTCTTCTTCCCTCCCTTCTCACTGACTCATGGCAATGCCTTTGCCGTGAGTCTCATGGCTTAAATACCAAATCTCTTTTTTTGTCATCTTTTTACTCTACCTAAGGACAACCTACATTAATGAGGGACATAATCATTAGAAAACATTGACCACCACAAGCAAACATAACCATTGGGTAGCCACCATTTAGAAAAGAGAGATTTTTACACTTGTCAAAAAGGCAAGATTTAAAAAATCTCACATTAATGAGGCCGGCCAAGGGTAGATACTGCTGGGCTTGGTTGGATTTTAGGCCTCCATGGCCTCATGGGCTTCGGCCCAAGCTATCTTCCAAGGTCCAAGTCTAAATTTAGAACACCCTAGCTCCAAATGCAATGCAATGTAATAATTAAGCACAATTAAAAAAAATCAAGTGCATGAGATAATTAAAATCAAATTAGATCAAAGCATCACAATGATATAAGAAAAGAGAATTATTAAAACATAGGTAAAAATAAAATATTTGACCAAGGGAAATTCGGACATATACTATAAATTAACCAAATTAATTTAAAATATTAGGGGGAAATTAACTCAAGTCAATTATGCAAGTTAAACCGTGTACATCAAATAAAATAGTGATATTAATTCAAGATTAAAAATTAAAGGAACAATTTCCTACAAGCAAATAATAAATTAAAAAAACTAATCAACACTAAGAACATTGAATTTGAAAATAAAATAAATACTAAGGAAAAGAAACACAATTACTAAAGTATATAAGGAAAAACTTAACACAAGAATCTCAAAAGTTTTCCAAAAAGTGAGGGGTATCACAAATGACTTCTGAACAATTTGTCATTTTCAATAGAAACTTGACAGTTGGTTTGTAGTCATTTTATCCTTCTTAATTCCAGATTTTACATTTGATCCACTTTCTTTCAGGATTGAAATATTACTCGTCACCAACATATGTAAGTGCTCCCGATGTTCTCACAGAACAACAACTGATGTGTATTCAGTCAAAACAATAACAGATGATTTCCCCCACAATCATTCATTCTTTCTCCTTGTAATTTCACATATAGGATCAACAAAAAACATGACACATTTCAAATGACAAAATTCTGAATAGATCGATAGCCAAGAGGCAATCAAATTTTATAGAGACTTAAATATTAGGTACAACAATCCGCATAATAGTGCGCTGCCATTTACATTCATCCAAAAAATATGACAACCTATTGTCACTAAAATAGTACACATCAATGCTGCCAATTACAGTCATCCACAAAAAATGACAGCATATTGTCACTAAAATAGAACATGCACATCAATATACCGTAACAATGACACCACAGTCACAACAACATAACATATTACATTAGAGGGATTTACATAACCACTGACTACGTTGTTGTGCTCCACAGCCATGACATCAATGGTTATCCAAAAGAGCCCTAGCATATATTTAAGCCTTTTGACAGTAATCTCCAGTTCTGAAACCCTCGTTTTGCAGAGCCTTTATGTTCTTCATCAACAACAACCCAATCTTCTTTCTACGGGGGCAAGTGCAAGGATCATACCAAGAAAAATAGTTTCACAACCCTTGTTTTTTTATAATAGATGCAAAAATAGTGGGTAATTAAATAACTCAAAAATGACACATGAGAACAATTATAAGCCCAAACATAGGGTAATTAAATAACTCACAGATATTTTGTTCCACTTCGTGCACCCAAAGAAATGTCTTCAAGGATTAGAGTTCGCCTATGAAATCTTTAGCGATGCTATTCCATAGCGAAATAGCACTGACGCGTGAGCTCCGCTGGCATTGAGGGAAGATGAGGAAGCCATGCTGCATAGAAGAAATATTTAAATTATGTTCTTGACTGAGAATAACGTACAACTATATATATATATATGAAGCTCCTCAAGTTTCTTCTACAACAGTGCAGCAACATAAAGTAGTTCAAGTGCAATCAACGTCTACAACAATAGATAAAGATTCATAGCAGATTTATAACATTTTGAAACTCAACCGTTGGGGTTATCATGTATTTTGAATTTGTAATTTAGCATAAGATTTGTAACATACTCAAATACTGTAAATGGTTATATATATGAGACCAACAACATGATTTTGGTATTCGGCCAAACCATTTCTTTAGATTTCATTTCAAATGTACAACAAACCCCAATGTTTGAAAAATTAGAGCATCCAAACAAATGAAAAAACTGCATTTATGAATTCATGATTTATCAACAAAACAAATAAATTTCATCATCAAACTCCAGCAAAATCATGCTCCAATCTATACAATCAGCTAAAACCCTAAAGACCGTATCAAGGCACACGGAACGTGTTGTAGAACAACTAACTGATCTTTTCTCCTTCATTGATGCCTAACAAGCTGAACAAATCGTCACGAAAATCACCTAAACTTTCCTGCACGCACAATCCTTGTATGCTCCTCCCCTCTTCTATTCCTTCATGTAAGGTACGAAAGAGAAAGTGAATTTGGAAGGATTATATAACTGAGACGAGAGAGAAACGGAGACCTTTATAAAAGTGTAAACTAAGGACAAATTTTCATTATAAAATTCCGGATTAAGTTGAAACGATATGTAAACCTAGTGACTAAAAATAAATTCCCGATTATGACAAGGGAAATTGGATCATTTTAGTATTTTAGGGCTAAAATGTGATAAGATATTACTAGTCAGACCAATAAATGACATTTGTAATACGTTCAAAGTCAGAATAAAATTTCCTTTGAATTAAGTGTGTAGATTGGTCTCATTGGCCCGCCTGGTAAAGCTCTTCGAAAACTTACTACTATGCCTTAATTGATATCGAGCTAGATATGCTATTTGAATATTCTAAATCTCACCGATCAACTTTGGTGTAAAAGTTCACAAGGGTGTTTATAGGTATTATTTGGTTAAGGGTGTAATATCTTTTATTTTTTGTTAAATAAACAAAATCAAATCAAAAGTAATTAATAACCTTTTTATCGTCTTGAAACCAATTTAGCCTTTGTACTAGGCAAGTATTTGTCTGATAAAAGTTTCTTAGTTTATAATTGAAAAATAAAAACCCAAAAAAAAAAACCCTTGGTTAAAATACTTTCAGGATGCCATGTCAACACTTAACATAAGAACACGTAAGTTCTAGTATAAGTGTCACCGCTATAGGGAACATCGAAGCAACGTCAAAATTCAAAAGATTATATACACTACAGTCTCGTACCTTGGTAATCGCTAACATTAAAAGCTTCACCGCTGTACTAAAATTTTTTTACTGAATAAATCGAAAACCCATTTTTTACATCTAAAAATTCTAATATCAAAAAAACCAATCCTAAAAATAATAAGGTTTGAGGATTATTATGATATAAAAATACTTGAAGCACATAAATTTTTTTGTCAAAACGTTGTAAAAACTTTTTTGGGCAAAGATTGAAAATATCAAGCGGGATCAAAATCTGTAACGACCAAGGACAGACGCTAGCCAACTTGCTGACCAAAAGGACCAGTCAATGTCGCGCTTAATCATATTTAACACGCTAACCCTCAAATATTAATGATGAACTTAATTTCCTTATAAGTATGATGTTAATATTTATAATATTATTTTCGATTATAATTTTATTAATATAATAGTGGTAATACTTAGAAATAGCTTATAATCTAAAAAATATGATAAAATATCCTCATTCCATTTCTTTGAAGCTCTTTTATGATAACCATTTATCATCTCATGTCCTAATTAATTTTATAAATATTTATATGCTAAAAACGATTTTGCCATAAAGCGTTTCCCAATCCTCTAGAACCTAATCCCAATTTGCTTGACAGTTGTTCCAGTTCTAGTTAATATGACCTACATTTGAATGATTGTGTGCCTGTTGATCATTTTCTTCCGGAATTTATTAATATTGGGCTTAGATTGCATAGATGTTGGCTAAAAACAATTTGTGGAGCCTCTCTCAGCCCACGACCAGCTTGGCCCATAACAAGTCACACCTCCTTGTCAAGCCATTAGACATTTAGTAAATCATACAATCGTAAATCTCCAAAACACATAACACTTCCCTCCTATGCCGGCCATAGCCACATTGCTGAAAGCGTTGCGGAGACTCCTAATCTAGTGTGCGGCAGATCATGTCCATCTTAACCTATGGCCAAATAATCATAACCCACATTTAACCCTAGTTCCAGACTAGTATAAGAAACAAGTTAAGTGTGGGAGGTTTCCTCACGTGGAGCTGTCGCATCCTTAGAGATAGGGATGTTAGAGGATTTTGGAGAAATTTGGAAGAGAGAAGAGTAGGAAGATTTAGCGTATTGTAATCCAAAGAGTGATTGAGGAATTTGAAATCTGGATTTATTCAAATCCAGCTGCTTTGATGTTGTCTTGAGTTTTAGAGCCAATATGTTTCAATGAGATTCGATATCAAGCCGAAGAGATGATAAGTAAGGGTAATTGCATGTTAATGGTGTTGATCTTGAGTTTTTAGTAGTAAAAGCAAATATTGAACTAGAACCTCAAAGTGATATGAAAATATTTGGTAATGTGAAGATTTGAACAACTAAGAAATCATTGGAGATTCGGTTCTCTTTACGCACTTTGATGATTTTAGAAATTTGTGTATTTACTTGTATCCATTATTACTATTCAAAGTTAGAGAGCATCTAGATGATTGGTGCAAATGTATCTGGAATAGAAGATGCTTAAATTAGGTCAAACTGCCTATTTAGCTATCATTCTGATAATACGTTTTTATTTTATAAAGAAAAAGACCTTTAAATGGAATTTTGACATAAAACAATAAGAGTCAACATTAAAATTTTGGCAATTGAAACTGGGAATTTTGACACTTAATATAAAAACCTGGTTTTTGCTAAAACGGGTTTTTGATTAATTTCGAAATCTGGCTTATTTTCCAGCCTGTATTGATTAGAGCTCTAATGTCTGTTTCTGGCCAAGGCTTGGCGGAGTGGGGAACCCAAAGTTTGACTACCGTTGGACCCCATTATTGCTTTTTTGAAGGCCCACATGCTTGGCCTTTAGTTGCTTTTTGACACGACATATAAGTGGCTCATCTCAGCCACTGACCAGTCAGAAGTGGCCTATACCACAAGCCAAGTGAGTCCATATTGGACTTGGATTTTGAAACTTGGATCTTGACTATGTTGACTATAATAAATTAGTTTATTTCTTGATATTGAAAGTAATTCAATTATTTACATGATATTAATGTTCAGAAATAAATACATGTTGATATATTATGCTTTGCAAGAGGAATGATTGGATAGATTGGAAAATATAATGAAGTTAGATTTTGCATATCAAGTGCTTTCATAGCAATGTGCATAAAACGTAAAGGATATGACACTTAGAATGTTATAGGGTGACGGTACCAATCATTTGGAGAAGGCAATCATCACTACCGGTAGTATCGCCCGAGGCTAGAAGCAAGAGACCTTTACCATCCTGAAACACGGAATCAGGACATCCTACAGTGCAAGTGGGAATTGAACTCACGAAACCAACCACGGTGAATCAATAATCTGAAAGAAGGTGCCAATAAAAAAAAGAAGTGCTGCATACCAAGTGCTCAGTTGCTTGTATATACTGGTAATTAATATACGCACGTGATCTATGCTCAACTGCATACAATCTCATCATATATTTCTCCATTCTATGGATCTGATTAGACATTGACTACACTTTAATATGTATTACATCCCCACACCCCACGTGAGTGCTTAATACACGCCCTTGTATGTCCATTAAGTCAGTCGATATCTTGACACTGTAAACCTAATGAAATGGATACCCATGTGGTCATCTCACGTTGGCCCTGTGACCGAGCTTGGAGGTATGTGTAACTTCATCCCAGACCTTAGTCGACGGGACCTAACCGCTGGAGTTTTCCCGAAATGGCCCCGTGGAGAGAACCACGCCAACAGGTCGAGGTGGATTGACCCACGCCTCTCTATGAAGAAGGTGAAGACCCTTTAGATGTGTTGTTGAATTTCTTTCTTATATGTTTTGTGCTGTGTAAAATACAACAAGGGTTAGAGATTATTATGTTATACTTATTACCTAAATGCCGAATACCCTAATCCCGACCAGTACTTTGTTGTTGTTTGCTTTCTCTAGAAAATTTTCAATATCGTGAGAGAGCCAGTATACCGTTTGTGTTGCTTTAGAATGTCTGCTAACTTGACTTCCATTTTCTTCTGCTTAATTTTTGTATATATATATATTTAAATCCATTTCCTCGCGTTTCTCTAATATTTAATAATAGTCTATAAAACATCGCAAGGACTTTTTCCTTGTCTAGACCATAGGTAAGACGGCCGTAACCCGCAATAGCCACTCTTACTCACAAAAAGCTTAGACTAATACTCGCAACAAACGTGACACAAAAACTCAATTCAAGTATAAGGTTCAATGTAACTGACTCTAAAAAACTCATCTAGTATTTCTTTTTTCCACTATGGAAATCGGGGGGGTATGACAAAAAAAACATTGCATTCATTATTGGGACTTGGCATCTGTTAACTTTTTATGGAGAGAATAGTAAGACTAAGAATGTTCAATGCAAACTAAATGGTGTGAATCAAGGAAAATTAAAGACATTGTATTTTTATGAATTAAAAACAACACGATTTCAGAATTGACAAGAAAATAGAATAATGTTTTCTGTATTGAATAATTGATTCTGTACGAGTTGTGTTCTTTAATTATAATACAATCAAGGTAAATAAAAGAAAAGATAACTTCTAATTAAGAGGGGAACTGCAAAAAGTCTAAATGATCCAATGTCAATTATCTCCATAATCACCACATTAATCAAGATTGACACCCCCCTAAGTCATGTATCTATGCATTTGTCACTTCAATGAATAGTCGAAATTCACCGGACAACCCTTTTGAATGTCTGCAGTGCTATTTAGTAGAAACTTAGTTGTACAATATTCCACCTTCCACTTCCCTTGATAAAATGGTGTCCACTTCCTACAGCTGGTCAAGATAAAGATAGAGAGATGGTGAACGCGACTTTTTAATGTCATAAGTCTTGTATGGAAGGTATAATAGTGATGTGAGTTCTCTAACAGTCTCTAGCCCAAAGATCGCTTCACATATCCTTGTCACACAGCTCTAAAACTTAGCTTGCAGCGACGCTTTGGCCATATAATTTTGTTTCTTACTCCCAAGTCCACAGATTACTCCATACATAATCAATAACTCCAGTATAACCGTCTATTCTCCTTGACTGCCCAATTAGCATCTTAAGATCTACTGCCTGCTTCATATCTGAAAAAAGCCCCCAAGACCTTGAGAATACTAAAGGATGTTGTAAATAGCGTTCTAGTGAACCCGATGTGAAGCATTGGTGCTCCCACAGCTTACGCAAATTAATTCCAGGTCTAATTGGTGAAGTACGATTAGCTTTGCGACTAGGTCTGATAATTTCCAACGGGTTCCAGCATTTCTATTTCTCCTACCAAGTTGTACTCCTAGTTTTACATCCAAGCATCCCAATGCTCATAAAAGATAAGAAAAGCCCGTGAGAGGACACTAATACCCCTTTGATCTAACATTTCCATTCCCAAAAAAATATGGCAATTTTCACCAAATCTTTGGCTTCAAAATTTGTTGTTAGACTAACTTTCTTCATTCTCCATAGACAAATATGAATCGCCTTCCCCCACTCAATTGTGAAGAGACATAAATGGGTCCGACTAACCCCTGTGATAGCGTTGAATTCCCTCTTTTCTTTACACGAGACCTATCAACAGCCTAGGCGACTATTTCAGCCCACAAAGACTTCTTGAGTATTACAACCACATTTAGTACTGAAGACAAAGAATCAAAATTATTCAACTTTGCCACAGTGAAAAGGTTATGGTTAGTCAATGCATGGGCTGGATACACTTTGTAACAAGCCGACTTTGTACCGTTCTAGGTCGTCCCAGTCCACATTATATTTCAAAGGAAACCTATTGCAAACAAGTTCTTCCTCTCAGTAAATCCATACCAGCCAAGTTCATTGTCAACACTCATTTCCCCATTACATATTCCCATTGGAACCTCAAGGCCTCTTAATATATCCTTGGAATCTACACTACAAGTTATAAGTAGAAAGCACAAACCGTTGTAGGATAAGACATTATAATATATGAATGTTAAGAGGAATGGAAAAGATAATACCGAATTGTTCTAATAGCAATGGTAAGTTAGTACAAGAGATCCAACTTACCGGAATTGGAAGAACCAGAGACTTAAGCATATCAGTTCACTTCTTGGCCAGGAAATGCCTGTAACCGATGGCTTCCTAGAAACAATTGTAACTCCTGCATTTTTAATTGTCACATCAGCCAAAGTCCATTTCTTCTTTAGATGGCATAGTTGAGACTCAATATCAGAAAGAGAAAGAGACTATGGAAGGCACAAAATTGAGCTTCGCTCCGACTCAAGAGTCCCTTGAAAGAGGTTAGAAGTATAAGATTTTAAAAAATGTAAACGTCAAGCTAACAAATACTTTGGTATGTATAAGTTGTAGCTTTAATAGGAGAGTTGGTTTTGCCAATCGTAGGAATGATTTCAAAACTGGATAATACAAAATTGATATTTTCAAAGACAAAGACATTTTATAAAGAGCCAAAAACAAGAGAATTGAAATCAAGAAAGCAAGAGCTCAAAAAACAAGATCAAGACCATAGGTAAATCCTGTAAACGCTAGTTTCACTTTGACAAGATATTGAAGGTCGTACCACTTGCAACTTTCAAAAAGATAAAACCATTTACCCTTGTTTAAAGATCAAATAGTTTTTAAGGTTCAAACACCTCAATCAATCCCAAACTGTTAATAACTACCTGATTAGTCAAAATGGGTTTTCAAAATGAGCAAAATCATGTTTTAAATAACCAAATCAGTCAAGTAAGAGGTCACGACTTCGACCGCTGTGGCGCGACCAGTCCTAGTGATTGAAATAGAATCCCGTGAGCCCGAAAATAGGACCGGGTAACGTACCTGAATGCTCGACCTTCAAGTAAAATTCATAACGGTTAGTTTTCTCAAGTGGCCTATATAAAGACCTTCCTATGGTCTCAAAACAAGAGAGAACGAACACATATCATTTTACATAGTTTAAAAAATATCTTAAACCTTCTTATTATATATTTCTCATATCATCCACACAAAAAACACTTTCATATCCTTGTCTTTATGTGAATCAAGAAATAGAGATTTCCAATTTCATATACAATCTTTGAGAGAGTTTATTCTTCAAACTTCATATCCAAAAGAGGTGATTCCTTTAGTGAGGTTGTTCACTAAAGAAAAAGCTTATAGAGGGTATATCTCAAGCTTGGTTGGGTTGTGAGTGGTGAGCTCGAAAATCACTTTGGTTTGAATGTTGAGCCCGGAAAGCACTTGTGTTCTCTAGCACACCGGAAGCTAGAGTGTACACTATTTGAAGATAGTGAAAAAACCTCAAGGCTCGGTGAAGGAGCTTGAGGGGTGGATGTAGGCGGGTTTGCCAAACCACCTAAAAATCTCGTGTTTTCTTCTCTAAACCCTACTCTTTACATTTAGCACTTATTTCTTATCGCATCATATACTTGTGCTAAATTAGTCTTTATTTTGCAAACACGATTTTGGGGGTTGTTAAAACGAATAAGTTTAGAAACTCAATTCACCTCTCTCTTGGGTTGCCTTAATCCTTGGACTTGCAAAGAGTACCCAATGAAAACACACTTAAAAGCTCTAGGATCCAACTTGCTGCAATGATGGGACTGAACATGAACAAAGGTAGTACAACCAAACACTTTGAAAGGGAGACTCGAGCAGAGATGCGAGGTAGGGAAACAATTTTGGAATTTTTGGAGAGGTGTCTCGGAAGAGAGAACATAGCTTGGCATTCTATTAATGAGGTAGGTAGATGTCAAAATTGCATCACCTCAAAACATTTTTGACATGTTTGTAGTAAACATCAAGGCATGAGCAACCTCAAGGAGGTGGCGATTTTTGCGTTAGGCAACTCCATTTTGTTGGGGAGTGTCGACGCATGAACTTTGGTGAATCATCTCATGTTTTTGAAGATAATCCCCAAGATAACATTGAAGTATTCTGTGCCATTATTAGTGCGCAAGATTTGGATGCGGCAATTATGGAATTAGAATGAATTTGACATGGAAGTGAATATATGATTAAACACGCAGATACTATCTATCAAATAAAAGTTTTTTCTTTCAAGAGAATATCTCCCATAACTAGAGTATATCGATCGTTCAATTTATAAAATTAAGCAAACCAAATTTTACAAGTGATCGTAATTACATTATAATTATGTAAAAATAGCGAATAGAATGGACCGCATAAATTTACACTCATGATATCATCTGTGAGTTGGCTGGAGGTATATGTATTTGGTTTGTGGGGGAATGAGAGTAAGGTTGATTGTTTTTGTAATGTCTCCACAGATTTTCACATTAGAATTCCAAAGGATCGGTTGTATTTGTATAATATATTAATAGTGAAGCATAACATAATACAAAATATTGAGTAATTGTGGAAATTACTCCATCTTTCACTTAATATGCTCATATAACAATTAATTTTCAGTATTTCTAGGGAAGATGTAGAGTCACTAATTCACCTGCTTGCTCTGTCTCACTTCACTACAATTTCTATCACTTCACTTCAGCCTCTCACAAAGTAGTAAGTCTCTGACCTTCTTGAGTTCTAGTTCATATATAATACTGTTTTCGTATACTATCGATCCTACCGATGATAGGTCCTGAAACAACAGCTGTGAATGTTCACAAGGAAAGATTAAATTTAGCTTCAAACCGTATATGATTTATTAGTTGAATACTTTATGTCCTATATGTGAATTAGTTATCAAATGCAGTACAGATCGTGAGAGCTAATGTAGGTAGAGAGTCGGTCATTCAGAGATTCGTTATGACTTCCCTTTATTTAAGCCTATAGCAAACAGATTGTAAGATTGTGATTTTATATATGTCATTTTTACTTTTAAGTATGTATTGACATAATGCTCACAGTGTGAGATTATGTAATTTGTTGAGATGTAGTTATGTAATGATATCAGTTCATCGAATGATTAAAATAGCGCTTGAGTAATATGATACCACGGAATATCCTTGATTGTGGAGGTACTTAAAGCGACTTAAAAAAATATTTTGATGTTGACTAAGAATTCTTCAGATTACTAGAGATTATATAAATTATTATTATGGGATGACTGAATGGAGATAGATTTAGTGTAAGTGTATAGTATAAAGTTATTTATTTAAATGTATAGTTAGTTTAAACAGTTAATTCTGATTTATGGAATTTTATTCGCTTATTTGCGTTAATGAGGTGTTAGTTTTCTCTTCACCTGAAGTGAGTTTACTACAAGTGATTTTATTTTCCTAGATGAATCTTAGGATTAGCTTGGTAGCACATCTTGATTTTTTCGCAAATTTACCTACTGTCTTTATTGAGTTTTTTTTACTCCGTCGGAATTACTCATCGTATCCTCCAAGCATTAGTGTCTCTTATGTATGTCCAGATATATTAGGCGGAACGCTAATGAATACCTCACTCAGATTTGGATTATCTATTCCCTTATGTTGCTGTCTGGAACCTGAAATCATATTGGTATCCTTTAAGATATTAATAAGGACTATGACTTCTCAGGTACACCACTCAGCCTTCAGTAGATCATATTCTCTATGTCAGCATATATTTGGAGCAGAGTTATTCTTCACTAGCCATATATCATAGCTAATAATGATTAAATACTCTGCGCAGTTGAAAGCTGTCATTAGAGGTTATGATCGATAGAGTATTTATGATCTTTAACTGTTCGTTCTTTTCTAGACTTATTTAAGAATATGTAGTGTCCTTAGCAATGGATCTTTAACGATATTTATAATACTGTTGCTATATTATCATAGTCTATTTTCAGCCTTTCAACCTTGTACCACATGTACAAATAGTTAGATCATTTATTTTTATTATATTGTGTCATTTTACGCAAAACATTGCAATTAGCACTTACTCTCCTTTTTCGTTCTTGTTTATTCTTGCCTCGCATAAAGATTTTCTCACCCCATAATTCGAAACATTACCTTAAACTCTTCATTGATAGCTTTATGATTCGAGTTGCCTTGCTAACTATAACATTTTTGAGTATTGTTCAATTCTTCTGGGTATATGATGATTGATTAGATGAGTTTTAAGATATGAGTTATTCACATCTAGAGTACGTCATATGTTTACCAAAACGTGTTCGATCTATCTTAAGACAAGTCTTTTGTAGTTCAGATCATACTTAACGATTAAACTTATTTCATGATGAAGCGTTTCAGGAGTATCACATTTGCCATTTGCGGATCAATCTTAACTTCGATATTATATAATTGACTTCCTTTCGTTAAATCATGTGTTCTAGCATAATGTAAAGGTAGCTTCAATCACGAGATTGGTGGACTGACTTTAGTTCTCGGCTCTGATAATCCAAGATTAACCTTAAGTGATAACTCTTCCCTTCCCTTTGGACCAAAACGATTTCACTTGTAGCTTCATATAATTGAAACACGCATTCATTACACACTATAAAAAAATACTTTTTTCACACATTTCAGTTCATGTCTTCATCTCGTCCCTGAGTTCTAGTAAATTGAACAATTGGTTTTGGTCCACTATTTGATGCAATCGGCGAGAAAGTTGCACTTGTCTCACATAGCTGGTATCAGATTTCAACTCGAGTTGTATTCTTAACTCCTCTATACGATTGCTGATTAGCGAGGATTATCTCGTCATTGATAGCGTTATGGGTCTAGAGTAAAACTGGCTTATGACTACACTATCATATAGAAATACTATAAGATATATGTATTTGTGTGTATTGATTATATTTTCTTCTGAAATACTATGTTTTAAAAGCTTGTAGTATACCTCTTATATTAATACATTACATGAGAAGGTAATATATTAAAGAAATCATAGAATCTCTCTAATAAAGAGTGAGTAATCTGTCTATTATAATTAGTGTCTAAATGTAGCTTACAATTCTCAACTATAATATCCATTCTACTCATACTTCCATCTATTACATTCTGGTTGACTTCTTCAAATATATCGAGATGTTTCTTAGACAAATATTTCGGGTTATTCTTCTTTAGAATAACCATATATTACTTTTTGTTGAGTTCTATGGATTAGTTATAATTAAGAATTTCATCAGTTTTTTCACTTTTCATTTTTTTGTTTTTCCCTCTATCTTCTCCCCCATTCTTGTCGTTTCTTCTGTCACTTTCCCTTTGCCGCCCATATATCTACAGTTGTCTCTGTGTTCTTAGTTCTTAATCAAATTTTGATGTGGCTTCACAATCTATGTGTTATATGCGTGCTTCAATGTACATTTATAGATTATTAAATATAAATTTTATTTATATATAACTTATTAAATTAAATAAAAATAAATAAAACTAACAAAAGTCATAACTTTAATAAAAAAAAATATTAATAGTAACAGACGCTGCTCCCTATTCTCTTCTTATTTTCCCTTATTTCTTTCCTTTCTGTTTTTTTCTTTTCTTCTTTCCTCTTTTTTTTTTCTCCTCCTTTCTCCTTCTTGACCTTTTTATCCTTTCAAGCCTTCTTTCCTACATTTTTTCCTATTAAGCTATTTTTGTTCCCTTTTGGCTACCATTTTCTTTTCTCATGTTCCACTTCCATTTTCCAATACATCTTCAAATCTTCCTTTTCATTTTATTATCTTCACATTGACATGCTCCACCCTAATCCACCTTTCTTCTTAACTTTCTTTTTTTTTTTTGTTTAAATTTATATTCTTTTCTTGAAGCTATATTCTACTCTTAGTTTTTCCATTAAAAATTCAACTATACAATAATCATTTTTCAATTTCTAATTTAAATTGTTTCTCTCCAGATATATTAGAATTTTTAATTCTATTTCTTTCATTTTAATTCTCTTTATACCATATAACAATCTATTCCCCTATCAACAGACAATGATACATAGCTTTCTCTTTCTACATCAAATAATTATTATAAAATCTAATCATTATAAAGAATGTTTCCATTCTCTAAGTATATCAATACTTACACTTTCATCATAAGAATTTAGATTATTTAACATTTAACTGTTCCCGTCTAAACAAAATGCTTAAAATCTTCACTTTTCTTTCACTACTTTAATTGCCGATTTATATATTAACGATAAAAGAGGATCATTGGCATCTTGTTTTTTAATATGATTTTAAAATTGTTAACTTGGGTTAATCTAATTTTTATTATCTTGATTTTATCTTTTATTATTGTATTTCCAATCCATTCCTACGAACTTGTAGTATTGTCATTTCTACAGCTTGCATACAACTAGCTTTTCTTTTCTTTTTTTAATTTATTCATGTGTTTATTTTAAATACTTATGAATTATAAATTTTTTATCTAACTTTATATTCTATAATCTCATTTAATTCATAAATTATTTTCTAATTATTTTATTTTAATAACAATAAACACCATCTAAATTTTTACCTTTCTTTGTATCAATATATCAATACATTAACACAAATAATACAATTAATTTAATCTTTGTATTTTAGTTTAATTTCTCTGACTCCTATATAATTTTTTAAAAAAAAACAAAAAAAATTTATGACTGGCAAAAAGTAGAGCCATAATTATAAATTTCTTTCTTATATTCTAATCCTAAAGTCATATATGTGTGTACAATTATATGTATTATTTTACGGACAATTTATAGATCCAATTAACTGATGTGTAGATAGGTATTATATTGTTTCTTTATTCTTCTCATTTTCATTAAACATGTACGCAACTTTTTTCCCTTTAAACTAATCGTATTCACCATAATGATTATTAATTTCACTTTTCTTGTTCGTCAGGGAGTCTTTTTTTGCTTTTAAAATAAATCAAATGTAAAGCAAAACTAGAATAGTATAGGTCGCAGAGTGTAGGTAGTAAAAGAATAGAACAGTTAATGTAAATTAATAAAAATATAATATTTGAACAATTAAAATCATGATTTAATAAATATATAGATATATTATAAGTTGTTTAAAAAAGACAGATGTTGTCATACGTATATGATGTAGAATCTTATAAATTATTGTTCTAAATGCTACGTCATAATTTTACTCGTCATCTTACTTTTATTTACAATATTTAATATTGAATTGAGATTGTTTTAAATAAATTTGTTTAGTAAATTATTGGAAAATTAAATGTAATTTGCAAAGTCGATGAAATTTTCTTATAAAGTTGCACTAAATCAGTTGTGTTTTGTGACTTTTTTTAATTAACCAACGCTGGACAATCTTTCATACAGTTGCTAAATACGATTCAGTTGTCCGATTTTCTAATTTAGTATACATCATTTTATTCTAAGGAAAAAACTTAAATTTCAGCAAAACTTTTTCAGATACTGAAAAGGGTCCTAAGGTTATCTAACCACACTCCCGTCATTTTAATGTGTACGTCTTTCTGACCTCCATTCTCCACCTCACCTTACCATCTCTATAATGGGTTGTGTCTCACTGCCCTACATTCCCCAACGTCGTCTTACTCAGTCCTCATTCCTTTACTTTTCCTCACATCTTTTTTCTTTTACGCTTGTTTCTAATCCTTCTTTTCACTATACTTTCTTCTTTTATTTTTTCCTTTTCACACTTACACCCTCTACATCCTTTCTCCTTCCCACATCTCTTCGACCTTTTTACTTCTTCCACTTAAATTAATTTTCATTATTCATTTTTCATATTTCACTTCTTTAATATTTCTTCTTATTTATTTCCCCTTGATTGTATAACTTATATTAACTTTTTAAATTTTAAAAGTAAATTTGTTACTTCATCTTTTATTTAAATATTAATTATCAGAAACCCATTTATCTACTATAATATTAAGCATTTCTTTAAAACCCCTTAATGTTTCTATTCTATGAATTACTTCTTACTCTTATTCATTACTCAAGATTTTTCTTAGGTTCTTAAGATCTGTATAATTTAATTATCACTAATACTGCGTTGATCAGATTGCAACTTTATATTTCTAATAATTTAGAAAAATTATATATATTAATCGTAATGATTAGTATTATTAGTGTTGTAGATTTAGTAGGATAAAAGAAAAAAATCCTTATAAGCCAATATATACTCTTATTATTAATAAAGTTAAAATTTGATAAATTTTTTCTTAAAAAATATAGATATATGTAGCGAGGGTAAAATAAATTTAAATCAATAATAAGAAATAAAAGTTTGAATTGCATGGAGAAGTTCTAAGTAGATGTAAAAACAAGGAGAGAGAGATTAAAAATGGAATGGAATATGAGTCAGGGTCAAAAGATACGATACTAAAAACAACAAAGGGAATCTGATCACAAGACTGCGTGGTGGGACCCCAATCATCACAGGAACCACACGACTACATAAATTATTCAGTACATGCTTCACTTCCTTCTTGTATTCTGCATATAACACGACCCCCACGAGTATCTTTATCTTTACACTTTGCTAGTCAACCTCAGCTGACTAGTTCCATTCATGCACTGCCCACTCACTCTCTCTCTTTCTATGTTTTTTACGTCGCTCTCAAATTCCTCTCACCTCTTTCAGAGCCTATCTCTGTCTCACAACCCAAAAAAAAAAAACGAATCCCAGGTCCTCCATTTATTTCCCGAAGAATCTCTCAATTCCCAATTCCGATTTTCTCGTCTATTTGATTGCCTTTGCCTCCCTGCGGCAGAGACGTCTCGTACTTTGCCCCGTTCCGTTTCCGTACATATCAAATCGGTTTCCCAACCCTGCGTTTGACGTTGGCCTTTCAACGCTCTAAGCGCACCGTTTTCCCAATCCGCTGTACCTCTTCCGCCCTCTGCAAGCCGATCTACCGGCCTGATACAAATCTCTCTCTCTCCCTCATCTGTCTCTCGGTGTATCAATTTATTCTATCCGGGATTACCAAAAGTAAAATTGGCTCATGGTACCTCAAGTGTTGGAGCCTCTCGTTTGCTTCTGTGCTTCTAGCCTTCTGGCCAGGTAAAATAACGGTATAGTTTCTTTTCTCTTGTTGTTTGTGTGAAATTCATCTTTAATTCCGCCTCGGATGTGTCTGATGGTTGTTTCTGGATCTCTATGCGAGGTGTAGTCAACTTAGGTAGTTATTTAGTTGGAACATGTATCACGCTAAGAAATTCTCGATGACGAGCTTAGTTCCGCACAAAGGTCAAGGTGGAGTCGGTGAGCCGCTTGCGATGAGTGCTGGAGTATTGGGGGGATCTGCTGTAAAAAACTCGTCGCCTGCTGCTTCTGGGGGAACTGGGAAGCAACGTTTGCGCTGGACTTCCGACCTTCATGACCGTTTCGTTGATGCCATCGCCCAACTTGGAGGACCAGACAGTGGGTATTTTCATTTTTAAAGTATATTTCTGCTGCTATTCTTTTTTTATGTGTGTTGAGCTGAATCATTTTTTCAAAAATTAGGATAAGTAATGAGGAAAAGCTTAACAACGAGCTTGAAATGAATAAAAGGGATGATGCTATTTTTTTCTCTGTCGCTTTTGTTTTTTATTATAACCATATGTAGTACTTGATTTTGTTAGTTCCGATTAGGTAGACCGTAGATATCTTGAATCTTCACACTCGTGTGGCTATCTTGCTTTTATGTTTATTTTAGGTGGGGCAGACTCTTCAGTGTTCTACTTCAATTTTGAATATCTGCTTGCATTATTCATCTGCATGCACTATTCAAAGCATACGAACTTATTGTCTTAGCGTGTTCTTTTTTTCTAAGTCATTGTCTTACCTTGTTCGCAAAGGCAAATTTGACTAAAACACAGTGGCGTATCTATACTCTCCATAACTGACTAAATACATAGCTTGTGTGATTAAGTTGATTTGAACTATCCTAGTATGTGTCCCTGTGTGACCAAATAGGTTCTTCAGGCAATTTTGATGCTTTGAAGAGCAGTACATTATGCTTTTGTCCCTTTGTACTTTTCTTTCCCACTGCTCTGAGAGCAAATGCTTGTATTTGGATTTGGCAGTTAATTTACTTTTCCAATACATTATTTTAGAGCAGAAATGTCATCTGTGGTATTTCATTCGGCCAATAGTGGCACCAAAGTGGTTTAAGGTAATTAGGGCTGGAGAAAAGAGAGGAATTCCGAATCAATGATTGGTGAGGATGCTTATGAGAATCCATTTTACAGATTCTAACTGCAGAGCAGCACATGTTCATGAGGATGAAAATGAAAGCTAAGCTTATCTGGATGCATCATCTGAAACGCTTGTAATCTAGATGTATTAGGTGACTAAAAACCAATATCTGATAAGGGTTGTGTTTGGTCTTGTTTTTGGACACTTTGTTGGTATTCTTACATCATCCAGTGTCCCATTTCTCCAGTTCTACATGGGAGGTTTCAAGATGCTTTTTAGGTTCATCTGCCATCCCACGTAATATGATGTGCTAAACGTACTTCTGAATGCATTGAATTCTGCTGTTCACCATAAGAGCTGGCCTTTATTTGTTTGAAATGAATGGTTCAATTCTGTGTCTAGTGAGACTTGTGGCCCACAGAGTGATCCTTAGGGAGTCATTCATGATAGATCCTTCCCTTCAGCCCTTCTCTGATTGTCTAAAATGATAAGCGCATGAAAGTCATTCTTGAAAACCTCTTAAGATAATCATTTGTGAGCAGCACCAAATTGTAGAAGAAATTATAAAATATGAGGAAGCAGATTATACAACAAAAGGGCTTAGACACTCTTATGCACGCTAAGTGAGGCAGGAAAAGTAAAGGTTCAAGGGGATAAATATGAAAGGAAAAGTAAAGCATAATAAGATACAAGTTGTTTGAAAGGTTCCAAGTTCAGGAAGAAAAAAAGACCAAAGAAATGTTTCATAACATACATGAACTCGTAGTTTAATGACTTGCATATGAAGGTGATCTGTTTGTGGTCTATTCTAGCATTTCAGTCCCTCCATTTTGAAGAAGTTATGTTGTCATCCTTAATGTTATGTGTTTGTATCTCTTCTTTGAGGGACCAAATCTGAGATAATGCTTGTATTTAATGCCATGAGATTAGGGTTTAATGCAGTTTTTAAGATCCAGTAGCATACTGATCTTTCAAGCTTAAACTTTTTGTTTGTAAATTGTAGGAAATTCTATTTTCAAGCTTGTTTCCCAGTAATGGGAGCTTCAAGGTTTCGCTTGAGGAAATCTATTTTCAAGTTGGTCTTCCAGTACGTGATTGTTGTGGTAAACTCTTTGGCAGAAGTGGTAGCTTCTCATAGGGACTGACTGATGATAAATGCATGTCCACTAGGAAGTGCTAGTCACATTTGCACTTGGGCTTCAAAAGTACAAGCCGAGGATACTTGTGAGGTTCTAGAAATCATTATAAGGCCCAATATCACTTAATAAGGTTTTAATGGAAGACTTAGCTCTTGTAGAGTTCACTTCTCATTTCTTTCTTCTCTCCAATTCTATTAAGGATTTAGGATATTATAATCTCCTCCCTTTAAACTATTGACATCCTCGTCAATGTCCACCAAGCCATGTGGTTACTTGACTCGCTCTGATGACCATTAGTGACGTTTTAAGGGAGTACATAGCTGCACATCTGCACTTAAATTTCAAAAGGAATGGTGAAGGTTTATTTGGAGGTTTCTTAAACACATTATAAGGCCTAATTCTACCTAGTAACTAGTAAGGTTTTAGTGCTGGGCTTGGCTCTTATAAAGTCTATTTGACATTTTTGGTCTTCTCACTCTATGTGGGATTCGAGGAGAAAGTTTATAATTGTTGGAGAATTAGATGTGCAAGACTTTGTGAACTTGTTGTAGGCCCATAACAGGCTCTGTTGTTCCTCCCATACTGGAAATTTGCACCAGCTGATATTGTGTACTCATTTTGCTCAATGAGCCTTAATGTGATTATTGTGACTATGCTTTATTTTTTTTATCTTCGACTCTATGATCATTCATTGATGTAGGTGGTGTTTGCAAACCAAAATTTTGGGAATGTTGTAAAAATTAAGGTAGATTAGAGTTTTATTGGATTTAGAGAAAGTAATAACAAAATAGAATTTGATGGGAGTTGGTGAAAAAGTGGAGAGAGAGATGATTTTAGTGAATTTTTTATGGTTATTGTAATGGAAAGAGATAATTTGGAGCAGGAAGGGAGAGATTATTTTATTATTATTTTTGGAATGTTTGCCAGCACCACTGTAGTTGCCTGGATTTTTTAGTTTTATTTTACAAGCCAGACATCCCAAGGATTTGCATACTGCTGGTTGAGATTGTGATGTTTGACTCTGAGGATCAAGAAATGGATAGTTTATTGGAGGTACTAGCACCTCCAGAGCATACAGAGCAGGATTGTGATTTTTCTTACACAATTTTTACATGAGGTTGGTGGGGTTTCAGTGAGGTCGTAGGGTACCAAATGTGAAGTGGCTCAAGTTCATTGTTGTGAGGGTTTGGTGTTTCAAGCAGGATAACCTTTTGGGCAGGTTAGGACCACCGTGTCATAACTGTAAGTTAGCACTATCAACAAGCCCCATCTTCCCATCTGTAGTTGTTTTAAGACATTTTCTCTTCTGAGGAGAAAATACTGTGAGATCTGACATATGAAAACTTTGCGGATGTCTCTTTAGCTCAAGACAAGTTTAAAAAGTCTAATTTCTGAGTTGTACAAACTTTGCACTTTGAGTTAGATTTCTGTTTTAATTCTCGCTTGGATTATGGATTTGGTTGAATGTTGTTGGATATTGTAAATGGCTTACCTTTAATTTTCTTTCTACTTATTTGGTTTCAGGGGCAACACCTAAAGGGGTTCTAAGAGTGATGGGTGTGCCTGGCCTTACCATCTATCATGTGAAAAGCCATTTACAGGTGCAGATATCTATCTAGTCATCTTTAGTTACACAGATATACTTGACTGTTAATGTATTCAAATGTCTAAAACTAGTTGAAACTGTCTTTGTTTTTCTATTCGCAGAAGTATCGCCTTGCAAAGTACCTTCCTGAATCTCCTAGTGATGGCAAAGGTGAGCTTCATTTCCCTTTTCTCGCTATATTTCAGCAACAAAAAGTTTTGCTTCTCTATTTTGGGATATCAATCTGAATTGGAGGCTTCCATTTCTGACCTTAGGTTTTAAAGAGGAGAAGAGAAGTTCTGGAGATAGCCTTTCTGCCACAGATTCTTCTCCGTGGGTATCTTTTTCCTCTTCCAAATAATAATCTTTTTCACATCCACAATTCTTTGCCTCCTTTCATGTTCTCTTAACTTTACTTCTAATAAGCTACAAAGTCTTTCTGTCCATCAGGGGAACGCAAATTAATGAAGCACTGAGGATGCAAATGGAGGTTCAGAAGCGTCTTCATGAACAGCTCGAGGTTTTATCTCATTCTCCAAATTAGATTTATGATTGCTGAAAGAGGGTTGTAGCTGCTACTATTCAACTTTAGTTTTAATCTGCAACATTTAATGTTCCTTTGAGAAGGAAGGGAGATTTTAGGAAATTGCTTTGTAAGGGCAATGAAAGGACACAAGAATAGGACATTCTCCTAAAAAAAAAAAAAGAACTATACATTCCAAAGAATATACGCTAAATGGTAAGGAAATCCTGAATAGATAGTTTTCAGTCCATCAAGGGGGATGTAACAACTATGTATATGCCCCTGTTTTTAAGAAGTCTGCGGGTTGTTTTTAATCACTTTTTAAGTGTGAGGACTTCCTATATACTATTAGAAGTCAAGTGGCTGTGCAACCTTTTACTAACTGAAAGTCGGTAAGACTGTCTTTGTTTGAAAACTTCTACCAAGTTTCATGTTTATTTGCCAGAAATGGCCAAAAAAGAAGAGGACTAATTAGAAATGATGGTATATATCATTCTAGCTCAATTTTATTATCTGCAGAAGGTGACGTAAAATGGCTGACTGTGTAGGATTAAGTCAAATTTTTCATGCACCCTGTACCTGTTTTTTTGCATGTTTATCTCAAGCATGTCAAGTAGTGCAGGAAATATTTCCTGTATCCTTCTCTCGAGTTCCCATTGCAGCTTTGTCGCAAATCATGAGAGCATTCTGTGGGTTGTCTTTGTTTTGTTTATTATGTCCATAAATTGATTTGAATACGTGCATTTCAGGTTCAAAGACAGTTACAAATGAGAATAGAAGCTCAGGGTAAATACTTGCAGAAGATCATTGAGGAGCAGCAAAAACTAGGTGGCGCACTGAAAGCTTCTGAGACAGTAGCATCGGATGAGGGTAAGCAAAAGTCATCTCAGTTAGAACCACCTGGTGATGGTTCAGCAGGGCCCTCCTCTCCCAGAAAGAAGCAAAAGGCGGCGAATGATCCTGGATTAACTAATGGCTCTGCCTCAGCGGTGACGCAGAAAAGTGACCAAAAGAAGGATTTTGTTGGTCAGTGGGATCGGGACTACTATCGAAGCGAGGCTGGGTTTGGAGTAGACTTGGAAAGCGAGTTGAAGGAGAGAGAAGATGGTGTAGCGCAGAGAGCAGCTCTGGAACTTGGTCCACTGTGTGGTTCAAAATAGTGTTCCTCATTGTTAACGTAAAAGTCTGTTGTAATATTTTGTGGCAGAAATCATAAACCACGCTTTGTGTAAATCTATACGTGCAGTCCATTTGTAGATGTAATTAAATGTAAAATCTTCAAGTTGCTCTCACGTTGGATTGTGGCTTTATATTCAGCAGTCGGACTTAGTAGAAACGTAGTGAGCTGGATCAAATATGCCCTTTCTCCTTTCTATTGTCGGGGTGGACAGTTGGCTTATATTTTGTATTTCGTTTTGTTTGTACAGGGCCACATCATTCTCCAATCCGAGCCCATAGACTGTAGAGTCTAGATTCCCATCATCTCCACTTTAATTGCCACTTGCGAGTGGAACCCCGGGCAGGTGAGCCACTAGCCCCATTGGTCGGGCGGTTGAATAGAAAAAAAAATTATTTTTAATACGGTTTTCACAAGGCTATTTGACCGCTCCTATTTATGCAGTGGTGTTTGACGGCAAAATTTTAATTTTTTTATTATAATATGCATTCTAATAATCTGTTTGTAAAGGTGGTGTAAATTTTAAAGACAAAATGATTTTTCTCAAAGCATAACAAAAAAAAAACCGACCGGTGTTTCTTTTATTCTGCAGGTGAACCGATAATTGAGGAAAACAGAAAGTGAGGGAGCGAGAGAGAGTTTTCATGTCATATGGAAAGTAGAGTTTTAAAGCTGACAGACTTTAGATCGTATTTTTGTCTCATGTCATATGGAAAAACATGTCTTGTTGTATGAAAGTAGAATAAAATTTTCTGTCATAACAAGCTGTCTGGATTTTTAAGTAGCAAAACTAGAGTTTGATTAATCTAGATTGCTAACACGGATTCATGGAACTCGTTACTTTCGAGAGCCAACAGAGTCATCAAATATTACCACATGACAGCTATGAGAGCATATTGAGCGACATTTGGAAAATATGAAAAAATGTTTTTGACTAGGTGATTAAGTGGTTTGCTTCGATTCAATTGTTGAGTTGCAGTTACTGAAAATGTTAGAAGTTGGTATCTATTTTTTGAATGAGGATTCTCTACATTTTTTTTTTATAGCCGAATTTAAGGAGAGACAAACATTCCTAATAACGTTTAGAACATTGAGCAACCTGAATCACATAGTTTTTAATCCTTGTGAGGTTTGGTTTTATACAAATTAGACATTATTATTTGTCAAAAAAAAAAACGTAGAAGATCATAGTTTGTATTTGCCTGTCAAATTGCTAGCTGATTGGGTCTTAAATAACTTATTTGGCAAGTAAATATTCACATATCTATCTTATATTGTGGGAGAAAATTAGCAACCATATGACTGGAAAAAAATATAAGATAAGAGACCTTTTAGGGTTAAGCCTTACTAGTGCCGAATCGTGCCTTGTGGACAAAAAGTTTTCTATATTAAGCTAATTTTTACAATTATATATGAGAGTCCAAATCATCCAATTAAACTAGCTAGTGAACAACTTAGTTACTAAAGTTAAACACTTGGGAAGATGAATAATTTCCTTATTTTTCATCATTATTTTTTTAATAGCTTATTATCCTTTTTTATTGGTAAAATTGCAACCATAGCCTCTGCTGAAAATTGCAATTGGGTCTCCGAAATAATAAATTAGTCATTTAACTTTTTAAAATAATCATTTCAGGAAAAAAGAGACCCTTTTATTAATCTCTATTCGATAAATGCTGACATATAAGAATTCTACTGAGTTTGAGAGGAAGTTTTTAAGTGTTGAACTTCGAAAAGTGATAAATATATATATTTTTTCAAAAAATTATGTGTTCCAAAATTTTCATTAGTCAATGTTTTTCTCCCTCCTTTTTTTTCTTGGGTCTCTTTTTTCTTGGGTCTCTTTTTCTGATGGGTAGGATAAAAGGGCCGCTGTATAGCAGCCGCAGAAAGCCCGGCCCACAAAAAAACACTATTCCAAAAAGACCCCTACTTGCTTTTTCTTTTTACGTTCAGAAATCAAACAACAGCGACCACCGCATTCTTTATTTTCCTTCCAAGTACTCAATTTATTGCCGTCATCTCTAAATTGCCACACCTCACAGACTCCTCCCCGGTCCTTTTACATTCACGTGCTCCGAGAGAATTCCCCTCCAGCAAAACTCAAAGATCAGAGACGCCGAGATCGGGATCTATGAAGAAACAGAATCGTCCTCTGGCGTCATCATCTTCGTATAGGGAAAATGTTGCACCGGCGGCGGCCACCCTCCATCAGAAGAATATCGGATGCACGTCAGTTCTTTTCCAACTCGTTTCCAAATACCAGGATAGTCTCCGCGAGTACCTTACTTCCGGTTTGTATACTTCTCTTTCTATCTTCCCTGAATCAACGCTGAACTACATGTTTTAGACAAATTCTTTGATTAATTTATTCACTGAAAGACGTCCTTCGTTTTGATCAGGAAAGAAGCAACTAAAGAATGCGGTTTCTTCTCCTACAAAACCCAAACCCTCCTCGGTCTCAACCCAGCAAGCTTCCCCATCAGTACTGCACGGGCATGCCAAAAAGGAGAGAGGCAGCACTGCCATTGACCCACGGAAACTATCTCGCGACATGCAGAGAAGCCCCACACTGCCAGCGGAGATGCGGCGCTTGCACTCATCAAACTCGCCGCAGAACTCCCGGACCCCACCGGCTCTGGTGGCGCGGCTCATGGGACTGGAGCCGATGCCCGAGTCGGATGCCGAGAAGAGAAGAAAGCTGTTAGGAGCACTGGAAAAATGCAACGAGGACCTGAACGCACTTAAGAAGATCATAAAGTCCGTACAGTTGTCGGAGCAGCTCAAGTCAGCAGCCACGGGAGTAGAAGGTGAAATTAAGACAGTGAAAACGTGTTCGGAGTTTAATGGTTTGCACCAGCAGCAGCCGAGTCCGGTGTCCGTGCTCGTCGAGTTCAGTCCTTCGCCTACGAACGTAGAGCAGTACTACTGGTCCTCCAGAAGACACACCGACGGTTCGTTTTGTTTCCTATGATTAATCATTTTTTGTTCTCCTCTCTTATACGCATTTTCACTGTCATTTTTTAATTATATATATTAACACCAGCACAAATATTAAAATCCGAAAAAATAGATATCAAAATAAGCTAATACAGTTCTTTAATGAATAGGCATTTTCGGTTTTTCTTTCACCTGAAAAAAGCAAGAAAATTAATTCATCAAATGTTTCTTTGTTGGCCACATCTCTAGATCTCCACACTTATCATAATTTTCATTCAAATTAATTGAAGACCAATTTTCAGCTGATCCTCGCGGATAATTTAAACCCTTTAGGGATTGTTTTTGTTTTTGCAATATCTGAAAATTAAGATGACTATATTTATTTCAGTTTGACTTGAACATGGCACGAAAAAACACGAGTTTCTTTCTTCTTTTTTTTTTTTTTTTTTTTTTTTTTTTTTTTTTTTTTTTACGGTTTTGCTTACTATTTTACGTGAAAGTCAATGGGATGACTTTTAGAACTTGACTAGTGTGGTTATAAGTACTATAATTCTTATCAAAATTGTAGCACAAAAATTTATGTTAAAATTCTCAAAAAAACCCATGAAGCGTCGTTAATTAGAGTACATATCAGGCAACCAAATTAAGTTTGTTGTTGTTGTTACATCCTCTAAAAGCATTAAGGCAAAATAGTCACCATATTTGTTTTATTAATAATCTCATGCCTAAGGATTGGCTTGGGTGGTTAGGACTTAGGACTTAGGGTGTGCTTTCCTGTAGTCTCCGGTTCGAATTCTTCCAGATGCAAATAATTTCTTAGAGCCACTCTAAGGCAAAATTGAACTTACTTGGCCAGTGTAGTTTGGAGACTACATCGGCCCGAAATTTACTAGTTTGTTCATTGAGTTTCACTCCGGTGGACCTATCAAACTAAGTTTCTCCTTGTCACAAAAATCTCATGGGAATTTTCCAGCCACCTAGAATGTAGCGTTCTCTATGATGGTCAAAAGCTATAAGAATACGAAATTGATGTTGCAATATTGGGAGTTTAGGTGGTCTTGAAGAGGAGACACAATGATTCTCTCAGAAACAGTACCACATGATCTCCCACACATGCCAAGCCAAGGTTTAGGATTCCAAGTTAACAATCATACCATGCACTTGGTGTTTGGATTGGACCCATTGAAACCATTGTAGTGGGAGACATAATATTTGCTTCTTTATTGTTACTTGCAATGATGTAAGTGGAGCAGTATAGACTGGCAGTGGCAATGACTTCCAGCTAGCTGTTGTAGTAATTAAGGGAGGAAATTTGGGATAATTAGAAACATTTGCCGTTACGAATTCTTTGCAAAAGCCAGAAATCCTGCCTTCCAGAAACCCGTGTAATTATATATAATTTCCAAGATCTCTACCCCAACTTCTTCTTCACTTTTTGTGTGTCGTCTGCGTCTGTCTGTAGCTTTATTGTGTTTTTGGCTGAGGGACCACGTGATGCAGCTAGCTTGTTCACGATGCAGTCAAAAGATGGTTCCAGGTAGAAAAAGAGAGCAGATCTAGAGAGAGAGAGAGGGGGAAAAAGAAAAGAAAATTCGCAGCTTTTATCGATGCCTTTGCTTGGGAGAAACCCCATGAGTTAACCATGTTTCGGTTCCACTGTACCCCCACCACCTACAGTGAAAGCTGTGAAGCCTGGATGCCATTGTCATCATACATATGGCTTGAAGCTGGAGAGTATCCATGTTGTTTTCTTTCGGTGCATGCCATATTACTTGAGTGGGTCAAACACACTCGAGCTCTCTCGAAACCATAATAATTAACACTAATTAGAAATCATGTTTATCATGGCCTTCTTTTACTTTTACTTTTCCCTCTGGTCTAAGCTTATAATTAACACTTAGGGTATCTAATATCTATCCAATCATCCAACCTAACCAAATAATTTAGTATATTTTATTGTCCAACCTACGAATTGACCTATATATTCATTACTTTTGATTGCATTATTAATCTAGACTTGCAGTGAACAACATTACAAATTAGAATTAATGAATATTCATTTAAGCTGTGACACAGGACGAGGGGGGCAACAGCAGCAAAAGCAACTGAGGAAGAAGCCAGGCGAAGAGGAATTAAGTAAGTACAATTTGTGTTTCTACGAGAGAATCGCAACTGAATTAGTAGCAGCTCCAAGGAAATTAGGAGAGAACGCAGGTGGATCATCATCATCGCCTGTTTGGAGCAGCAAAGCCATGAAAGAGAGTTTAGATCAAGTGTGCAGTGATATTGCTTCGGGAGAGAGGAGGGAGATCGGAAGAATTGGGTTGGCTCTGCATGACCAAATCTGCAGGGACTTGATTGAAGAGATTGTTAGAGAAATAGGATTTTCCGGCAAGTATGCACTGCCTTTCAAGACATGTAACAGAAGATTATATTTTTCCTGATTTTGTGTGATGAACCTCTGTAAGTTATATGTATGGTACAAAGTATGCATATTCACTACCACATGCAGAGTCACATCTCCTTTTTTTTTCTTTTGGAAATGCCGATTAGCTTACGATTTGGTCAGGAACGTAATACAGCAAAGACATAACTGACAAAGAAAACCCAACCCTAAATCTAACTGTTGAGACCACCAACAGTACCCACACATCAAGGGATCATAAAACGGAAAAAGATTCAGTCGAAAGGATGCGGATCGTAAGATGTTATAATAGACATCTGCCATTCGTCCTTTCAGATCTGACGCCCATGAATGCGCCACATAAGTTAAATGAATTTGAGCCAGCTATACCGACTCACCTCGGTCCTGCTCGGGCACAACTGGACTTTAGCCAACTCGGAATTTTTTTCCCAATTTTTATTTATTTTTATTTCTTTTTTCCTCAAATGCGTGACGTTTTGAGCTTTCCCTTCCCCATTCTTTTCTCAGCACTCTCTCTCTCAGCGGCTTCTCTCGCGGAACCAGGGCTAGTTCAAGAGTAAGCCAACTTAGCGATTGTCTAAGGCCTCACCCTGAGCAAGGCCTTATAAAGAGTAAAATTATATATATATATATATATATATTTTTTTTTGTGTTTTAAAACTCAAGAAATAAAAAGACAATTGAGCTAAGAAAAAAAAAAAGTAATGGCAAGATGCACTCTTCTCACATATATATATATATATATATATCATGAATGAATGAATTTTCTTTTTACTAATGATATATTTCTTCAAGGCCTCTTAATTATTTTTCAGATATTTTTAAACTTTGCTTAAAGAGAAAAAATGTCTTATAAATTTCATAATCGTGAGAGTCATGGGGTCTTGATGTTATGTGTAAGAGCCCCATAAAAAATAATTAATGAGGCCTTTAAATATTTTATATTAAATTTAATAATTTTCAAATACTTTAATATTTTATATTAAAATGTATATAAAAAGCATAATAATTTATACTGCCTTAGGTCCCCATTTGGTTTGAGCCAGCCCTGGCCGAACCAAGCTCCTTTCCTCGTCGAACGAAGTTCAGATAATCGAAGAGAGATGTCTCTGGTGGAAGATAGTTCTTCCTCAAACGATGATGTATCTTAGGTCGAAGAAGAACGTGAAGACAAACAGAACAAGCTCCAAACGACAATCTCCAACCCAATGGCGGAGGGAGGGGGGGCCAACCGGGGGCCAAATGCAAAGGTTGAATATATATATATAACTAATATTTCTCTTGGGGTTTCCAATTTTATGCAAAACGAAATTTCCAATTTTATTAAATGGGGTTTTAGAAAGCTTGTGTTAATAGAGCTGGGAACAAGATTGTTGATCCTGTTGTCTTGGTGATTATCTGCCTAATTGTACTGGCCAGCTCGTGTGAACAAGGGGTTGTATGAACTAGAAACTCCTGGAACTGTTGAAATTGACTCAGGTCATTATTATTTTCCTTTGTTTCCCGGGCAGGCCCCCCTTGAAATAGAATCTCATTTTGATGTTAACTCGCTTTGATTTAAGTTTATATACACACAATTTATGAATACATGCTGGCTTTAGATTAAGGTCTCTGGTGTTTTTAAGATCTTGATGTTGCTTTTTGTTATGATATTATTTGTAGACTGAAAAGCATACTTGAGGTAATTGAAATTTTTAAGAGTACATGTTCAATTTTTTGATATTCTATTGAATCCGCACTCTGTATCATCTTGGAGGTCGAATGTTTAAACATGTTCTCTCTTTTTATTCACTTGTTAAACGAAAAGAAAATATTAGAGCTTGAGTGCTCTTTCTTTCAATAATAAGAGAGGGGGCAAGTTGCAGAGGCTAAGCAGCTCTGCCCTAAGATTTGTACATAGTTAACATTAATAGTAAAAACTAATTGTTGCATCTTTTCAGATAACTTTGCCTACCAACATAAAGCACCATTATTACCCATGAAGGAAGAGGCATAATATATTTCAATATAATATATTTTTAACGTTTTTAGTCCTTAATTTTTAATATTTTAACTTAAAATTTTTTTCATTACGTAAATAATTTTTTTTTTTTGTCATTTTTTCCTTAGGAGTTGGCCCCCCTTCAGATTTGTTTTAGCTCCGCCACTGCTCCAACCTCATATTCCCCCCCAGAATAAGTAATTATTATTTCTCCCAATCTTGGAACACCAGTTCAGATAACAAATCAAAAATAATACAAGTTTCTTTTTAATCTTAGGATTCTAAATTTCAAATTCCCAATGACATTCTAATGCGTTAGAAAATTAAAGAAAACAGAAATACAAATGTGGAATGTTGTTTTCTCTCCAAGCATGCTATGTCCTGTGGTTTCATATTTATTTTCCAACAATTTTCTGCAAGTAGGGTATTTGGAAGGCCATTGAACCAACAACCAGAAACTACTACAGGGCTTTTGTCAAGCACACTACATCAAATGACAAAACAGAGCTCACAGCCGACTCCCTCTGCCACTCACAATCAAATTCCAAAACAGTTCTCCAGCTCAGTAAATCCTCAGAAGCAATGTAGGGAATATTGTGAATATGTTTGCATTTGTATCAAGGAATCTTTGCAAAACTGCATTTGCATGCACCCCTACACATTTGTAATGCACAACAACTGTTTGTTGTTATGCCCAAGAATAATGGGCTGAGTCACCAAGTTTGTTACAGCTAATTGTATAAAATCTGATCCTTTGTAAACATTTGATTTGTGCATGAATGAGAGTGGTGTATTTATTCTTCTGTGCAGGAAATTCGTGAAGTGTGACCACGGTTGCTGAGTTAGAAGTCTGCTAATGTCTACAAAGGTGCTAATGAATTGGTGCGTCACCTTGCTCGTTGGGCCGCCGCTGAGTATAGCTCAGTTGGCAATCCTCGTAGTTGTGAGCATTCGCTTTATTTGTCCTGGTTGTATGCTGGTACTGAACCTCCTTAGTGTATTATTTTGGAATAAAATGAGGTTTTGATTAAAAGAAAAATAGAGATTTGTACATGAATGAGAGAAACTTTTGCATATTCAAAATCCAATAGCTTTCATCTTAACTTCCTCTGGTTTTGGGGTTGGTTGAAGTTCTTATTATGGGTAGTGGGGGTGTTGCTGAGGGAAAGAAGCATTTGATGATGGTGCTTTAAGGGAAAAAAAAAGGTTCAACAATATGACTAAGAAAATAAAAGATTTGTTGATGGTGCTGGTGGGATGATGATTCTGCTAGGAAGTTATTAATTTCCATGTGGATTTATTTCCTAAATTGCATATCCAATTCATAGAATTTGGGTGAATTTAATTTGCAATTTTTATTTTTGCAGTTTTCATTATTGAATTCATGATGTTTTTGACTAAAAAGTGAATTGTGGATTGAAAAACATAGCGTTTATTTGCCATTCATTCTTTCATGTGTTGTCTATGCCTTGTTATCTCTAAATTTTTGTGTTCAAGTCAGCAAAATTTGCTTAGGTGGAAGGTTGCACAACTCCTCCCCCTAATTCAAGAGTAAGGTCTGGATATTAGACTCAGCACTCTCCAGCTCCTTGTTAGCAATTGAGTCAGCACCACAATCACATGAGGTCAGCTATGATTCTCGAGCTTATCACTTAAGCTCACAACCAACTCCTATGCATTCCACAATATTGAAGCCTTGCCCCATGCAACAGAATGGTGTTGGTCAAAATGAGAATATTCTTTTGTTTTGCATTGCTCGACGTACTCGTCCTTTACTCGGTGTCAAGGGATATAAGCTTCTTGATCTTATTTCCAACAACACTTTCATCTCGCATGATGTGTCCTTCCATGAGTATATTTTTCTATATACACTTTCTGACCTCTCTTCTTCACCCACCTAGTCGTTCCATTTTCCTTCTCCCCCTCTTTACACAGATCCTCTTTGGTTCCCTACCTCTACTCCAGCTCCTTCCACTTATATTTCCACACCACCCATACCTTCTTCCACTTCTATTTCCGCACCACCTACACCTTCCTCACTTCCCATAAACATTTCATCTCCTTTCGCTTTCGAGTCAGCAACTGACCCTCCACCATGCAGGTCCCCTAGAATTTGTCAACTTCCAGTTCATTTGAAGGATTACATGTGTCAGCAGGTCATTGCAAATTCTTCTTCTCCCTAGCAGACTCTATGGTAACTTCTTCTCATCCTCATCCTTATCTAAATATTTGTCCTACATCGTTTATCATTCTCTCAGAAAGCTTTCTCTTCTATTCTCAAACTCACCGAACCCTCATCATATTCTCAAGCTGTTAAGTCTGCTGATTGGAGATTAGCTATGGCTCAAGAAATTTCTGCCTTGGAATCTAATGGTACATGGACCATCACTGAACTATCTGCCAGGCAAGACAGCTATTGGCTCCAAAGTGGTTTACCAAATTAAGTATAACTCTGATGGTTCAATCAAGCATTACAAGGCTCGCCTTGTCGCCAAAGGTTACACCCAACAAGTAAGGTCTCGATTACCACGAGACTTTCTCCACCGTTGCTAAATGGTGACCATCCGCACTCTTCTTGCCTTGGCTTCCATTCAAGTTGGACTCTTCATCAATTTGATGTCCATAATGCCTTTTTGCATGGGACCTTCATGAGGAAGTTTATATGCAACCACCTCCCAGCTATTCTCTTGCAAATTAGGTCAAGTTTGTCTCCTTCGCAAAGTTTATATGGCCTTAAACAGGCCTCCTCGCCAGTGGTATGAGAAATTTTCTCAACCACTTTTGACTTATGGCTTTTGTGCTTCCAAATTTGATTACAACCTTTTTGTCAAGAAATCTGGTTCGTCTTTCATGGCTCTTCTTGTTTATGTCAATGATATCATCATCGCTTCTAATGATCCTCTTGCTGTGACTCACCTTAAGCACTTTCTGCATTCTGATTTTCACATCAAGGACCGTGGTCCTCTCAAGTTCTTGTAAGAATAATGCCTTAAAAATTATTTGTCTGAATAATAGTTATTTAGATGCCACATGTTTATATTTATTTATTAGGTAATATAATGTGACATAAGATGTTACATAGATATTATTGAGTGACATTGTAGAAAAGTCATGCCAATGATTAATGAATCAAAGGCGGGAAGTATGACTTTTCGATTTTCTTGTTCACTTAATGTTTTGTTCTAAACTAAGGTACATATTGATATACGATAGGTCTACACTCGTTGTGCCTTTATTTAATAGGATGATGGACTTTGTCATTGAGGTAGTGACCTTAAGCAAACGAGTGGGTGCAATGTAAGAGTACATGCATTGAACATGATCAAATATGAATACCTTCTGGAAATGATTACTGATGTTGAAAAGGTATTTAGCACGATTGGTTTATTGTATCTTTAGACCTGAGAGGTTTATATGAATCTATTTATTGTGTACTTGTGCTTTGACTGAATCATTCGGTGATGATCTTTCTAGGTCAAAGAATCCAGATAACTGTAATACCCCGAGCTTTTAAACATCACATGCATATTGTTTATGATATCTTGTTTGTGATTAGTAGTGCATTTAGGGATATTTAGTGACTAAGAGAGATTATTTATTACTTGAGATATTAAGTTTGAAACCTTGATTAAGACATGATTAAGTGAGAATTGGAGTTCATATGCAACTGAGTTATTGTTCAGGAGGTTGAGGAGCACGCATTGGATCAATTTAAATTTTTAAGCTAGTAGATCATTTTTATCTCGAAACCTTGATTAGGACATGATTAAGTGTGATTTGGAGTTCGTGTGCAACTAGTTTATTGTTTAGAATGTTGAGGAGCTCGTATTGGATCAATTTAATTTTTTAAGCAAGTAGGACGTTTTTGTCTCGAAAACCAAACCACATAATTTTTACTCTACTAATATGTCCGGAGTTCATTCATGAGCTTATGGTTCAATTTTTGAGACTTTTTATTTTTCGAAAGCTAGTGCATCATTTAATTATCATATTTTTATATTTGCAGCTCAAATAATCATGATTGAGAGATTCTCTACAATTTTATTCGAGAACTAAATTATTCAGAAAAATAACATGTAATACTGTTGTAAGACTCATATAATTGTAATTAATATGGACAATATTAAATGTTCTAAACTCAACATATTTCTATTTATTTATTTGAACCATCCAATTTCGGATAGAAAATTAGAGAAAATTTCTAATACATCTCACATGTTATTGGAGGATATTCTAACTACTGCCGCCATCCCTTTAAGATAGAGAATTTCTATCCCAAGTGTTATGTGTATCTACACCTCCTTCTCATCAGGTGGACATAGGGATCCTCTCCTCTGTTGTATTCTTTTTTTTTTCTTTTTTCATTTTCCTTTTATTTTGGTTATACTCTGTTAGTTGCGCTTTGGTTTTTGTTTGCATTGGCTTAAATCCTTATACAAGTGAAAAGGTTGCGTCGGTTCAGGAGTTGATCATGACGTATTTATCAATATTAGTATTGGTGGTTCGTGTCAGCAATTTTTGTAGCTTATATTTTTTTTTGGGGATAAATTTAGTTATTTTTTGATCCAAAGTTATCTTGGATATCAAAACAATTTTAATTTCTAAAAGATATATTTATTTTACGGCCAAATATTCACAGGAAAGTCTTAAAAAATATCTCCACAAACTCCAAAGGACCAAAACTGCACATCTAAGCATTTTTCTTCCTTTTTCTTTTCAAACAATTAACTTGGCCGAAATCTACCAGCACTTAAACTCAAAAATTTCACATAGCACAAGGACTATCAGAGTTTAATGAGGCTACTATAATTTGAACCGTCGTTAGGAGCAAGCCCTAAATTCTAAGCCTAACCTGTGCACCACTAAACCACCACCCTTGGTTGTAGAGCTCAATTAACTTTTTTCAAACTCAAAAGTGACCTCCCAAAATATTTTCTCAATAATTACTGTAAAAAGTAGCAAAATACCAATTCTTTGAATTTCTCTCAAAAGACATAAAAATTGTAGATGCACAATTTTTGTTTTTGTTTTTTCCATATGACAATGAGGGTATTTAGAATTTTGTCCCAACTAATTAAGAGAGGAGCTTACAAAAAAAAAAGGAGGCTTAAATGCACCGCATATCCTTATGGTATTCGAATATTACAAATATGTCCCCATGATAAACAAAGTTACTTTTGCATCCCTAAGGTAGTGTTTCTGTTAAAAAAGGATACCTCTGTCTATCTCCATTTCAAAAACTAACGGAAGTTGGTAACATGTAATTAGAGATCCAAGTGTGCTCGAAGCGTAATGTGCCGTGTGTCATTTTGGGCGCACTATCGCCATGCCATATGCCCAGTTAGCCACCAAAAACCATGTTGACAGGGACCCTAAAAAAAAACTCACGGCTCTTTTCAACTTATCCCCTCCCCAGCACTTTACCAATTTCTCCCAAAAAAACTTTCCCCTGCGAGCGAGCATCTCCAAGTATTGAGCAATGGATTCAATTTCGCATCGACGGCGTTACCGATGTTTATGGCAATGGCTTTAATGGCCTTGAAAGCAGTGGTGGAACCAAGAATAAATTTGAAGGGAGGCAAACTCCTAAGGTAAAATGACAAAAAAAAAAAATTTACTACGTAATGCAAAAAAGTGTCTTAGAGTTAAAATATCGAAAATTAAGTACTAAAAATATTAAAAATATATTATATAATACATGTACCATACTTTTCTTTTTGTTGGCAAGATTCCTCTCAGTTGGTAAGAAATTCAATATAAATCCGAAGTGATTCAAGTTTCAACAATAAACTAATTATTCCTAAGAATAGTAGTTTAATAATTAAAAGGATGAATGTTTAATTTTGAGCTAACAGTTTAATAATTCATTATACAATTTTACAATTTCACACATAATTTTACGAGTCTATGACCTAATCGGCTAAATTGCTAACCTAATCACTAATAAGTAATCAGAATTTGAGAGTTGAGAGAGAGGCTGACCTGAAGTATACCTGCCAGCTAAGAGAGAGAGAGACAGAATTTTTTACTTGGGGGGGGGGGGCGAGCCTGGGCTAAAGGGGGTAGATTAGTTATATATAAAAAAAGAAAAAAATTTAACCTTTTACATTGGCCAACCGGGGCTGAGGCCCACGTTGGCCCCCTGCATCTGCTAATGCCTCAAAGTCATCCTTAGAGGCAACGGGGAAGCTAGCCTCGATAATGTAAACCCTGAGTCTAGCGAGCTAACGGGTAATGTCGAGCTTATCCTTGGAGGTGAGGGGAGGCACCGGGGGATTGTTTGCTATCGCATAGAGAGTACTATTGAAAATGCAGACATAGGAGGGGTCCAGCCTCCAGGGTGCGGTTGGGAATGTAATTGGGGAGTGTCTGATTGTGGTGTTTGTGGTTGTTGTTGTTTACTGCGGGTGAGAACAAGAGACGAATGTTCTTCTGGCGGAGGTGCAGGTGAAAGGAGAAAAACAATCAACTCCTTAAAGGTAGGATAGGGCACGAAGGGAGGTTATCTACAATGTATTCTCTCTCCGCATTTTTGCTAAATAACACGTGTGTATTATAATTTGAGCACACATGAATATCCAATGACACCTCACAACTCTAGTTAGTTTTTAAAACAGAGACAGACATAGGGATCTTTTTTAAAGAACACTAACTCAGGATACAAAAACAATTTTATTTACCATGGTGACATATTTGTAATATTAGTCGTTAATTTTTAAAACAGAGACACAGGAAGAATCTATTTTTTAACGGAAACACTACCTTAGGATGCAAAAGTAACTTTGTTCCCTATGAAGACATATTTGGAATATTCGAAAAGAATAGCACATGAATATTGTCGCTCTTTTAGAGAGCTCTCCATACACCCAGGGTGGGTATCTCGATACGTGTTAGTCAGCCTTATGTTCAAGTTATTTTCTAGTTTTAGCCGACAGCCGTCGACCCTGTCCCGCCGTTTAGGGGACTTAACGCCGCCCAACAGCCGCTTTTTTGTCGGTCAGCGTATTTTTCGTATCCTCCTTATATTTATTCACAGCATTCCATTCTTTGGTTTTTCAGGCTTCGGTCTATTCAGCTCCACTGCCACCCCTCTCCTCTTCCTCTTATTCTGTCTGTTACTAATGGATTCCTTGGGCCTTACTTCGAAGGTGGAGAACCTTATTGAGCGCACCAAGGCTTTGAGCTCAGGTATAGCACCCCTCCATCCTGGAGAGACCCTGTTGAAGCGAAAGTAGCATCGGCTTTTGTTTTAGTTGGAAGGATTGTAGCTGATCAAGAGTTCTCTTTGTATGCCGTCCGGGATGTCTTAATCAAAGCCTGGCCATTTGAGCCGAAATTGAGTCTTTCTAAGCTAGCTAATTTTTTTTTTTTTGTGAGTTTAGCACTCCAGATGCTTGTCGAAAGGTCATAGACAAAAAACCTTGGATAGTCAAATGTTTTGTTTTTGTGCTTCAACCTTGGCCACCGGGTATGTCATGGCAGGAAATCGAGCTCAATCGTTGTCCTGTATGAGTTCAAATCCACGGTTTGCCTCTAGACCGATCCAATGGTTACACGACTAAATTCGTAGAAGATACAATTAGGCAAGTTATAGAAATTGAAGGACATGTTGATAAACAGGTCTAGTGCATGCCATTTATTCGTATCAGGGTGCTTCTTGACACTTAAGTTCCCCTTTCTTCAGGTTTCCTTTTGCCTAAGGGAGAGTTGGAGCCTATTAAAATTTGTTTCAAATACGAATTCATCTCGGGCTTTTGCTACAAGTGCGGTCTAGTTGGTCACATGCAAGCAGCTTGTAACATGGTGGGCGACTTTCAGACGAACACTCCCTTTGGCCCTTGGATGAAGGCAGAATACCCAGGGCTTCATAGAAAAAATTTTCAGCCAAATCAATTGATGGGTGCTTTGAGCCCAACTGTAAAGGCACTATTGTAACTCCCTGAAGCAAGCACCGCCATGAACGTCTCATTGTCCGGTGACCGGCTGATGGTGGTTCCTGCTAACGTCACCAATTATCAACTAGGTGGCAAGGTGTTTGTATCAGAAGGTTATGCAGGCAAGGAGGGGGACGTCTCTTGCTTTAGTGAGTAATTATGACACGGCGGTAGACCCTCTGCCAGAGGACCGTGGTGCCCCTTCTTTTCATATGAAGTGCGGAGTAAAGATCTGCCTGACCCTAACACTTGGGATGGCCCAGGACTTGTCACAGCTACCCAGACTTATGCGCTGTCGTGTGGATAATCTCTCGAGCCACAAAATAGGCCTGATCTTGCCAGGGTGCAATCGAATGTTGCCTCCCTGACAAACCAAGTTGACAAGGTATCAACTCTTTTGGTTTCTCCTCATGATCCATCTATTGATATCTGTGCAGGCAACGTTAAGGAATCCAATAGCTGGAGTATGGAAGACACTTGGGCTGGGGAGGTCGTCACCACCCAGATGGGCCCGCTGGGGAGTTAGATAGTTATGGAAACACTAGACCCGTCTCAAGATACCAGCTCTCATGCGAATGTTGATTTGGTTAGCCCAAATGAAGCCCAACCCAGTTCCAGTAAGGGAAAACTTCGTAAGCCTCTGATTATACACCATGAGGGGACACTGTCTCTGACCCAAGGGATTAAGTGTGAGGACACAGTGCTAAAGAAAGGAAGCCAAGCCCATTTGGAAGTCTCCTATCCATTTCAAAAGAAGCAAGACCTTGGCTTGCATTCAGACCTCATTGGACCCGGGCTTAGTTTTTCTAGCCCTCTCGCTGATTTAATTTTTCAACCGAGGTCCTCTTCCAAGCGTGGTGTGTCGGTTGCTGCGAAGAAGAAAGACCATCCGAAGGGGAAAAGAGGAGGGACTTTGCAGCAGACTCATAGGGATGCAAACAATTTTCAGCCGTTGCAGGGAGCAATACCTGATGACCAATCCAAGCAGGCCGTGGTGGCGGGCCATAACTTGCCCCCACCCCCACCATGACAGTGCTATTTTGGAACTACCGCGGTTTCCAGAGAGCGGTGACAGTGCGTTACCTCAGGGAAGTGGTGAGGCAAAAAATCCATGAGCTTTTTATTTTATCTGAAACTAAATCTATGGGCTTGCATCGTAAAATTCTACAGTTGGGTTATGCTGATTGTGTAGAAGTTTCCCCGAGAGGTATGAAAGGGGGTTTTGTTGTCGCCTAGAAACATGGTGTTAATCTGGATGTAGTTTTTGTTATCCCATTTTTTGTTAATGTCGTTGTAGCCTCTGATCCTTAGGATCACAAGTGGCTTATATCTTTTGTACATGGCCCTACATTATGGAATGAGAAGGCCTGTTTCTGGTATGATCTAGAGAACAGTGGGCATAGTTTTAATGGACCTTGGATTTACTTTGGTGACTTTAACGCCATTTTGGACCAAAATGAGAAATTTGGGGGGGGGGGCCCTATGGGTCATAGCTCACTTTCGGGTAACCTCAATAAGTTTCTTTGGAATGCTGGTATACTTGATATTGGATTTTTTGGTAATCCCTATACTTGGTGAAATGGTCGGGAAGGGCACGGGCTTATCATGGAAAGGTTGGACTGGGGAATTGCATACAGGGAATGGAGGGTTCTCTTCCTGAGAGCAACAGTTCAGTATTTTGCAAGGTTGGCTTGGGACCATGCCCTGATCTTGCTGGACATGTATGGAGATCAAGACTGTAACCCCCGTCCTTTTCAGTTTGAAGCTTTTTGGGGATCGGATGTGCATGGTAAAGAAGTTGTTGCTGAGGCATAGCGTTACGAGGGATCTAGATCTCCAGCATACACTTTGTGCCAACATCTTAAAGCTACCAAGGTGGCTTTAAAACGTTGGAACAAAGAGGTATTTGGCCATATTCAATTCAATATCCGGTCCCTTCAAGGAAAGAAGAAGTATTGTGGAGAAAAAGTCGCGTATTACATTGTCGCGGACGCCCGACCTCAATACTAGTTTTTTTTCACTTATCTACTATTAATCGGTGACGACGAAATTGCATTGAGGTAATCCAAGAGGGCACGGGCAGCTGGTTACATGGACGGGATGCTATTAGTTCACACATTCAGAGTTATTTTCGCAGCCTGTTTGCAGGAAATTCGGCAAACTTCCCTCATTCTTTGGATAACTTGGTTCCAGAGTTAATAACAGATGAAGACAACCGCGAGCTTTGTAGACCACCTACTAATCTTGAAATATGGGAGGCAGTGAAAAGCATTGGTGGAATGAAAGCACGGGGGCTGGATGGCTTTACAGCTCTATTCTTACAAAAAAGCTGGACTACAGTGCGAGGTGAGGTGATCTGAATGGTAAAATATTTATGTTCCACTGGTTATATGTTAAAACAGCTCAATCACTCTTTTATTGCGCTTATTCCTAAGATTGGGTCTCCTGTTAATATTTCACAATGTCACCCAATTAGTCTTTGTAATGTTTGCTATAAGGTGATTTCTAAAAGCCTGGCGGCTCAGTTGAAAGAGGTGCTGCCTAAGCTTATTTCTTGTAATCAGAACGCATTTGTCCCCAATCGTCATATTCAGGACAACCTGATTTTAGTGCAAGAAATCATGCAGACTTTGAAATGTAAGCAAGGCAGAGGGGGGCTTATGGCAGTAAAGATGGATATAGAGAAGGCCTACGATAAGGTAGATTGACATTTCCTTATGGCCATCCTGAAAGTTTTCGGGTTCAGTGACTAGTGGCGACATTGGATCTTCCAATGTATCTCCACAGTTTCGTTCTCAATTCTTTTAAACGGTTCCTCACATGGATTGTTTAGACCGCAATGTGGTCTAAGACAGGGTGACCCTCTCTCACCATTTCTCTTTGTAATGATTACGGAGGTGCTCACGCATCTTATCTCTCAAGAAGAGGAGATTGGAAGTCTACATGGCATAAAAATTGCATGAACTGCCCCTCCTATTACAAATCTTCTTTTTGCAAACGATATTATGCTATTTTGCAGGGCAAACCCGGGAGAGGTGCAACAGCTTAAGAAATGCATGCACACTTTTGCACACTGGTTTGGGCAAATAATTCAGCCTCAAAAATCATTCACATTGTTCAACAATAATATCAGTTTGGAAAGGAGGACTCATTTGACCAATATCTTGTGATTACAAACTGTGGAGGAAACTGGTAAATATTTGGGATTGCCTCTTTTTGTCCATTGGTCTAAAAGTGCTGCCTGTAAAGAAATGCAAGAGAAAGTAGTTAACCGACTGGCTGGGTGGAAAGCAAGAGCGCTGTCCCAGGCAGGACACACGGTTTTGATACAGTCCGTTGCTCAAGCTATCCCTTCCTATTACATGTCGGTATTTTTACTCCCCAGACTATGAGTAGAGGGCTAGATATTCAATTAAAGAATTTTTGGTGGGGTTTTGATGAGGTGTCGAGACGTTTTCACCCAAAATCATGGAAGAGTTTTATGTAAACTGAAGCAAAGTGGCGGTCTTGGTTTTAGACGTATAGAGGACCTCAATAAAGCTTTGGTGGCGAAAAGGGGATGGGAGTTGATGGTGAAGCCAGACAGCTTATGGGTACGCGCATTGACAGTTAAGTACTGTCGGGGAACCAACTTTTTGAAGGCTCGGCCAGTTCAAGGAGCCTCATGGTTTTGGAAGAGCATCATGCAAATTCAAGATCTAGTGATAGCGAGTTTCTGTTGGGGGGTTCAATCTAGTCAGGAGCTTAACATATGGAGTGACCCATGGGTTTCAGACGTGGAGGGGTTCTGCCCACAGCTGAAAATGGAGACTTTGGTGGATCGTCGTATTAAGAAGGTGAGTGATCTCATTGATCCCAACTCCCGTAGTTGAAATGTTGCACTGATTAGGATCTTTTTGAGGAACACACTGCAAATGCAATCCTTCAAATCTCTCTTCCTGCACGACAAGCTAAGGATGTTCCTAGATGGGTCCTATCTTCTAAAGGAGTTTACTCAGTGAAGGAAGCATATCAGTTTGACCAAAAGCACCGATTTGAAAATTCAGGTGAGTTATTGCCCAATGAATGGAAGCAAATCTGGCGATTAAAGGTACAACATAGACTTAAACTCCTTTGAAAAGTTGCTGCTGATGCCCTTCTGTTGCGAGGCCGATTGGGTGAAGGCTCAACAAGTACAACAGATTCTCTTTCATGATGTCCTTTATGTCAATCTCAAGATGAAACAACAGCTCACTTATTTTTGGGATGCTTGATTTGTCAAATTCTGTGGAAAACAGGTCCCTGGCCTTTGGTGATAGAAAGACTGGCGCATTACCCCATTCATGCTTGGATTAAGTTCCTGCTCAATAAACCGAATCTCCCCTGCACTGTATGTGAAGAATGGGCTTCTTTGATGCTGGCGGTGACCATTACAATTGATACTATGTGGAATATGAGAAATAGAATTGTACATGAGGGCAAGGAAATGGGCCCCTTGGAGTTGATTCGTTCTATATATAGGTGTCATCATGCACATATGACTGCTTGGAATTTAACGGAGGAGCCCTCTGTTATCAGATGTCAACCACCTTGTGTAGGTGTTGTTAAAAGAAATTTTGATATTTCAGTTAAAGAGAATAGGTTGAGTGCTGCAGCAGTATGCGAGAATTGGCAGGGTGCAATGGAAAAGGTAAAACTCAGCAAATGGTCAGGCCACAACCCACTTAAAGGGGAAGCCAGAGCTGCACGATTAGCCTGCTTTTTGGCAGCATGCGCAAAGACACGTTTGTTTGCGGGAACATCCATGTTGTTAATCAGGTACTGGATTTTGAGCAAGAGCCCTTTCGCAGACGCACCGGGGATGGAAGTTTCAATGGGTGCTTGGAGAGAGCAATGATATGGCTCATCAATTAGCTAGATGGGGTCTTCAATACAGCCGGTAGATTTAAAAGCGGGTGACATTCCTATGGCTATTATCTTGTGAGACTATGCTGATTTAAGCAGAGTCCAGATTTAATGATGTTACGCAAATTTAATAAGCAATGATGAACATGATGAGAAACTTCAAATCGCTCGGACACACTTCTTTCAAGGATGATATTCTTTTTAAATCAATACTCAAAGTTTCATAAACGTCATAATTTTTTTATAGCTTACTATTGAAAAATCCTAACCTTCAATGACATCAATAAAACTGTTTACACAAATGTAATGATTACGGACTATATCTCTTTGGAAGTCTTGCATTTGCATGAACTGTTATTATGCTATTTTGCAGGGCAAACCCGGGAGAGGTGCAACAGCTTAAGAAATGCATGCACACTTTTGCACATTGGGCAAATAATTCAGCCTCAAAAATCATTCACATTGTTCAACAATAATATCAGTTTGGAAAGGAGGACTCATTTGACCAATATCTTGTGATTACAAACTGTGGAGGAAACTGGTAAATATTTGGGATTGCCTCTTTTTGTCCATTGGTCTAAAACTGTAAAGAAATGCAAGAGAAAGTAGTTAACCGATGGAAAGCAAGAGCGCTGTCCCAGGCAGACACACGGTTTTGATACAGTCCGTTGCTCAAGCTATCCCTTCCTATTACAATTTTTACTCCCCAGACTATGAGTAGAGGGCTAATATTCTTTGATGAGGTGTCGAGACGTTTTCACCCAAAATCATGGAAGAGTTTTATGTAAACTGAAGCAAAGTGGCGGTCTTGGTTTTAGACGTATAGAGGACCTCAATAAAGCTTTGGTGGCGAAAAGGGGATGGGAGTTGATGGTGAAGCCAGACAGCTTTGGGTACGCGCATTGACAGTTAAGTACTGTCGGGGAACCAACTTTTTGAAGGCTCGGCCAGTTCAAGGAGCCTCATGGTTTTGGAAGAGCATCATGCAAATTCAAGATCTAGTGATAGCGAGTTTCTGTTGGGGGGTTCAATCTAGTCAGGAGCTTAACATATGGAGTGACCCATGGGTTTCAGACGTGGAGGGGTTCTGCCCACAGCTGAAAATGGAGACTTTGGTGGATCGTCGTATTAAGAAGGTGAGTGATCTCATTGATCCCAACTCCCGTAGTTGAAATGTTGCACTGATTAGGATCTTTTTACTGCAAATGCAATCCTTCAAATCTCTCTTCCTGCACGACAAGCTAAGGATGTTCCTAGATGGGTCCTATCTTCTAAAGGAGTTTACTCAGTGAAGGAAGCATATCAGTTTGACCAAAAGCACCGATTTGAAAATTCAGGTGAGTTATTGCCCAATGAATGGAAGCAAATCTGGCGATTAAAGGTACAACATAGACTTAAACTCCTTTGAAAAGTTGCTGCTGATGCCCTTCTGTTGCGAGGCCGATTGGGTGAAGGCTCAACAAGTACAACAGATTCTCTTTCATGATGTCCTTTATGTCAATCTCAAGATGAAACAACAGCTCACTTATTTTTGGGATGCTTGATTTGTCAAATTCTGTGGAAAACAGGTCCCTGGCCTTTGGTGATAGAAAGACTGGCGCATTACCCCATTCATGCTTGGATTAAGTTCCTGCTCAATAAACCGAATCTCCCTGCACTGTATGTGAAGAATGGGCTTCTTTGATGCTGGCGGTGACCATTACAATTGATACTATGTGGAATATGAGAAATAGAATTGTACATGAGGGCAAGGAAATGGGCCCCTTGGAGTTGATTCGTTCTATATATAGGTGTCATCATGCACATATGACTGCTTGGAATTTAACGGAGGAGCCCTCTGTTATCAGATGTCAACCACCTTGTGTAGGTGTTGTTAAAAGAAATTTTGATATTTCAGTTAAAGAGAATAGGTTGAGTGCTGCAGCAGTATGCGAGAATTGGCAGGGTGCAATGGAAAAGGTAAAACTCAGCAAATGGTCAGGCCACAACCCACTTAAAGGGGAAGCCAGAGCTGCACGATTAGCCTGCTTTTTGGCAGCTGAGATGGGTGGAAGTGAGGTTGTTATTGAAGTAGATGCGCAAATTCTTGGACACGTTTGTTTGCAAAAATATTTTAGAATGTAATAGGATTCAACAAATATATCAAACGAATATCTAAAATTTCAAAAATTCATATACAAACACAAATATTTTTTACAAAATCTCTAACAACTTTTCACACAAATTTCAATATATTTTTTTAAATAATTATAATAAATATTCTCTCTATACTTTTTCACCTAACTCTATACTTTTTTATTAAACAATTACATAATTTATCTCTCTTTACTACTTTTTACAAATTTCAATAAAAATTAAATATCTTTAAAATTTTTCACCAATTTTTACACAAAAATTATAAAATTTAATCTACATAAATATTTACAATTCTATCAAAATTCTAAAAATCTTTACAAAACAAACATCCATGTTGTTAATCAGGTACTGGATTTTGAGCAAGAGCCCTTTCGCAGACGCACCGGGGATGGAAGTTTCAATGGGTGCTTGGAGAGAGCAATGATATGGCTCATCAATTAGCTAGATGGGGTCTTCAATTTGTACAGCCGGTAGATTTAAAAGCGGGTGACATTCCTATGGCTATTATCTTGTGACGACTATGCTGATTTAAGCAGAGTCCAGATTTAATGCAATATTTCATGTTACGCAGTAAAGAAGAAAAAAAAAAAGGTAAATTTATAGTTAATCTTTTATGTTTGAGCAAAAATTAAGTTGTTATACTTATTTTTCAATCTAACAATTTGAGTATAATTTTTAAAATTTATTAATCTTCACTCCATTTAAATCAGGCGTTACGTCTAACGGAAATTCGTGCAAAATGATCGAAATGCCCTCTAAGGTTAAATTTTAAAAAATAAATAAAAATAATATAATTTAAGAAATAAATTAAAAATAAATAAATTATTGAAATAGAGTTTCAATAGTTTTATTTAAAAATATTATTTTTTTAAAAAATATATTTTTTTTTAATTTTAATGAATTTTGTAGTAATTTTATTTCAGAGGTTATTTTGGTTATTTTTCATATTTTTTCGTTTGATTTAATGTATAATTTAAATGGGACGAAAATTGATAGGTTTTGAAAGTTATGAGTCTCAAATTATTAGATTAAAAAATACAGGTAGTAATTTAATTTTTATTCGAACATAAAGGACTAAGTATTAGTTTCCTTTAAAAAAAAAAAAAACAGAATACTGATGCATTTAAGCTTAAAATAAAATAAAATAAGAGAGGAATATATGTCAGAGAAGCTACAGATACACACTCACGTACTGGCAAACCCTAGGAGGAACTCATACACCAATAATCAAGGCTCAGAGGCACCAATGTTTCAGAACTCGTCACATTCACATTCGGTCTCCTCCCTTTTCATACAGTTCCTGAAGAAGCCCCATGCCTTCCCTTTTCTTCTCTCGCTCTTTCTCTTACTCACATGGCTCTCTCTCAGAGTCCAGCACGCTTCCTACTTCTCCCCTTCCTTCCCTAGCGTCCTCGATAACAAGTCCAGCAAAGAGGATGACATTCTCGCCAATGTGGTCAGATTCAGTTCTGGGTTTCCGTTTCAGCTAGCAAACGACAAGCGTGGTTGGTTGGTAGACCCCATCTCTCTTGCCCTTCGTTCTGGCATTTCGGGTACATTCACTCTCCGACGCACACGCACGGATATTCTTATTTGATTGTCTCTTGGTTTAGTTCTGCTCCAGTTGTTCTCGGGATTCTGGAATTTCGATTGGAACTCCGAGTTCCTCTAGTTTGTGTATATTCACTAGGCTCTATTGGATTCTAATTTTATGTTTGAATTCACCAAATTGGAGTCCCAAATCAAATACAATTATGTGCAGCTATTTGCATTTTCTGGATATATAGAGTTCTTGTTCTGAGCTTCAATGCTGACAAAAACTTTGTTTCTTGGTGTCTTCGTAAGGTCTTTAGTGTGTGTCAGAGGTCTATGTTTCTTCGCAGGCGGAGCTGTGACTTGTACTTCAGTCCATGTTGGTGAAATTCGACCTGGTACTTTCAGAGGAAATCACAGGCACTATACAAGTAACGAGACATTTGTCATTTGGGGTGCTCAAACAAAATTCAGGGTAAGTTCTTGCTTTAATATAAGGGAAAAATTATCATAACAGCTTGCTTATGTGGATGGGAACTCTACTAAAGGGTTTGGATTTTCCATTTTGGTTGCCTCATTTATCTGCCAAGAGATTCATTTTGCCAGTTACTGGTTTAGTGGACGTTAACATTGAGATGGAGTTGTCATCATGGCAAAAACATTTTGCACGAATACGACACTGTAGAATTGTCAGAACTTCAAGTACTTCTCATTCTAGTTGCAACAGAAGCGACTATTTTCTTGTTAAGATGCTGATATGAGGTCTGTTTATTGGAAAGGAAGCTTATGAATTCTGAGTTATGTACCAAAAAAAGAAAAAAACAGAGAAAAGAAAGAGTACTACAATTATGCTTTCTAATGCTTTCTCAACTTGGAGTGTATATGTCATATAAGCTCAGTTCGGGACAAATTAACTTCAACTAATTACAACCCAAGGACACTAAACACAGTTACAAACCTGTAGAAATATCATGAGTATGTATCTTATATCACATAGCGATACTCCATCCTTATACACTTAGTCCTTCGTGATAGAAGATTAGAGACAATGCACCACGCGGCTTGGTTTTCACAGAATATAGGAGATGAGTTGAAGTTGGAAAGCAATCTCTTGAAGAAAGTGTTGCAACCATGTCAATTCACTCGCAGTCTGAGTCATTGCCTTGTACTCAACTTCTGAACTTGATCGAGTCACTACTGCTTGAGTTATAGAATTCCAATGGGAAACTTTTGGAGCTTTCAAGATATGACTCACTAGGTTCACTGCCTATCAGATATTCTGACTGGTGATAGTAAGGTAATTCAGTTTCCTGACAAGCTGAGGATATGTCCTTGGATTTCCAGAATTATCCTTCATCTTTCAAGAGTTATGATCTAGCCTGTGGGAGAATCAATCAGTTGAGAGTGCAATATGCCAGCCTCTTCTAGTTGGTCGAGTTAATTTTCCTGTACGATAGACTAATGCACTTTTTAGACGCACCAACATCAATGCTAAGAACATTTCTGGAATACCTCTTTCAGCCTAACAATTGCCAATGAGCCAGTTCCAGTAATTTCATGTCGCCCACATCACTATCTTCGTAGTGTACCTTACAGTAGTATGTAGATGAAACATCAAATATATATCTTGCATCCGTGGGGACTAGACTCTAGGTCTGAGAAAAACATCACAAACTATGCATTAGGTCATTGTTTTGGGCCATATGATTCCTTATTTAACTTGCACACAGTATCCTCGTACTTTTTATTTTTGTGTAAGTTCAAAAGTATATTCCTCAAGCAAATCTGCAAGTATCCTCATACTTTCTCTGAGAAACAAGTGGTTGCTGCATGTAAACATTTCTGAGCAAGTCACCACGTATAAAGACGTTTAACTTAAATAATGGCCATTCAAGATTATTATTGCAACTGAAATCAACACTCAAATGGACCGTATTTTGCAACCAGGGAGACTTTCTCTCGTCATAATCAATGGTAAAGAATTGTTTATCAGCCTCTGCAATAGGTCAGCCCTAAATGTTCCACACAACCATCAGCAGTAAACTTGACTCTATATATCCATATATATCCAACAGCATGTTCACTACGGAGCAGTGGAAGAGGTCCCGTCTTTTATTATAATGAGGCATTCATCTCAATCTCTTGGCTTTCTTCCAACCCAGACCAGATAGTGCAACTTTGATTATCTTGGGAATAGATCCTATAGAAAGTTGAGAGCTAAACAGAAAAAAAGGAGATAAGAAAACAAATTGACTACTAGGATGTTGAGGAACGTGAAATAGCCATGGCTAGGTGACAAGCAGTAAGAACACCATCACTCCAGGATCATAACATGCATGTGAAATAAAAGAACCTGAGTCATAACTAATAAATGATCATTTTTCTACCGCACTATTGATTGGACAAATAGCTCGTTAGGTTTGTTATCAAGAATACTACGCCCTTTTGGGTTTAGATTGTGACAAATAGCTTGATTGATTTGTTACGAGAATTGCGATCATGGAATGCGGTGTCCCTTTGTGATTTCATTTGGCACTGTCAATTGGAAAAAGGTCCTTTTGGTTTTATACAGTACTGCGAGGACATCAAGCTTTTCTCTATTCTTTTGGCCTTTGTGCTAATTCCATAATTGTTATTTTCAAACCATTGGCAGTTGGAGAGCAGCCAAGTAGTTGGTAAAGGATATGTTGAAGTGATCATTGGTGCAGATGAGGTTGCTGTTGCAGCTAGCCCAAGAGGAACTGCCCATGCTTTAGTAAACATGGATCCAGTACGGAGTACATTCTTTATAGGGTGCCAAGATAGGGTTGTAAACTATAGCAGCTCATCATCTACTGATTTTAAAGTTTGGAAAGATCTTTAAGCTTTAAATTTTGGCACTCTTTCCTGATAGAACCCCTTTTCAGTCGGCATTGTTCTGAACTTCCTGTCCTATAGTGGATTACTCTAATAGGGCATTCAAGAATATAGTTTGATTTCCGGAGAGAAGAATTTATAGGTATCTCTGTATATATGTTACGACAGTTTCCTTCCTGACTCTACAGGTTTATATTTTTGTGAATCAACTGTGTTAGTTTTTTTTTTTAATCAACTGTGTTAGTCCTATAAAACGTGTAGTTTTACCTGATATCCTACTGATACTTGCATGTGAGCTTCCTATTTTGTTTCTCTTCCATTCATAACTTTTTTCCTGGATCAACGCAATTACATGATTACATCTTTGTTATTTTGAGTATACGTAAGGATTATTGGCTATCTTTAGTGGTATATGTTTGCTATCTTCTTCATGCGAAAGTGTTAGTAAGCTGAACTGAATTTGAGTTGAGAAATTCTTTTTGAGGGCCATAATTGTGATTTCTCAAGTTTGATAGAGCAATTAAAGCAGTAACGTTTGTCTTTTTTATTTCTGAATAAAGAGTGGAAAAGGGTGACCAACTACTTTTAAGGGTAACCATGACATCAACGGTAGAATATTCGGTTTGAGTTATATGACTACCAAACAAGAGAAGATTAGACTGTCACCATAGCTTCACGAGAGTGCAATGAACTTTGAGGGGCGGGACAAAAATCAAGCTCTCTACCACTTTCACCCTCTCTCTCAAAACCGTTGGACCACCATTTTCGTGGTTATAGTAACTTTTGTCAAACGAATTATTGTGAACCACGAATCTGTCTATGTTCAGGCATGGACGTTCTCTTTTTAACTTCAAAAAGGGTGCTTCAATGTGACTTACGTGGAGCTTCATTCGTCATTTTTTCTTTCTTTCTTTGGGAGAACATAAGCGCACCTTCCTGGCAACAAAGTTTAAGCTATTCTTGTGGACGGTAAAAGTGGATGAATACAACGAGAATAAAATTGTTTCAGTTCCCTGCGCTTTTCAACCATATTCGAAAGATGACTTCCTATATAAGGTGCCTAGTCCTAGACACCATTTAAGGACAGAAATTGGATGAAATGCTTCCGATTCTATGCCTAGATGGCGCATAATGAAATTGTTTGATACGACTAAGATTTCTTCTAAATATTCTGCAGTGCCATCCCACACATCCCAGCGCTAAAATCTACAGCATATCAATGAGAAAATCTACGGGTACTCATTCAACCGATCTTTGTCTTCTGATCCGGGCTTTTCTTGACCTCATAGATCCTTTTATGCAGATTCCGACCTTTTTGGTAAACCAAGTTCAGATTCTTGACGACGTCGTTCTCTCTGAAATAAGTGACAAAATATAAGACAGAAAGCGAGCTATACACTGGGAATCAATGAGTCAAGCACAGACAGCTTTTTCGTCTGATATCTCAAAACCTATAAATATATGCAGTCCTATTTTGAACAATAATTTTCACACGCATTCACATCGTTTCATAGCTTTTGGTCAGTTGCCCCAAGTGCCAGCAAAACAAACAGGTAGGGAACTAATCAAAAGCCACATAACATCATGCCCTTTCAGAACTTATCCATATGGACAACACATTTCTGCACAACCAGTAAACCACAATTACAGAAGGTTTTCCCAAAATTTTGCACCAAAAGATGTGCCACATGTTCCCCTGGCTCAAAAGAATAGCATGGTAATTATCAGGAAGATATCTCAAGTACCATGCAAAAAATATGATCCAAAGTTAACTAATATAATTTACAAAGCACTATAACAAACCAAATTAGGCAGTTGAACCATAAAAGAATGTCAGGGTTGTTCTTGTTGCATCTGGCTGGTGGTAAATCAAACACAGTTACAAATAGTCAAGTAAAAAAACTTTGACTGGAGTCCTAGGGTACATTTGGTCTGCATGCATGATTTTTTTTTCAAATTGCTGTCAGTGTTAAAAGAGGTTATTCATTCCTTATTGAATAAATATTGGCAAGACATAGCATGATGCACGAATAACAGTGTGCCAAGATGGATGGAGGGTAGAAGTATCACCACCTAAACAAAATCAGTTCATCTCTGATCAGGGAAAAAAGAGAACAGTTGTTCATAGTATTGCAATAGTAATTAGAGCAGGGAACAAATATGTTACCAAATACATAATGAGAATGAGGGGCATACCCTTCTTTCCCAATAAGGAAGGAAGCACACAAAATCATAGACAGGAGTAATGGTTGACACTAGAACCACATTGAGTCCAGTAAACAGCAAAAGGGCTGTCATAGGTCTGGTTCTATGTGGCATCTTTGTTTTCTAGCGAGAATTTAGCCCTGCAATCAAGAGCTCATGGTTGAGACTCGTAAAGGTGAATACTTACAAAGAAATACTATCATTAAAACAGCCCAAAGAAAACGGTAGAGAAAAGACGGAGCTAGGTTTCAGGTCAATAAGTTGGCTATGCCTCCATTTCTGCCATTCAGGTCACTTTTCAGTTCCTGAATAGATAACAGGACCTTCTCTATTCTGGCAAGTGGTGTGCTTGCATGAGTTTTTATTTCTCCCAGCCATTCGTCAGGGAACCACCCCCGTTGAGGAAATTTTGTCATCAAGCCCGACAGTGCATGCACAAACGAGCAAAAAGAATTAAACGGAAAGTGGAAAGGAGTCCGACGTTCTTGGACCCAACAGGCTCGTTAGTTGTGGGGATGGGGTATACAACCTTCCAGTTTTGGGCCAACACTATTTCATTCAACGTAAAAAATAATACTCATAAATCCTTATATACAAGTGTGAACTCAACTCTGTAATAACAGAGTTAACCAATCGAACGTGGAAGCCCGTACGTTGTGGACATCCAGCACTAACTCTTACAATTTATTCTATTCACGACTAAATAAATAAGTGCCATCATCTCTACAGATCCTAGGAAAAAGGTGCAGATTCCGGGTGAGTGAAGAAATGTGATGAGAGGGTAGAAGCCAGTCCTAGCGGTTTCATATCAGTTTAGTAAGGAGCATAGCACATGCACAACCAGCAGGGGATACAAAAAGAATAGCTGTCTCAAGTACCATGCAAAAAATATGATCCAAAGTTAACTAATATAATTTACAAAGCACTATAACAAACCAAATTAGGCAGTTGAACCATAAAAGAATGTCAGGGTTGTTCTTGTTGCATCTGGCTGGTGGTAAATCAAACACAGTTACAAATAGTCAAGTAAAAAAACTTTGACTGGAGTCCTAGGGTACATTTGGTCTGCATGCATGATTTTTTTTTCAAATTGCTGTCAGTGTTAAAAGAGGTTATTCATTCCTTATTGAATAAATATTGGCAAGACATAGCATGATGCACGAATAACAGTGTGCCAAGATGGATGGAGGGTAGAAGTATCACCACCTAAACAAAATCAGTTCATCTCTGATCAGGGAAAAAAGAGAACAGTTGTTCATAGTATTGCAATAGTAATTAGAGCAGGGAACAAATATGTTACCAAATACATAATGAGAATGAGGGGCATACCCTTCTTTCCCAATAAGGAAGGAAGCACACAAAATCATAGACAGGAGTAATGGTTGACACTAGAACCACATTGAATCCAGTAAACAGCAAAAGGGCTGTCATAGGTCTGGTTCTATGTGGCATCTTTGTTTTCTAGCGAGAATTTAGCCCTGCAATCAAGAGCTCATGGTTGAGACTCGTAAAGGTGAATACTTACAAAGAAATACTATCATTAAAACAGCCCAAAGAAAACGGTAGAGAAACGTAGACGTCCAATAACTTCCCGAGCTATATCCTAGGTTTGCCCAGGTCACTTGACCTAAGCATAATAACAGGACCGGAATCAGGATTCTCTCAACCATTTCATCAAACAAGTGGTATGCTTGCTATGAGTTCCAGAAAAGAAAATTTCTCCCAGCCATTCAGGCTCAATTTGGAACACAAACCCCCGTTAAAACAGAAATTTTGTCATCAAGACCCGCACTTCAGGTTCTAAGCTCCACAAACGAGCAAAAAGAATAGATAAACGGAAAACCAGAAACATTTGTATACCTCCGACGTTCTTGGACCCAACGAGGCTCGTTAGTTGTGGGGATGGGGTATACAAGGGCTTCCAGTTTTGGGTTAATGAACTTACTATTTCATTCAACGTAAAAAATAATACATCATCCTCTCCTTATATACAAGTGTGAACTCTGTGAACTCTGTAATAACAGAGTTAACCAATCGAACAAGCCTAACCGAGTTAGTTTGGAGTTAGCAAACTAACTCAACAACTTCTCAATATTTAATATTCAGTGTCTCCAAACGAGGAAAAGCCACCTCGGTGAGCACTGAGCACAGATGCGCTTGAGGGAAAAGGCCGTCAAAAAGGATAGTTTAGTAAAATAAAGCAGCCATGGCAGGGATAAAAAAGAACTGTTTCTCATTTCTCATTTCTCAACACGTCCGTGTCATCTTTGATTATGTTTATTTTGATTATAACAAAAATTTGAAAACCTTAGAATTAGTTGAGGTACATGTAAGCTCGTTCGGATATTTGGTTAAAAGAAAAAAAAAATTCAAGTAAAAATTATATTTGGCCCCCTGTAAAAAAAAATATATATAGAAAGAGAATGAACGATACGGAAAAGAAAATTGTTCCAAAGGCACAACAGCGTTGCTTTCCTTAAACGATATTTGCCCCCACCAGTTTGTGCACAAAGTAAGTCAAATTCATTTAGGATACAATAGAGCCTGGATTTTAGGGATCCACTCGTACAAAATGCGTAGCACAACTTACGAAAAATGTACGTTCAACCTCTTGATAGTTTCAAACAGTTTACATTTAAAATGGAGGCAGTTACTTAACCAAACGACGTGATTATTCAGTTTAAATCCAAACAACGTGATTATAGCAGTTTAAAAACTGCTAATATTGTGGACACAATTTATCAAATCGTGATCACGTTTTAAACACGTTTTAATATCATAATTAGATAACTAACCATACGGATTTAAACGATAAATAAAATCCACCGTTGGATTTTCATCAAAGCTAAAATAAATGCGATCTGACGTCTGATCAAAAGACCAAAAATACACGACTCAGATCCTCGCTCCGAGTGCCAATGCGCCTCATAAAAGCACCTATCGCGTGTGGTGCACCATGACTCCATGTCAGCACAATGCCAAGTGCCAAATGTAGCTACAGCCCATGCGTGTGGTGCACATAGACTCCATGTCTTGCACTATATCATATATGTGCTAAAGCTCTCCAATAATAAATGCAATCTGAAAAAGTAGGATTTCCCATGTAGGACACTTTAATAAACTCTCAATCCCAAAATATAATATATAATAATAATTAGTTTGAAAACACTTTAACACCCCCTTAGGGACAAATTCTGATTTCATTCCTGCAAGGTCAATCTCCCTTGGAACAAAGATCATGATTGTAATCCAATGAAAAAATGAAACCTGAGACTATAATTGGAAAAATGTAGCTGGAAACAAAATATGTATTCGATGAAATATTGAAAAGGAACTTCTACTTATGGACTGTTATTTAGAGTGCAAAATATAATTTTGGATTAAGTTTGGACTATAAAACCAATTGACGAGTTAGTTAAAAGAAAAGAATGACTAACAAATAATAGTAAACAAGAAAGTATTTATGTAAGCAAGAACAGAGATTTGAAAACCAATAAAATGAGTGCCTTAGCTTCGGATTGCACTCAACCTAATTCACCATTTGATTAAACTTCTTTCTCTTGCCTTTCTCAACTATGAATCCAGTTAAGGTTTTGACAGTTGGATGATTTAAAAATTTAAACTCAGAATGCAATAATATTCAAGATTCTTACTGAGTTATGAAGCATTCTTAGCAAATACAAGTTAGAAACAGAAACCATGTTCATATATATCAAGAATCTGTTGTGCCTTACAAGTTACATGTACAGCAGAGGCAAAGCATGAGTTTCAAGCTATTTCTTAGAATTATTGCTTCAAATCAAAGCAAGAGAATGTTAAAATCATAGAGAATTGCATTAATCAACAAACTACACCAGTGCAAGATACAGTATTCCTCAACTTAGACTATAAATCGGGATGCTCGTTTTATAAAAAATTGTAAGATTTTTAGGATTTTTAATAGAATTGTGAATATTTTTATAGATTAGAGTTTTATAGATTTTTTGTGTAAAAATTGGTGAAAAGTTTTAAAGATATTTAATTTTTAATGTAATTTTTTAATAAAAAAATATTAAAATTTGGTAAAAAAGTATAAAGAAAGAAGATTTGTTAGAAGTTTTTTTTAAAAGTATTAAAATTTGTATGAAAAGTTGTTGAAATTTGTGTTAAAATTATTGATATTTCTGTAAGATTTTTTGATGTTTTTGATGTTCGTTTAGTAAATTTATTGTATTTTAAAATAATTTTACAAAACCAATATGCCCAGCCTTGCATATTCAATGTAAAGTCTGATATGAAAACCAGAAAAATTTCCATTGACAAGCTCAAATACGTTACTGAACCGAAAGTAAAAAACTTCTCTACCAAGAAGAAATGAATTGCCTTCTTTTATATTTCCCACGGATATGTGCTGGAAGGACAGCTATCCTCGCTGTCCCTCATTCTTGCAGGACCCACAGAATCTTCTATTCTTTCCACTACCATCGAGTTCTTTTGCCAGCGGCGCATGATTTTCTCACATTTTGGAAAGCTATCTTCTCCGTCAATTTACAACCTCGAATCGATGTAAGATCAAATCAAAACCTAAGTTTTTGTTATTTAGAAACCCATCAAACTCAGCAGCAAGGAGTTTTAAGATAAAATGGAAAGAAAAATACAGCAAAAACAACCGCCTATTTTCTCCATCAATCAAGAGACTATATCAGAAAAGTAGCCCGTTCCTTATTTTTTTCACGTGCTCCATTCCTCTCCACGCGCAGCACCCTCTCCTTTTTTCTCCCACGTGCTTTGGTCAAAAGTTCTTTTTTTTTTTTTCTTATTTGCCCTCTAATCTCTAGCTCTTTTCAATTAACGTGGATGCTCATTTTTGTGGACAGAAAATTGTCCTCCTACACATTGAGAAAGTGTTAGTGAATGGGCACCCTTCCCTCCCCTAAAGGATTGATCTCTAGTAAATGCTCATTTAGTGCAAGATAAATGGGTAATGGGTTATTAGTAAATCTCTTTGCAAGATAAATAATGGGTTATTATATTCTTTTTAAGGACAAAAATATAAGTTACATTAATTTCAAGTCTTTTCAAAATCTCTTTATAAACATAGGCATTTTTATACAGTAATATGTCACACTTAACATTTTAACACTTTATGTAACCCATTTTTATCACCTAATCACCATCTTATGCATCCATCGACTACGGTAATAATCCCTTCCGCTTCCACGGTGTCCTGTATGACCTTCCTAGTCCCCCCACCAACCTCAAAATGTGTATAGAGCTATCCTGCGACTAAAAGTAATTCACAAGATAGAGATGCCAACAGTTAGAGCTTAAGCAACTCCCTTTGTAACTAAAAAAGGCACTCGAGCCTTGTCCCTCTTACGTACTCTGCCTTCCTTTGCTGAAAGGATTTCTCTGCCAATTCAGAAATCCCAATTGCTCTGCCAAACTTCAGAAATCCCAATTACGGCCCTCAAAAGAATTCCTCAATTCAAATTCGGCTCAGTTGAATCTCTGGATCATTGTAATCCTCTGTTCCCTCTGATCCATTATTTAGTGCTCATGAACAGTGGGAGAATGCGTGTTACTGTTCATTATTCGTGTAATAATATCGGGATCAAAATGTACGATGTATTTATTATATGAGATCTTTGTGATGCCATTTAGGTTAACCAACGTGCCATCAACCTTGCAAAGTCTGACGAACAATATTTTTTGACAGAGAAATTGACAGTGGTTGGCAGCATCAAATTGTAATGTTTGCCGGTACGCAAGGCAGGGAAAAAAGGACTGGAGCCTATAGTACTGCGTCTTGCGGCAGAAAGAGAGAAGAAAGAAAGAATATGGGCAAAATCAAAACCCAAAAAAAGAACAGGACAGAATAATTAGGGGTTTAGTGCCGTGCAAAACATACGAAACCCATCATATATTTTCCTAAATTATGTCTTGAAGCCTTTTTTTTTTTATTAATCAAAACCCAAAAAAAGAACAGGACAGAATAATTAGGGGTTTAGTGCCGTGCAAAACATACTAAACCCATCATATATTTTCCTAAATGATGTCTTGAAGCCTTTTTTTTTTATTAAAAAAAAAAACAAAGATGGAAGGCTGTTCTTAGCTAACCCCAAAAAGGTTGGTCTGAGTGGTCAAGACCTGGGCCCTAGAGATGTGCTCCGCCTGAGGTCTCAAGTTCGAATCTCTTTAAGTGCAAACAATTTATTGGGATCATCTTCACAATAAAGTTGAATTTACCTAACATGTGTGATTTGGGGACTGCACTGAATGAGTGTCCGAATTTTTCTCATTACTCCCTAAACCCCGTAAAAAAAAAAAAAGTTGTACCTCAGCCGTTTACTTATTAATTAAGGTTTACACCTACATTCTAAATTGACAATTTGGGTAACTTGTAAAATAGCAGCGGCTTTTGTATTCAGGTGTTTTTTTCTCCTTAAGTTTTTTGTTTTCGTTTAAGCCATCGAATAACTTATAATCTCACAAAGTTGTCACTTATAGGGCGTTTAGTTTCACAATTTTAGTAAAATTTTGTTAAAATTTTGTGTTGTGTTAAAAAAAAAAAAAAAGTATTAAAATTGATGAATAAGTGATAAAAGTAAAAATAAAAATAAAAATAAAAATAAAATTTTAAAGTGTATATTGAAATTTGTATTGGTGTTAAAATTTTACTAAAATTTTGAAAAGCCAAATGCGATGTTAGATTAAGGGCGCCGTGCAAGAGATCTTCAATCGAGTCAACGGAAGGATAGATATTGGCAGTATTCTTTGTTTATGTTATAATTATAAATAATCAACAACAAACGAAAAACTATATTTCTTACCTTTTACCTGTCGATTTCTTTTTCATTTTCTCATAAATTGGTGTAGCAAAAAGAAAAAATAATAAAATAAAGACATATTATTTGTTAAAGAAAAAATGAAAAAATGAGGGAGCTGGAGGAGGCCGAGGAGGGAATAGGCCGGATATTCCTTCGCATGAGTCACGGCAATATTTACATGGGGGCGGCATAACTAGTCAAACTTGCGTGTGAAACTAGGCAATATATATAATGTTTTGGGATAGTTCATTAACTAATGGAATAAAGATAAAATAGGTCAGCTTGCTTCGAAAAAGTAGAGAACTAAGTCGATAAGCATTAAGGTAATTAATTATTTTATAGGACTTAAAAAAAACCCTGTTTTAATTAATGGAAGTTGAAGATCAGCCTGTATACTTATTCTTTTCTTCTTTTTTTTCCTCCAAGCCAATTAGAAAAGGCATAGACGTTGCCCGTTGCTTGAACATATTGGAAATTATAAAAGCCGGAGCTTGGGGAGAGAGAACAAGGATACATGTTCTCGGGAATTGAAAGACAAACCTACTAGTTTCCTTTCAAATTTGCCTGCAAATGGATCAGAAGGCCGGTAAGAAGAGGCTGGCTGTGTTGGTTGGCTGTAACTACGCCAACACCCCCCATGAGTTGAATGGATGCATAAACGATGCGTTGGCCATGCGCGACGTGCTTGTCAAACGTTTCGGATTCAATCAAAAGCATATAGAGCTCCTGACCGATGCCCCCGATTCGTTAGTCATGCCCACAGGTGCAAACATTAAGAAGGCGCTTCATCGGATGGTCAATCGGGCAGAACCCGGGGACGTCCTGTTCTTCCACTACAGCGGACACGGAACCAGGATCCCATCAGTCAGACCGGGCCATTTTTTTGGGCACGATGAAGCAATTGTGCCTTGGGATTTCAACCTCATAACTGGTTTGAACTGTTCTATATATTTTCCAGTTTTTTTTTTGTATGTTCTCTTTCAGTCGCGGTACTCGAGTAAATAAAATCTTTCAGAACCTTCATCTCATGGGTTTTGGTTTATTTAAGTACTGCTGTTGGAATTCTTGGGAAATTTTGGCAAATATCGTTTGTTTGGCATAACAAACTTGCTGGAATATAATCCATTATGCAGATCTAGACTTCCGGCAAATAGTGAATCAGCTGCCAAAGGAAGCGAGCTTTACTATACTTTCGGACTCATGTCACAGCGGAGGCCTGATTGACAAAGAGAAAGAGCAAATCGGACCTTCTTCCTCCACTAATGAAGACAGCTTGTTGCAATCCTTTAAGCCCAAGACCATTCCCTTTGAATCTGTTCAACAGCACCTCGCATCCCTCACGAACATAAACACATCGGATATAGGCACCCACTTGTTACACTTCTTTGGAGGCGATGCCAGCCTCAAGTTTCGTTTACATCCCCATGAGCAGGATTTGTTAGACTCAGTGAAGCCAGACGATGGGATTCTTCTAAGTGGGTGCCAAGCGAATGAACCTTCTGCCGACATGGACCCTACGGAGAATGAAGGTAAGGCGTATGGCGCATTCAGTAATGCGCTCCAGACAGTTTTGAAGGATCATTTGGATCCATTAACCAACAGGGAAGTTGTGCTGAAGACCAGGGAGGTTTTAAAGGCCGGAGGATATGCTCAACACTCTTGCCTCTACTGCAGCGATGAGAATGCTGATGCTCTTTTCTTGTGGCAACCTGACAAGACCCCCACTAATGACTTAGGCGAGACAAGGTTTATTGACACCTTTGACACACCTATGACATGCCATGGCACGAGCCATGACACGCCCAGCAGCACATTAGTATGTCACATGGCATTGCTAACACCTGAGAGTGCCCACCAAGGCCACAAGCCTCGACAAGACTTGGGAGGGGCCTACGATGAGATGATGTTGGAAAACTCAAGAGGAGTTAAGGAGTACAATGATGGCACCACCACATGGCCACCAGCCATAGGAGTGCAACCAAAGGTGCATAGCAAGTTGATTCAAGGAGGTTCCCAAGGCATAGCGGAGAAGATTGATAGCACCACCATACGGGACGCAACAGTGCATGACAGAAAACATGGGAGGACGATCTCAAAAGAGTTGGGAGGCCTTGAGGATCATTTTGATGTCACCACCCCACAAGATGGCGAAACGGCGGTGTTGGCAGCCACCACAAGCGGCTAGGGGTCCCTATCACAACCTCAGTGCTCAAGTTCATCATGAGGCACTGAGCGGATGTGCCGCGTTTCTTCTTCATGTGGTAACAAGCTAAATACAAATTGTTTGCATTGGGATAAAGAAAACTAATTATCATGCGCATATGGTATCTGATGAAGCAACTAGGTCCTGCATGTGCTTCTACAATGATAACCATGAGCTGAAAAAATGATTTATTAATGTGTTCACCTCAATAAGATGCTATTTTTGAAGAACAAAATATTGGGAGTAAAAAGGGACAGGAATATTAGGTGAAGTTTCCTGTCAATCTCTATCTTGATAGCAAAGCACAGAGATATATATATGAAGGCACTTCACGTGATAATGCCTTCTCTGGTCAATCCAGCGGAAAGTTGATCAGACCTGACATTTACGCACGTTAAGTCCAAGTTATATATATGTGAGTTCTCCTAGTCTTAAATATTCAGAAAAAAACAAAAGAGTTCTCTAAATAAATAACATCAAAACGGTTCCGATGATTTGAAAAAAAAAATAGTAGATAACAAAAAAAATAAAAAATCAAGCGAATGCAAGAACCCTAAAAGTAATACTTGGCTGCACGTCTTCATGTTTTCAGGAGGAGCATATCAAAAGTTTATGATTGCAGAAAATTACTTACCAAATGTCTGATGAACATTCTTCAATCTTCCCTCGATCTTGTCGATCTCTTCACGAATATTGTCTAGTCTTCGAGCTTCATTAATCTTCAGGATTTTCTGATCTCACCACTTGAGTTTTATGGATCTCACAATTTTAGAAGCCCAATTGTTCTGTCTCCTGCCTCTCCATGCTTCACATACGTAATAGAGTTCTCTCAAAGTTTTGATGGCCAACCATATTGAAAAACTATCGTATGGTCTTTCTTTGAACCCTAGTTGTGGTATAGCGAGGGATCATTAGGGATTTTAGATTTTGACTGTAGGATTACATGAAAAACTCTTTTTCAGTATTTTCCTTATATTTTTTTATTCTGAATTTTGGGCTTCTACTAATTGCGATATGTAATTCCTAGGATTAAGGCAACCCAAAAAGGGGTAATTGGGTTTCAAAACTAACCCTTAAAGATGTGTTTTCTACCTACAAGTTCTACAAAGAGTATCGATTGCAATAAAAGATTAATCACAAGGATGAATAAAACAAGTCAAAAGATACAATTTATATTTAATCAAGAAACTAGTAGCACAAACTATAGAGATAAGGGAAGATAAGCAAACACAAGATTTTTTAGGTGGTTCGGCAAACCCGCCTACATCCACCCCTCAAGTTCCTTAGCCTTGAGGTTTCTCCACCAAACTCCCTTCGACCAAGGGAAAAGTTTCCTTACACTTGAGCTTGAGAAACACCTCTTTAAGCCTCAAGAACGAGTTTGAGAACAATACTCTTCAAACTCCTTTTTTCGATGAACAACCATCACCGAAAGGAAACAAGAGAATCACTCTTTTAAAAGTGTAGAAGGATGAACGAGATTACTCAAAAAACTCCCTTGATGGAGTGGATATCACAATGAAAAAAATTTTATGTCTTAGGCTTCACAAGATAAAAAGGATGTGAAAGTGTTGATTATGTGTGAATGATGTGAGAAGTAGGATTCAAATGGTTGTTCAACAACATTTATGAGGCTTAGAGATGGTCTTAAATAGGCCTCATAAGAAAACTAGTCGTTTCTTAACATTATGGATCGATCTGTCAAAAATCTTGTTGTACCGATCGACCACTGCAGGTTACCGTTACCCTAACGGTCAAAAAGTTAGAACGACTCTTTTTGAAAACAGTACCCGGTCAACCGCTCCGCCATGCATTCTATAGCCAGTCGACCGCTTCACCAACCGGTCAACCTTTACATTTAAACTCATCATCCGGTTTATGTAAAAATAAAATTTTAAACTTCTTGAAATCCCAATTTTGAAGACTAACTCCCCATAAGTATAAATAAGGTTTGAGAGTTCATGTAGAGATAATTTGAAACCACGAAAAACATATTTTGATCTTCCAAACAAATGATAAAACAATTTATGCACCTTTTGAAGAAATATGCAAGTGGGTTGTTCAAATCATTGTTAAAGATAAAGTCTAGAGTTACAAAAATTACCCTAGTAACTTGAGTCTTCACTTTTAGAGGCACTTTCATTGAATTGATTGTCATTTGTTCGTTCCGTGCTCATTTTAGATCTTTATTACTTATCATCTCAATTACTTATGTTGTTATCATCAAAATATCAATTGTGACTAAAAGCCAACACGATCATATCCATTAACATATCACAATTGATCAAGAGAAGATGAGATTGATTTGTGAAATCCATTTTGCTAACAATTATTTGTTTATCTATCCTCAACCATAATATATTCCACATCAGCTAATATGACACTGAATCAATAATGACTCTTAATTCTCAATCTGTAACTCGTTAGACTCAATCTGTTTCTAAAAATAACTTCACAAATATATATACACACACACACACACACACACACACACACACATATTAAGAAACTATACAGATATAGATATAGTAAAATGCCATTCGCCAATGATTTATTTTCATGTCTAACCCTATACAGATATAGTAAATATACTGCTTCATCAAGAAACTAATGGATTTCTTATTGTGCATTTATACATACTCATTTATAATGCATAAGACCAACGTTTTCTGAAATATTTGACCTAAAAAATCATCACTAAATGACTCGGTCCTACATCAACACAACATACAACTTTTCTCCAGATTGGCGTTGAAATTGAAATGGCATTTCATCGAGAAGGCATAAAAATTTTCTTTTCTCGATTTCTCCCTCTCAAAATTGTGGCCGGCAGCACATAGGAATTGCCACCACACCAGTAGCTAGAGTTGGTGGCTGGAGCACACCAAGTATTGCCGGCATAGCTCTTGCCGGTGGCTGGTGTCCTGGCCTTGGCGGCAGTGGACACCACAAAGGCAAGCATACACGTGTTACACAGGTGTGAGGCTAGTTGCCAACCGGCAACCGCCTGCGCGCCAGAAGTGAGCGCGGTGGATGCTGGTGGCCTTGCTGTCCTACATTCAACCTGGGTCTGGTTGGACGTGGAAATTGTTGCACTACCTGGCCCAATGGTTGTTTTCCTTTTTTAAGAAAATGATTTGGGTTGTTTTAAATATTGGGTCCAAGAAAAAAAAAAAAAAAAAAAAATTAAGTTCAAGCCCGTTTGGTTTTTATTTTAAAACCAAAATTGGACTGGCTCGAAAATTTTATTTCAAAAGAGGAATGGGCTTGCCCAAGTTCAAGACCAACCAGTTTCATTTGAAAAAAAAAAAAAAAAGGAAGAGGAGTGCCGCATGGGATGGGCCCGACTAGGTCAATCCATGGTCGGATGTGATCAGAGCCGTAGGAGGCAATCTGTGGGGCTCATGCACTGGGTCAAACCCAGACTGGTTTAGACTCGGACCAGTAAGTTCCATGGATCGACCTGATTTGATTGGCCTAATCCGTTGACTGGACTAGTTTGACCATGTTGACCTGGAGTTGACCAAAAGAAATTAAGTTTTTGAAATATCATCACCAAATAACTGGGTCAAAGCACAACTACATAATAAACAGACCTGTATATATAAATCTCTTAGGTATATGGATATCATAAGCTAATTGTGTTGACTATCTTGTCACCATCAGTGATAACTTATAGAAGGTATCCATATTTGATTTCGTTCAGTGCATGTAATCTTACAGTGCACCCTCTCCTCTGCTTAAGGTCACCACCTCAATGATAGAGTCCATCATCCTATTTAATAGAGGTACAACAAGTGTTGGCCTATTTATACATAAATATGTACCTCAGTCTAGAACAATTGTTAAGTTAACAAAGAACTGAAAAATCATACTCTCTGCCTTTGGAACATTGTTCAGAGTGGGACTGTGAAGCTAACTATCACGGACATTGTTCAGGTGCTACTCATGAGATCAGTATACGTGCATAATATTCTAGGATTGTGGGGTGAGTTGGTTTGGGACCACTACTTACTTGTAAATATACATGGAGGTATATCAAGTCACGATGGCAGGTTGATGAGATTAGCTAAAGGTATGTGGAAGCTTAATAGCAGTAATTATAAATTTTGGCGCACTCCTGAGGATAATGTCAAAGCACTTTTAAAGTGGCGAAGTTTGGTTGGAGAACCATGTTCGTGGAGCACATTCGACGCGCCACCACACCGAAGGACCACTGGGACACGTGATCGCTTCTGAAAAGGCTAATTCCAAGTGCAAAATTTGTCAAGTTATAATCAAGGGAAGTCACAAGGTCATTTCCATAGGATCAAGATTTTTGTACCATTTAAAAATAGTGATTTAAACTTGAAGAAACTCGTAGCAACTTATTCAATTTTTTTGGTTTTCATTTTTATTTTTATGAAGGAAAATAATAGCGCCAGCTCACACGAAGGAACCACTGGGACACGTATCGCTTCTGAAAAGGCTAATTCCAAGTGCAAAATTTGTCAAGTTATAATCAAGGGAAGTCACAAGGTCATTTCCATAGGATCAAGATTTTTGTACCATTTAAAAATAGTGATTTAAACTTGAAGAAACTCGTAGCAACTTATTCAATTTTTTTGGTTTTCATTTTTATTTTTATGAAGGAAAATAATAGATAAAAATTTAAACTTAACTTCAAAGGATCCTTAAACTACCATTAGGGCAGCTCATTTCAACAGTCGGTGCTAGAAAAATTGGCAACAGGAACTGCTGGTATGGCGTTTCCCGATACCAGCAGTAAAACTAGACATTTACCAGTACTATTACTGGTGACGATTTATCGCCGAAAATTCCGGCGGTTAACCGTCACCGGTGGCTTTTTTATTTTTATTTTTAATTTTTTTTTATAAACGACGCCGCTCTCTTTATAAAGAGAATGGGGCCTTGCAAAATGCTTGTGATGGGGTTAGGGTACCCCATCGCTTTATTTATTTTTAATAAAAAATAAAACAAAACAGCACCGTCTCTACTTAAAGAGAACGACGCCGTTTGGGTTAGGGTTATTAAACCCTAACCTTTAACGATGAGATGAGCGCAGTGAGCACGCCGTTTTTTTTCCTCGGCCACAAAGACTTCAGAGTCTCAGACTCTCTCTACTCTCCCCCACCCCCTCGTTGCCCCTCACTCTCCTCCATCTCCATCACCCATCCTAGAGCAGTTGGGTTATGACGTTTTGAAGATGGTCTTCACAATCTTCATTGCTTTTAAAGATGAGTTTTTTTCGTGGATTTGTTTTGTGAATTTGGAATTTTTTTTCTTTGTGAATCTGGTGTTTTTCGTTGTGAATATGTGGGTTTTCATTTTGGGTTCGAGGAAAAGAAAAAATTTGCTGTGAAATTGTTTGTTTTTTGTGAAATTTTATGAACCGGTGGTGACCGGTTATTTTGTAACCGGCACAAGCAGTGGCCGATTATTTGGTCTGCTAGTTCCAATACCAGTGTCAAATATAGGCCATCAGGATTAACGGTGACGATGCCGGTTTTGGCTAAACCGACCCCTACATCACCAGTACCCGGCCTTAACTAGAATCAAAGCTAAATATAAGAATCATAAAAAACTAACTAACAAGCTTAAATCCTAAAACAAACTAACAAAAGCTAGAAAAATACTCAAACTCAACAAATGGTTAAGCTAACACCAAAACCAAAATTTATATATCGGCAAATTAACACAAACTCAACCTAATCCGGAAAAAATTCAAAGGAGGATAAATAATAAGCTAAGGTACACGCTAAAATTGAAAACAAACTACTAACATAAATTTAAATATGCAAATTATCAAACACCTGAGATGCAGTTTCCCTAGCTTTGATTCTCTATTAAATCAATTTCCTCAATTGATTAACTTCAATGTCTAGATATTCAAATCTACAATAATCGGATAATAAATTCATTCAAGCCCAATCAAAGTAATCAAGATAAATTCATGGCGAGAGGAGTTTTTTTTTCTCTCTCTCTCTCTCTATCCAACGGCCTATCTCACGGTCAAGAGCGAAGAGATCTTTTTTTGGTTTCAAAGTTTGTCATGTAATCTCCAGGTCTTTTAATTTAATGTGTATGCTCAAATTATTAACAAAAATACCCTTCTGCAACATTAAGAGAATGTCAATGAATGGGCCACAAAGGCCTTGACAATTTAAGTTCCTAAAACTCTAACCCAATGGATATATTAAGTGTGTCATTTGGCTTAAGATAAATAATGGGTTACTCTTGTTTTTTAAGCTGAAAATGCAACTTACATTAATCACAAATTCTTTCATATTCCCTTGTAAACTTAGATATTTTCGCAAAATATTCTGTCACACCTAGGCATTATTGCACCTTATTTAATCTATTTTTATCACTTAATCACACCCCCACAACTAGCCTTTCACTAGTCTCTAGCAAATGAAGTGAGGGAAAAACATGTCAACTAAATATTTCTTCAAATTCTGAGTGCAATGTAACGTGCACATTAAATTTAAATATATCAAGTTGATTAGCAACCAAATCAAATCAGTACAAGATTCTAGCTTAGCAAAAGAATTCAATAAATCATCTATGAATTCAACTCAACGAATTATGCCAGTCAAATGGTTGTCAGGTGTGAAATCCAAAGATTAAGGCAACCCAAAGGGGGGTGAATTAGGTTTTAATAATTTTTCGAAAACCCTGCCACAAAATCCTATATCTCAACCAAATAAGCAATAATTAAAGAGATAGGGTTAGAGATATCAAATGCTTGGATTGTCATGCCCCATGCTGGTACTTAACCCCTCGGCTCGCGTATAATAAACGCATGCATAAAATTCAGAGATTACTGCACTATAAAAACTCTTAGGATTCTAATTGCCCTCGAATTTACTTAGTGGAAAACTTGGTTTAAAACAATCATTAGTTAAAAGAAGAGTCTCAAAATTAGAAGATTGAAAATTGATTTAGAAGCTTGAACGAAAGACGTGAAATCGTACCAAAATATTGAAATAACATGAAGAAATACATCATCTTCTTATAATGAACATTGTTTAGTACAAAAGATGGTCCTTCGAGAGGACTACAAAAGTATAGACCAAAATTTACAAAAATGTGAACTTCCTATAGCTCACCTAACCTAGGGTATTGTATTTCAAGTATAAAAATAGTTAAAACATTCCTGACAAAAGAAAATGAGATATCTAACTAAAGATGTGCCATAACAAAACCCTAACCCCTAATCCTCGTCTTCGGTGTCTAAGGTGAGGTCAATAACACCGTCGACCGGCATACTCGGTGGATCCTCTATTGGCGGGGCTGGGGAAAACGGAAAGGGAATAGTCAGTTCGGGTGAAGCTCCTACCCAACCAAGGTCAACTATGCCGGGAGTTAGGAAATCCTTTACGAACCAGTGGGGCTTGTGCTTCACTATGACTTGAAAATCATCAAAGATCCAAACACGGAACTTCAGGACTACCATATACAGTCCCGCATCAAGATAGGTATCAATCTCTTAATAGTACATCTTCCTGCCCAAAGAAGAAAAGCAAGCATGCATGCGAAAAAAAAGGGGTGAGTCCTACTGACTCATCAGTAAGGTTGGGGAGGGGGCATACATACAAGTATAATTCATGCTTTCGGAATAAATCGTACCAGTGCAATAAGTTCAAGTCACACAAGTCATAGAAATAGAGTAAAGAATGCATGCAATTGAAATGCATTCGCTCATCATATGGTTCCCTGAGGTATTTTCTGGTGTCTGCTCTGTTCACCCCAGAGTCGGTTTATGCGTCCTCTTCTCCTCGTGGGATTGTCCCGTGCCACCTACACCAGGACCTTTAAAAACGACGCCAAAGCGTCCAGAAGGAGCCCACCCACTCCCTGTAGTGGTGGGTTGCACTCTCCTCATGTGCCCAATATCGTCACTCTTTCTTCGGGAATACCTCGCAGGCTTGGAGGTTCTTCACATTTGTTTTTCCTCTTATGAAGTTAATGCAATTAATGCATGAATATCATTCATGTGCAATGTACACATCTCAAACATCCCATAATATGACTTGAAAACATAAACCAATAAAGTACTTGTAATTTCAATGCATGAATAATTAAAAATGCAAATTCCAGAAATTAAGTCCACAAAATTAATTTAAAATACTCATTCATTTTCTATGTCATATGGGTTCAAATTATTAGATCTTTTTCCTTAAATAAAAATTAATAACACTTTATTCTTCTTATATTATTAATTCAAAAATTAAACATGGAATTTATAATTAAATGTAAATTTTGCCTTAGATCTTCAAATGAAGGCTTTTGGGCCTCCTTAGACCCTACTGGGCCTATCCCTAAAGTTTCAAAGTGTTATGGGCTTGTTTAGGGTTAACGGGCCTAAAGTCCATTTAGGCTGCTAAACGGGCTTTGTGATTTGAGCCCCTAATTTACTCGGTTTGGACTCAAATTTGGGCTTCCCCATCTATTTTTCATGCTCTACACAGCCATAAAGTTTTTTCATTCAGACCTTTTTACCCTAACGTTTTGTGTGAAATGCCAAAACTGCCCTTAGAGACCTCCAGGGGCATTTTTACCTTTTCCGACCTCCGATTGAGCTGAAATTTTTACTGGGACCTACTGTGACCATATACTACACGTCCACAAATTTTCATGCAAAAAATCCAAGGATTTCATGGGATGTTTTGGACAGCAAGGGTTTTTCACTAAAAAGTCCTAATTTTTCATACTTGTGATGTTTTCATACCATAAACCTTAGATCTAATGAATTTAAGTCACCATAACTGAAATAATATAATCACAACATGCATTTAATACAGATTAACAACAAAATCACATGTAACTTCATAACCTTCTTCAAAATCATTAAAACAACACATGCATGAACATTTGCTTCAAAATTCATCTCAAGCCCTCTTGGCTTCATTTCATGGCCTTGATCTAGCCATTTCAACCATAAAATTCATCCCTTGTCATTGGTTCACATCAAAACCCTTTCATCACAAAGTTTCTCAACAAAAAGCATGTAAAAATCATAATAAACATAAGTATTCACATGCAACCATCATTTACACTTTGTATTATGATAAAAACTAAGTTAAACATATTTTTCATTGAAACTAACATGTATAACAAAGATTTTACATTAACAGCAGCCAAAACAAACTCAACCCCACATTTTTCCCAACTAAATATGCATAAAACTAACACTTACCTCTATTTTCCCTTCTTTCCTTCTTTTTTCTCTTTTTTTTTTCTCCCTTTTCTTTCTTTTCCTTTCTTCCTCTTTTCTCTGTTTTCTTCCCCTTTTCTTCTCTCTTGCCTCACGGCATTCACTCTCTTTTCTCACGGAAAAATGCTTGCCATGAGTTGCTTGCTCTCTTTTACTACATTTCATGTTTTGTCTTTATTCTAGCTAATTAATTAGGGTATGCTATATTTATGGGGACATAATGATTATGGAGACAAGCATTAATACCATTCATTACATTTTAACTCATAGGGACAAGTGTTTTGACACATGGCCAATAAGATAGAATTTGCAAGAATCTACACTTAGTTGGCCGGCCATGAGATAAGCACCCTTATATGTTTATATTTGTAAAAATAATAATTAGGTGCAATAAAAGCAATTGCATAAAAATAAATTTAAATGTATTGAATTAACTATAAGTAAGAAATAATGATGTAAAACAAGAATTTAAAATCAAGAAAGATGGTAAAAATTATCCAAATAAAATTTAAGAGAACAAAACTCATATCAATAATTTAAGCACATAGGAAATTAATTGAAATAATGCAAGAACATAAAAATTAAAGGAAAAAATCACATAAGGCACTTTAGAAATTGAGGAAATCAAGACTAAAGTCAAAGTGCATATTTTCGGCAACTATTTATAATAAACATCATGCGTACACTACAAAAGGTGAGGGGCATCACATGGATTTGTAGGTGGTTCGGTAATCTTTCCTACATTCACCCCTCAAGCTCTTTCATCAAGTTTTGAAGCTTTCCACTATTAACCCTTTCCACTATCAACCCTTCTAGCCAAGAGAATAGCTTTTACACAAAGCTCAAGAACACCCTCCCAAGCATCAATCTCTTTGGTGATATACCCACACCAAAGTTACAAGAGTGAACACATACTCTTCCTTTACACTTTGTAGATGTTGATAACAACAACAAGAAACTCTCTTGAAGAGTAGATATACTTAGGTGGAGTATTACTTTCAATGATTGCACTAACTTGCTTAGTAAGAAAAGCTTTCATTTGCATCTTTAGTTTTCTCTTCACAGTGCATAAGTCCTTGAGAAATTTTGCATTAGCAGGATTTTGCTGAATAGCATCTAACAAAGGAATATTAATCCTAACATGCTTAAAAACTTCAGACTTTCAGCATGATGTTTATCTTTATATTAAGGAACTAATCATTGAGGGAATAAAGTTGGTATAGGACAATAACTTGACATATGTCACCTAAAACTAAAATCATGTGACTTAATTGAAATGAAATATTATGCTCTTGAATATTAAATCAGTCATGTCAGTGATGCAATGAAACCTAAGATTGAAACATATTATAATATACATTGGTTTTGACTTGCTTTCAAAACATCTTATGCATTGAAACAAATTCTAATATTCTAATTGAAATATTTTTTTGACTTAATTGATTAAAGTCTTTGCATGCATTGTTTTTCTGTCATGCATTGAAATATGTTAATTGGATTCCACTATTACGAAAGTTAAGTCTTCTGCATGCATTCTTTTCATGTCATCCAATTAACTCTTCTAACTTACTTCTTCCCTTATGAGTACAAATGGTGAAGGTTCTTTTACACCATGGTCAGGTTCTTAATTTTGTACGTTCAGTGTACGATGGTGGCAACGTCAGTTACATGAGTGATATGGACCCTGACTACTTTATGGGACACATATGATGAAGACATTCACCAATGAGTTGAAGTATAATGATACAATGGAGTTGTGGTGTTCTATTGGAGAGGAAGGACTTGATATTGGATTGTGTCATCTCCACAATAACAAAGACGTTTTATAGATAATTAAGAGATTTGAGCGTACAACATCAGATGACCTTCATGTGTACGTTGTGCATAATAAGGACGAGACAAGTTACTTCACCAAGGGTGCTGGTGATGGCTCTAGTATGAGAGCTGGTGAGGGCTCTAGTAAGGGTGTTGGTCAGGGTACTGCTGAAGGTACCATTGAGCTTGATGATGAGGCTGTTGAGGACCTTGGTGAGGGTGAGGGTGAGGGTGATGTTGTGGCGGAGGGTACCGAGGATGATGGAAATATCCTAAAGCGAGTTTGGAGTTAGAGGAAGAGAGATTAATATTTAGTGATTGGGATGCACTGATGAGGAGGTGTTGTAAATATTTCCAACACAAGATGGAGATGATAGGGTTGCTAGCCAGGATTGTCAGGTGGAAATGTGACAAGGGGAGTTTGATGATGGGGTTATTGGGTAGGAAGGCCATGAGGGTCAAAAAGCTAGGGCTAGAAATATGAGAGATGTTGTAGATTGGTTTGGCCACCAGGGTCAAGATAGGGCAGACATGGATGACGATATACCGTGTGATGTCGATGGTGAAGATGATTGGGTGGATATGAATAAGAGTGACAGATCAGAAAATGATAGCCCACGGGGGATACAATACCCGAGTTTCCTGAGGAGGAACTGGATATAAACCCTATCAAAATGGTGAAAGGGTTAAAATTCAGAGATGTGAAGCTCTTCATGAAGGCATTGAAGTTGTTTGTGATACAAGGTGGGTTCGATTATAACTTTAGAAAGAATGATAAGGTCCAAGTGAGCGTTGTCTCCATGAAACCATCTTTTCCATGGATGATACAAGTCTCTTGGATGAACAGCGAAGAGGTTTTTCAAGTGAAGACATTTGTCAACCAACATTGTTGTGGTGTCCACCACAAGAACAATCAACTGGTGTATCGGTGTACAGCTTAGCATTACATCGAGCAAATAAGAGATAAATCAAACTAGCTACCAACTGCTATGAGGCAGCAGATAAGAAGGGATTTTCAAGTGGAGGTGTCTAAAATCATTTGTACCAAGCAAAGAGGCTTAGCTTGGAGCTGGTTTATGGAAAGCATGTCGAGCAATACAAGTACATATATGATTATGCCGATGCACTTCTGAGATGGAATCCGGGAAGCAGTGTGAAGATTGCAAGATATAAAGTTTTTTTTCGAAAGGATGTATGTGCATCTAGACACATGCAAGAGGGAGTTCCTTAGTGTGTGCAAACTGATGATATCAGTTGATGGGTGTCACCTGAAAGGCCCATTAAGAGGATAGTTGTTGTGTGCCATTAGGAAAGATGCCAACGATGACATGTATCTAATAGCTGAGTCTAAATGTCGTGCCACCTAGACATGATTCTTATCACTCCTCCTAGAAGACATCGTTGATGATGATTCACGACTATGGTATTGGATGTCAGATCAACAGAAGGTAAATGTATCTCAGTAATTGTTTGTATGGATTGATTATACAATCTAAATACTGATCATTTTCCTTTTGTTATTTATTCCTACAGGGCTTCTTGGATGATTTTGAATTGTTGGTACCACATGCCGAGACAAAGCATTGTGTGAAGCATGCATGCCAACCTAAAGAGCAAGGGTTATTATCATGCCCCGTACCAATACTTACCCCCTAGGCTCACTTATAGTAATGGTATGCACACAAGCGGAGATTACGGCAAGAATTAATCCAATAAAATCCTAGTAATTGGCTTTGAAAAAGCTTAGCGGAAAACGTTTACTTGAAAATTTATTTTGAAATTAGAAATATGACATTTCAAATAATTCTAGAAGTGAAAAAAAAAAATTAATGATGACAAAATGAGATATTTAAGGAATTGACATTAGAAATTAACTGAAAAAGATTAAGAGAAGAAATGAAAAGATAAGAAAATAAAATCAAAATGGCACAGGATGAGAAATGGAATAAGAGAATTTTTTTTGAAAATATAAACAGTTCCACTATGATCATGTATTTTCTCTTTTACAAAACATCCTTCATGAGGAAAATAAAAGTAAGAGGAAATAGTACAAAAGTGGAAGCTGCCTAAAGCTTTCTGTACTAAAGTGTCCATAAAACAGCTGACTGATCCAAAACTAACAAAAGAGTGACAACTACTAAAGTTGACTAATCCTCCAGCTCGGTATCGGAGGTCAAGTCTATAGACTTTATTTATTCGGTACCCTCTGCCGGCGGGGCCGATAGGAGAGGGACAATGTGTAGAAAGGCTGGATCTACATTTACCAACCCGAAGTCTTCCATGTGGGGAAGAGGGGGCAGGGTGGACTTTTGAGGTACCACTGGGGCTTATACCCCACATGCACCTCAAATGTATCAGTGACATACGTCCAAATCTTAACGACTAACATATGTATGTCAAAATTCAAAATCTGCTTGCTCATGAATATCTTCATCTATCAAGTCCGACAACCGCCGCAGTACATACAAAATAATAAACAAATAAAAGGGGTGAGTCCTACTGACTCAGTAAGGGGAAAAGGGAAACGAAACATGCAGTGATATAAAATAGAAGTAACAAAATTATAGAATAAGCAATCATAGAACAATGTTCATAGTAAACCAATAAATGCATTATGAATGATGCAATGCAAAATGAATGCATCAATTTCCCGATTCTTTCACTTTCTCTCTTTCTTTCTTTTTTCAGTCAGTAGAAATGTCCTTTCTTCACTCTGCTTAACCCCCAGAGTTCAGGTTGTGCGTCCCTCCTCTCCTCTGGGACTATCTCATGCCCCGGCACCAAGACCCAGTTAGGCATAATTGTTCCATCGCCTAGGATACCAACCACTATCCTCTCAGTGGTGGCTTGCACTATCCCACTGTGAACGGTACGTCACCCGATCTCAGGACCACCTCTGGGTATGGGTTTCATTTCATTTCAGTCAACAGTATCCCATACCCATGATATGTTGATGCATATGACTTATCATATGCATATTCAATAAATAATTCCAAAGACGATCAATGGAATGCACATAGCAATTTAGAATGCAGTTGATATATCATAAGCAAAACAGATTCACAAATCACATAAGTCGATCATAAAATGCATATATGTACTTTCACATTTTAATGCAAAGACATAGCATAAGAATGCATTAATATTGGTGTCCTTCCTTCGATAAGAATTAATAACCATTTTCTTTTAATTTAGCTTAATAATGAATTAATCGTGTAAATTATTAAGTAATTGCAATCTTTACTAAAATCCATGAGTGAGGACTTCTTGGGCCTCATTAGACCCTATTGGGCCTATCCCTAAGGTTTCAAGGTTTACTGGGCTTGTTTAGGGTTAACAGGCCTAAAGTCCATTTAGGCGCTAAACAGGCTTTGTGATTTGAGCCCCTAATTCTACTCGGTTTGGACTCAAATTTGGGCTTCCCATCTATTTTTCATGCTATACATAGCCATAAAGTTATTTTTTCAGTTCAGACCTTTTTACCCTAACGTTTTATGTGAAATTTCAAAACTGCCCATAGAGACCTCCAGGGGCATTTTTGACCTTTTCCGACCTCCGATTGAGCTAAATTTTTACTGGGACCTACTGTGACCATATACTACATGTCCACCAATTTTCATACAAAAAGTCCAAGGATTTCATGGGGACGTTTTGGACAGCAAGGGTTTTACACTAAAAACCTAATTTTTTCTATTTCATGTGATGTTCATATGCTATAATCCTTAGATCTAATGATTTAAGTCATCATACCAAAAAATATAATCACAACATGCCTTAGATAATGAAGATATGAAGATCAGCAAACTCATGAGATGCAAAGTGGTTTAAAACTTTAATAGGCAAGTCCAACAACTTATGCACCTAAAATGATCTAAGCTTATTTGGCTTCTCTAAGTCCAATAAGGACCACTACTTGGGCCTTCAATGCAAGGCTATCCTAGAAGGAGGTTCAAGGATCCTAGGGCCCAGCTAGGTCAGCCCAAAAAGCAAAAATCAAAGCCCAATTCGAGTATACCTAAAGTGACTCGTTTTAGAAAACTTTTCAGTTTTACCCTTAACTTTGAAAGCTAATAACTTCTTAACCGTAATTTCAAATGAGTTGAAATTCTAACCAGAGATTCCCTAACCTGTTCTGAGATAACCCTACAAATTTGTGGTCCAAAAAATTCCATTTGTCCCATGCGAGCATAGCCTAATCGTACTGACCTCAAAGTTAACACAAAGGAGCCCTATTTGACCTATTTCATGACTTCCTCTATTTTCTCATGAAAAACTCTACAATTTCCCTATTCCAGCAACCTAATCTCTCTTCTAACATGATAATAGACATGTTATATGATCAAAATCTTAACTTACATGCATGATGATAATTTACAAATCATACCTAATAACCTTTAAAAAAATCAAACTAACCCCTTACCTCTCTTCTTTGGTAAATATAAGTTGTTTTCCTTTGAACAAAGCACCAAAGCACCCGAAAAGTAAGACAAAAGTTAGGAAAAGAAAGCAAAAGGTGAAAGGGACCAAAAGGAAGGGGGCAGCTGAACCTCTCTCTCGACTGCTTGTTCTCCTTTTCTCCTTTTTTTGGTTACACTTTCTTCTTCCTCCTCTTCTCTTTTTCCTCCTCTTCTTCTTTGTTTCACACGCAACTCTATATCTTCACAAAATGTAGGCAATTGTAAGAGAATAAAAGGCCACATATACTCATTTGGCCTCTAGCTAATTAATGACTACCTTGCCACCTTAGTAACCTAGCCTAGTTCTAGGTAATTATAGCTTAGAGTTTTACTAAGATAAGTAACTAGGGGGGTTATGCCACATGTCTCTCCTCTCTTATCTAGAGAAGGCTCAAAGCTTCTCAAATCTTCCAACAAAACACAACTCTCATCAAAGATCTCTTGCTCTAACGTGAATTGCATGCAAATGGAGAAAAAATTTAACTCATCAACCAAAAAGAATCTAATGGCCAGCTGAACATAGGAGAAGGAGAGAAAAATAATAGAATTTCAAGTTACATAGGATTAAGTCACTATTGGAAAAAAAATTACCCTAAGTGAAAAAGTGTAAAAACTTAAATTAATCAAAACATGTATAAATCTCTTGATGAAGAAGAATTTTAGATTCATTTAGGCATAATGAAATAAAATAATAATGATAACCAAGGAGAAATAATGTGTCTATTTACAACCTTCCTAATGCATCTACCCAAAAGATAAAATAGTGATAAAACTAGGTTTTCTCTAATGTTTGATGAATGCAAGGAATTAAACAAACATAACTTTACAAGAAAATGAGAATGCTCAAAATTCAAGGAATCAAAAATCATGGCACATAGGGAAATATTTAACTAAATAATAAGAAAAATAAAATATTAGCTAGATATGAATCTAATAAAGTTTTGTCAAGGAGAAAATTTGAGAAAGGAAATTCAAATAGCCTACTATATATAAGGTAACATAAATATCAAGTAGGTGAAAATAGAGAGGGGCATTACAATTATAAAGGGCAACACATCAAAGATTAGTTGCAAGCTGCAGCTCAAGCAACCACTCGAGCTAAGTTTGATTACCACATGGGTGTAAATCCTAGGATTAAGGCAACCCAAGAGGGGGGTGAATTAGATTTCAAAACTTTTTCGAAACTCACCCTTTAGAAAGTGTTTGATAGTTACAAGTCTCACAAAGACAAGCGATTGCAATAAAAGATTAAACACAAGAATATATATTGCAACTCAAATAGAGAAATAAAACTTAGAACAAGAAACTATAGCACAATGTAAGAAGATAAGGGAAGAGAAGCAACACAAGATTTTTAGGTGGTTCGGCAAACCCGCTTACATCCACCCTCAAGCTCCTTTACCGAGCCTTGAGGTTTTTTTCACTATGCTCCCTTCAACCAAAGGAGAGCTTTCCTTACACTTGAGCTTGAGAAACACTTCTTCAAGCCTCAAGAACGAGTTTGAGAACAAACCTCTCCAAACTCCTTCTTTTGATGAACAACCCTCACAAAAGGAAACAAGAGAATCACTCTCTTAAAAGTGTATAAGGATGAACGAAAATGCCCACTAAAACTCCCTTGATGGAGTAGATATTACAATGAAAAATTTCTATCTCTTAGGCTTCACACAATAACAAGGATGTGAAAGTGTTAATTATGTGTAAATGATGTTTGTTGGCTTTTGTGCACAATCGAGATTTTGATGATTTCAATAAATGTATCAAGTTTATAAAACGGACATCTTCAAAGACAAAGACGTTTTGATGAAAGAGCCAAAGACTTGAAGAAAGAAGATCAAGAAGATGCAAGGAGCTCAAAAGTGAAGTTTCAAGACCTTAGGGTATAAACCTTGTAACTCTTGTTTCACTTTTGACAAGGATTATGAATCACACTTGCATATCTTTCAAAACGTGCATAAACCGTTTTACCTTTTGTTTGAAAGATTAAAATGTTTTTAAAGGTTTTAAAACACCCCAATCAAACTCCCAAACCTTTCTTATACTTATGGGAAGTAAGTCTTTAAAATTGGGTGTTTTAAAGAGGTCAAAAACGTGTTTTAATTGAACCGGATCATGTGCTTAAGTTGAGGAGGTCGACCGGCTGGTGAAGCGGTCGACCGGTCTTCGACCGCTTGGTATAGCGGTCGACCGGTTGATTTTGAAATAGATCCGTTGAGCTTCTGACAATATGACCGTTGAGTAACGGTAACTTGAAGCGGTCGACCGGTTCATGTAGCGGTCGACCGGCTCGTTTTAACAGACGACTCCCAACGGCTATAAACGGCTAGTTTTCATATGTGGCCTATAAATACACCTTCATAACGTCCAAAATAAATACACAACGACCACATATCATTTAGATCACTTGAGAAATATTCCAAACCTTCATATTCTATATTTCTCATATCATTCACACAAAACACACTTTCATATCCTTGTCTTTGTGTGAATCAAGAGATAGAGCTTTCCAATTTCATATCCACTCTTTGAGAGAGTTTATTCTTCAATCTTCATATCCAAAAGAGGTGATTCCTTTAGTGAGGTTGTTCACTAAAGAAGAAGCTTAGAGAGGGTATATCTCAAGCTTGGTTAGGTTGTGAGTGGTGAGCCCGAAAAACCACTTGGGTGGGTTTGAGTGTTAAGCCCGGGAAAACACTTGTACGGTTCTCTAGCACCGGAAGCTAGAGTGTATGCTATTTGAAGATAGTGGAAAAACCTCAAGGCTCGGTGAAGGAGCTTGAGGGGTGGATGTAGGCGGGTTTGCCGAACCACCTAAAAATCACGTGTTTGCTTCTCTATCCCTACTCCTTACATTTAGCACTTATTTACTTGTTGTTTTAATATACTTGTGCTAAATTAGACTTTACTTTGCAAACACGGTTTTGGGGGTTAAAAGCAAAAAAGTTTGGAAACTCAATTCACCCCCCTCTTGGGTTGCCTTAATCTAGGACTTACAGTTTGAACAATGATTGAAAGGTTTTAGATCACTTTTAGCTTTAGTAAAATGATTTTGGTTGTTTAGCAACTTTTAAAAGGCGTAGGAATGGCTTTATATAGGCCTCATAAGAAAAATAGCCATTAATAGCCGTTGGGAGTCGAGCTGTTAAAAACTCACGATAAACTGGTCGACCGCTACATGTGCCGGTTGACGCTGCAAGGTTTACGTTACCTAACGGTCATAATTTCAGAACGACTCTTTTCTTAACTTTTCAAACTAACCGGTCGACCGCTATACCAATCGGTCGAAGACCGGTCAACCGCTACATGAGCCGGTCGACCTCCTCAACTTAAGCACATGATTCCGGTTGTTTTAAAAACACAATTTTGACAACTTAAAATACCCAATTTTAAAGACTAACTTCCCATAAGTATATAAAAGGTTTGGGAGTTTAATTGGGATATTTTAAAGCCATTTAAAAACATTTTTAAATCTTCAAAACAAGAGGTAAAACAGTTCATGCAAGTTTTAAAGAAACATGCAAATGTGTGGTTCAAATCCTTATTAAAGAGGAAGTCTTAGGATTACAAAGTTTACCCTAGCATCTTAAGTCTTCACTTTAAGAGTACTTTCATTGAAGGGGATGTTGCTTTGTCGCTTTGTGCTCATTTTGGATCCGCTTTGCTTCACATCTCAATTACTTCTATTGTTATCATCAAAATATTGATTGTGACTAAAAACCAACAATGGGGTGATCAAATTATTGAATGAGCCCACATTTACATACCTAGATGAGATTGATCCAAAGGGCTGGTCACGGCATGCATTCAGGACAGATAGCATGTGCAATATGTTGTTGAATAATATCGCCGATACTTTTAATTCCTGGTGCAAAGATGCGGGGAAAAGCCGATATTGACCAGGGCCTAGATTTCAATTTTGGACCTTTAAGCCCACAATTTTCTCTGAATACCGAAATTACTTCTAACTGCTCCTAAAGTCTTTTTCTCTATCATCCTTCCATATTTTCCTTTGAAGTTTTTACTGTTTGTTTAGACATCAACCAGCAACATACTCAAAAAATTTCATGCGCTAATAAGACAAATTTACACATGCAATAATGCATTCCATGACCGAGCACCATAAGAAAAATAAAAACGTGCACACATGCCCTTTTTTCCCTCTCTTACCGTACATAAATGTGATTTCCAACCCATTTTTGGTCTCTAATCTTGCTAGAAACATGTTGATGCATGTCAGATTATTACTTGCAAATTACCTACGGAATTTGTCGTCAAGGGAGCCCAATTTTCTTGTAGTGCTAACAGCTAAGCGTGTTCGTCCGGTCCGGCTACCGGCAGAGCTCCGACTCCAACTCCATCGTCGTTTCTAGCAAACTGAGATCCATAGCTTCTAGGAACCGAAACCAGAGGTCACTTTGGAGACTTCCCAGAGGCGGAACCGAAAGCGAACATTTCCACTAGTTCAATGGAAAACCGATTTCATTTGGTTTTTTTTTTTTTTAATATTTAAAACGATGTCATTCCATTTAAAATAGAATGACATCATTTAGTTGTTTTTAATTTAAAAAATTAAACCTTGGATCAAAACGTTGCCGTTTTGATCAAGGGTTTTTGAAAAAAACCCTAAAGCTCCCTCTCGGCCTTTACTCTGCGATCACAACTCTCTCTCTCTCTACGTCTGAGCTCTCTTCTCCGGTACCGCACGTCAATCTCCAAAGCGCGATCCTACTTACTTCTTTTTATCTATCTCTCTTTCTTTATGTCTTTGTCTCTCTCTATGCCTTTGTCTCTCTCTACATCTCTGTCTCTCTTTATCTCTCTCCCTCTGTCTCTCTCCCTCTGTCTATGTCCCTCTGTCTCTGTCTCTCTTTATCTCTCTCCCTCTGTCTATGTCTCTCTTTATCTCTCTCCCTCTGTCTCTCTCTCTACGTCTCTATCTCTATCTCTCTCTCTCTCTACATCTTTGTCTCTATCTCTCTCTGTCTTTCTCTCGATCGAATGCACTTGCGAATCTGTTAGTTGTTAACATCAGTTTGAATTAAGTTCTAGATATCTCAATCTGAATACTTAATTCATTAATTGGTTGGTTTTCTCTTTAGTTGTTAACAAGGTCTAATGGAATCTGTTAGTTGAATAGACCTTGAATAGTTGAATTGGTTAACATTGGAGAAAAGTTGAATTATGTTGTTAACAAGGCCATCACTTGCGGAACATATAATTGGTTGGAATCTGTTAGTCCTTAACATAGTGTGAATCTTTATTTTCTGTAAATAAAGCCTAAATGGCCTCAAAAAAATATGGCCCAAAATATTATCAGAATTCTACCATCTGATTCTGCTAAGTCCGACAATAGTTAGAAGACGAAGCGGAATCCATTTTGGACATCCGCTAATTAGCGGACTAGATGTCAAAATGTTAAATTCCGCTTCCGACGTACACCCTACTAACATATAGTCTAAAAATCATAATTCTCACTCATACCTATAACTTGCAAATTACCGTCTGCTGAAATAATTTTATTATCCTTTCGACCAGCAACTAGCGCCTGATGACGTTTGACGTGTCAGTGCAGAGGTACGAGCTTTTTTAGCACGCAATTCCTAAATTATAAAGCAAACAACTAAGTGAAGATTGAGAAATAAATCATGATGAGGTAAAATTCGGCTTGGCCCATTTATCCGCGAACCCAGTCCTAAAGGAAATGCAAGAGGAGCCCAGCATAAGCCTCGGGGCAGGCCTCCATATCGGTCCATTCAGTCCAAGCCTCGGAAGAGTGCGTCGCCTACTGAAGAACAATCTTCCTCTTTACTGTTCATCTTCTTCTCGCAGGTAATATCAGGCCTTGATATTTTTCCACGTTACCTGTAAAGTGTCCTTGGCCTTAGACAGCCTAGTTCACAGATTGTGTGGTGAGCGGATTTTTCTGGCAGCATCAAATTATATAGTGTACGTCTTGTCCCAATTCCATCAAATATCATTTTTGGCGAGGACTTGGTAGTCGTCTCGTCACCAAAAATCTGAACACCATCGCCAATTAATCTTTTTTGGCAACGGCTTTCGGGGCCAAAGGCACCGAATTCTGATTTGGATTTTTCAATAACGACGCGGAAAAGTAATTAATTTTCCGAGTGCAACTAATTAAATTCTTCGCCATTAGAGAGTTAACAAGGACCTATCAGACGTCATAATTAAATTTTGGTTCCTTTTGCCACAACCAGTTGTCTTGTTTGATTACTTTTCAAACAGATGTACGTGCTTAGTTCTCCACAAAACTATCATTTTCATTTGAATAAGGATATATTATATGGTCAGCATTTATTGATTTTTGTTAAATGTGTCTCAACGCATTTTCAATATTGTTTAGAGCACAATTGTACTTGAACGTATCATTGTGTTTGTACGAAAGATGTTATGGTATGGTTAAACTCTATTCTAGCATCTATTCCAACGTTTAACCATATGGACGTCCAATCGATCAATATATTTTTACGTTTTAAATACTTTTTAAAAAAATTTACTGGCTTTAAAAGAAAATCTTTTTTATCACTTAGATTTGGCCGTTACTCATGAATTACGTCACCAAGCCTGAATCTGTACTAGGAAGATTTTACAGAAAAATGCCCAATCGCAACAAATAAATAGATAAAAAATAATAATTTTAAAATAACAAAAAAAAATTAAATTAAAAAATCAACAAGTTGTAAATTAAAAAAAGAAATGTGACTTATTTGAAGCTCATTTAATCGTGTTTATTTAAGATTCAAAGGCAATACGGTAATTTGATAAGGACTAAGGTCACATGAGAGGCATGTGTAAACGATTACCGTTTAATTTGACTCCAAATTTCACTCCGGGATGCAAATCGTTAGGACAGATAACAAAACAGGCTCAATGTCTCAAAAATAAAAATATTAGGTGCAATGTGTCAATACTCCCAAACATAAAGAGTGCAAAGTGTATTTAAGTCAACTTCCTTTTAAACAGCTGGCCTATGCTTGGACTTATATGAGCCTTCAACAAAACACACGGCTAGGATGGCATTTTTTTTAGTTCAAACATTCCAATGAAAACTAAATCCTACATATTTCTTAGAAAAAACATCACTTTTCATCCTTAAATTATAGTGCCAATTTGGTCATATTGATCTCTCAAACCACCAAAACTCATCAATGTGCACTATTTAGTAAAATCCTAAAATTGAAAACAATACAATATGGGCCATATTGCATAATATTGATAGCTGTTAAGGAAATGAGTCAAAGTTGTTTGCATCGGCTCATTGTGATGAAATAGAAAGTTTGATCTCGAAATGATATAGACCTCATAGTTCGGAGGCAAAATTTGATATTTCTTTGAAAAATTTAAATATATCAGGTGGGATAAGACACTTTATGCTTACTAATTAAAGGAGATTTGAAATTTTATATTCTAACTTAGCTACTGAATTTTGATACATTACACCCTTAGACTATTAATATTACACTTTATCCTTGATCGGAAATTTGCAAAGCACTGCTCCCTTTTTACCTTCGACATAAAGCATGCAACCGTCGCCTCACGAAGACATATTGATCTCTCAAACCACCAAAACTCATCAACATGCACCATTTAGTAAAATTCTAAAATTGAAAAAGATACAATATGGGTCATATTGCACAATATTGACAGTAGGAGCGTATCATATATTCGAAGACACAAATTACTTAAAGAAATGAGTCAAAGTTATTTGCACCGACTCAAAGTGATGAAATGGATAGTTTGATCTCTAAATGAGATAGATCTCATAGTTCAGGATCAAATTAAAATCGATATTGCTTCGTAAAATTATATGTCGTGCGGGATAAGACCCTAATTTCCACTCAATAATTAAAGGAGATTATAAAATTTTATATTCTAACCTAACTACCAGATTTTGATACATTACGCTCTTAAATATTATGCAGTTTATGTCTCACGTAAAATTGATCGGAAATTTGCGAATGTGCACACCCTTTTTGCCGTCGACATAAAGCGTGCAACAGTCGCCTCACCCATCAAATAATGGGATGCAGCTTTTTGGTCGCCCTTGGCTGCACTACCATATGGTACAAAGTCTCTTTGATGCGCTTCCGTGGTTAAAACCAAAAAAAAAAAAAAAACAATTTTGGGATGTTATATGAAAATCATGAAATAAAATTGACTCCAATACCACTGTCAAAAATAAAACAGCGCAGCTATTTTGTCGCCCCCGATAGTCTGCAATTTTCAATAATTACATTAGAGGGAGAGAGGAAGAGAAAGAAGTTTGGGGAACACTTCCAATTTTTACTGCTTCATGATTGACGGTTATGGCGACTTTTATCCAACTCTGGGTACAAATATGATCAGTAGTATGGAATGTCAGACTCAATTCAATTCCGAGACTCGGTCTCTTCCTCAGTTTGTTAGTGTTATACAGCAACACTTCCTTCTCTTTTCCTAGTGACTTCAACAAGGTTGGGCTGACGGCCGGGGAAGATGGAAAGAGAGACAGTCCCGAAAACCTTCAATGGCAGCCTCTCTCAAAAAATATACAACCTCGGAAAGAAGGATGCCTGTATTTCCCATCTCCAACCAGATGAACGAATAGCTGATGAGATAAGCATTTTTGACGCTCATCAGTACTTCAATGAATCATGTAATAGTGGCACTCACAGGGTAAGCTGCAATACTAGAGTTTCCCCAATGTTCAATGTCAATGTTTTGAATCCGGAACGGATTTCTGAGAGATTTGATCCCTCCGCGGTTCCTAGCAGATTCTCTTCGGATTCCACTTCCGTGGATGGGTATACTAATGGTAGAAACTACGTAGCTCGTTCTTTTCATACCGCAACTCCGACGGCTTCATCCGAGGCCAGTTGGAACAGCCAGACTGGTCTTTTATCGAACCCTCCTGGCGCAATTCTGGTGTCGATGCAGAATGCCAATCATGATGAAAACAAAATTAAATTGCGTTGTGGGAGTAGTACTGCAAATTGGCTCTTCCGAAGAAAATGCCCCTGCTCAGGCAAAAAATCCGTTCGAGTCAAGGAAAAAGCACAAGAACCCAAAACCCCACCACAACCACCACCAGCGAGGTTATTGTCCAACCATTATTACAGCACAACTCGTGTGGATCTCAAAAGGCAGAACCCCATGTCACAGGAAAAGATCAGCGTGATGGGTCTGGACAGAGCAGCCAATAGGTCCGGGTCAGATAATACTTCAACCACACAAAACGAATGGGGCCAAAGTCTTTTTCCTTCAAACCAGCATGGCCAGCGCGCTACTGTTCTAGCGTCCGGAAGGCCCTTTAGTAGTGTCGATCGTGGGGCTGGCTTTACCTTTCCCATACTGCATCCTTCGTCGCCGTCCCCACTAAAACTGCAGGTTCTTAATGGAGGTGTCAGTATCAATGAGCCACCCCGCCATTCCCTGGAAGTGTTCCGGCCTTCGCACGAAACTCTCCCAGTTGTTAGTCGCAGCAAGCCCAGTCAGAGTTTTACTTTCTCAACAAGTCCCAAGGCAAGACCAGTCGATGATGAAGTGGCAAGCGACGCCAGCTCCGACCTGTTTGAAATAGAGAGCTTCTCAACTCACACCACTTCCTATCCGACAACGTACCACCGCGGAGATTCTCCGGACGAGGCCTCCAGTTTTGATGCAAGAAGATTAGCTCCTAATGGGTCTTTCTTGTATACAAGGCGTAGCCTTGACGAGCCGATGACACCGTCTGCTATTAACGATATTGATCGAACTGAATGGTACGAGCCAAGCGAGGCCAGCATTGACTGGAGTGTGACAACGGCTGAGGGCTTTGATAGAGCAAGTGTAGCCAACATGTCAATGACAGCATCTGAATTGGAAAAAGCCGACGATGAAAGAATGATTATGCAGGGGCGCCGTGATCAACGTCTGCCGGAAAAGAGCAAAGGGAGACCATTATCGGCATCGTCATCAGGGCACGGGCTGCTGTTGAGTTGCCGAAGCGAGAAGGCGGTGAGTGTGGGACCAAACCCAGTGAAATGCTTGTTTGCTGCTGAGGGACTTAGGGAGGGTCCGCCTCCATCGGTGAAATCCACGATGAGGCATGTGGGTAGTAGGCCACCCGTTCCGAATAAGCCAATGTCTGCGAGGTCTCATTCAGCTCGAGTGTCTCTGCCTTTTGCAACATAGAGACATGGGGAAGGAAAGCCTATGGATTACTATGGTAGGGGTCATGCCGCCATATCGATCCATTTCTCTAGCCCCCCACCCTCTCTCTCTCTCTCTCTCTTTCCCTCTTTCTGTGTGTCGTCTATTTGGCATTCAAACAACGGTGTCATATTTTCTTCTTTTCTCTCTTTTGTTTCTTTTGATCAAACAATCGCGTGATCTGATTGGGGATGTGTTGTTGTGTGTGTTTGGTATAATAATATGCATGGAGTTTGCTTCGTGAAAAGCTGGACTAACTGAGTTCGTTCGCTTAGCTGTCGCCGTCGTGCCTCAAAACAATAAATCAAAGAACAAGAACATGCCTTCACGTGCGTACACAAAAATTATTGGGAGGTAGGACAAATATTCCAAATGTGGCTTCCTTCCTCATGGTACTTTTGTCGTACTGGCTGGGCCGACGAAGAGCCCATATCCAAATAAAACCTGTAAGGCCCACGTTCCTCGAATTTTAAAAAATCATATATAAACACTAATATCTTTAAGAGGCACTCTAACAACTTTTCACACAAATTCTAATATCTTTTTAAAAAAATAATTCTTACAAATTTTTTCACTTTGTATTTTTTCACCAAATTTTAATATTTTTTTATTAAAAAATTACATCAAGTCATCTCTTTTTACATTTTTTTCAAAAATCCTAATAAAAATTAAATATCTTTAAAAAATTTCACCAACTTTTATATAAAAATCTATAAAATTCTAATCTATATAAATATTCTCAATTCTATGAAAATAAATCCAAAAAATCTTATAATCAAAACAGAACAGAACCTCTTTTTTTTTTCTTTTTTTTTTTTCTCTCGAGAAATTGGAAAACGTCAAACTATTAAAAAAAAAAACTCTTAACAATCAGCTATGCTTTTTCCTTTCTCTCTCAACAAAACTCAACAAATTATCCTTCGTTGTTTCTATAGCTCCAAGTCCAAAGGTATAATTAGTCCATGTTTATGTAGGTACCGTGGAGACCGTTCATTTTTAGAGTGCATAGTCGGAGAAGGGAGGGAGTCCAAGCCATGCCGAGATCAAAGGATAATTGATGAATTGTACTCCGTGGTCTGCTCCTAATAAAGCTGGATTTTTTGAAAGCATGAGAACAAATAAGTTGGCACCGTTACAGGGGGGTTGAATGTGGTTAATGGACACGTGGGTTGGGATCCTAAGTTGCTTCCAATTTATGAACTACTTTGCGTACCCCATTGATATAAAACAAACACCCAATGACATTACTGGTGCAATCATACACTACACATAGGAAAGCTCAAGAGGTCACTAGAAACCAGCTGGTTATTGTAATGTGTTTCATGCGCACCGTTAGTGTCCGTTACAATGTTATAGTAGGCCAGCAGTATCTTCCTGGCTTATTAATAAGCACCCATGGCGGCAGAAAATGCACAACATGTCACTGCTGTTGACATGGGCAATATTACAGTACTCTCCGTCTTAGCCAGGGGGCCAGTTCATTTGTCGTCCCCCAAGAAGGTGGATGTGAAGGTGATAAACAGATTGACCTACGAAACAACCACATTTTCCGGTCAGTATAAAGCTAAACTAAACTAGGAATGAGAAAATAATTACTGAAACCACAGAAATAGAGGTCTAAGAAAAGTAATTTGGTTGAAGTTCCAGAACTGAAAAATGGTGAAAGAATACAGACATCCACTTGGACCATCATTAATCACAATCCTGAAACCATTGTCTAGGCCTTCCTGCTTGGCAATGAGCTTCGCTGTGTAAAGGAGGTAGCCAAGAATCTCACAATGCCTCTCCTCAGCCTGGAAATAGAGAATATCGTAAGATTAGAACGGTGCCAATGCAAGAGAAACATTCAATACGAGCAACATTCATAACAACTAGATGGTTTGCTGCTCCCCCGCCCCCAAAAGAAAAAGGGCATGACGGTATAATGTGGCAATGAGGAAAGCCAACCAATAACCTTACGGAAAAATTTGTATATACAAACAGTTCAGGAATCAGGATCACCTTAATGGGCAGGGAAATACTTCCTACTCTACCAAAGCTATAACTGTACAAAAGTAGAGGCCCGATGATGCTAAACCCAAGCGTAACCGTAGCTGGAATGCTGAGATATTCCAATTTAGGAAAAGTCCAGGCAGAAAAGGCTTTTATGGATGTTTCAAACCTACTTAGAATGAACAGGCATTAGCAGGAATAAGCTACAGGACAGCATATTCATTCTAATTACAATTATAGATGGTATGCATTTTCTGCAGAAGAATTTTCTTCTGTGAGTCGCAGCAGATTTACAAATCCAAATCACCAGATTGCTGTCTTTCCAGATTTTGACACTTTCGTTGTCAATAAGAACCACAGAAAAATTCTAGACATAGGGGCATCACCATCTTCGTCTCCATTTTAAATAACAATGTTAGTCGCATACATGATTTATGCATTGATTTAGATGCAGGAGAACCATAAAAGCCTCTGTTACTAACACCATGTAAGTTACTTTATATAAGTTTATAGCAATTACATATATTGCTTAGCTAATGAACGTGAAATCTCTCAAGTATCCATATGAGTGTCATAGTTTCTTGTTCTCCGGAGTCAGCAACACAAACTTACGGTGAGTGTCCTACAATCTACACATGATAACACACGTCAATATTAATTAGTAGCATTAAATTTAACTTGTACCTCCAGTACCAATAACTTACGCACTTCTTTTCAACAGTAAAGCAGTATCAATCTTCCAAGCTTTGTTCTATCCTTTCAGGCATGCTTTGACCCACTTAAAAGAAGGGTGAACGACAAAAGAACTAGATAATTGAAGTAAATTTCACAATAAAATGAAGTTGACATGGCCACAAAGGGGGGAAAAAAGGTTTCTCTTTTAGATAAGCTTAATTAGGAACTAGGAATTGCATTGAACAAAAGCAAATTGTAGCATCCACCCTGTGTTTTCCTTCAGGCTAAAGTGCAGCTGACGAAGGGTGTCTTAAAATTTAGCCACAACAACATACCTTAGATAATCCGGTCAACCCATCCTTGATTTTAGGTATGATTAATATATGTGTAGGAGCTTGGGGAGATATGTCCCTAAAAGCAAGGACCTGCACAAAATAAAACAATTTGGAAGATTAACAGCTATTGAAGCACTGTACCATTGAACACACCAAAATGTGGAACAAAGTTTTTCAACATCAGAGTAGAAAAGGCTAATTAAGAAGTAAGAAAAGAACACAAAGCTACTAAAAAGGTCAGCACAAAATAAACCAATAAAATATAGTTGCATAAACCACCTATGGGCACTTAAAAATTTTGGCTGCAAACATGTTTTATTAGCCAACCCTTCTCTTAAGCACAACCACATAGGAAAACTAGCCACATCTGGTAGGAGAGCATTTTCTCAAATTAGTGTGGTACCTGACTCCTTAACCTATAGAAATGCAGTCACTCACAGAAGTAAACTTAAAACTACAAGAAAGAAATATGGTTACTGCTTTTGGTTTTGATACAATACAGTTCAAACAAAAAGGCATTCTAGCGTGCTTCACACATTGCTACAAAAAGGAGAAGAATACTAGAGAAGAAGCAAAGATGAAGGAAATGACAAGCAAAAGTTTACTAATAGAATCCTTAAATATATCTGATTGTTCTATTTTTGCTGAACGTGACCGCTTAAACATGCAGCAGAAAGAGATTCAAGATACCGTATAGAATGCTACATTGCTTAACAGAAGATGGCACTTGATCGGAATCTTAAATCTAATCTATTCAGAAAATTACTATTATTCTCCAAGCGCAGCGGAAAATTAAAAGACCTACTACTTCTAAGAATGCTTAGCATATTAAAACTGAACTGAAAATATCCTAAACATATTTCTAATAAAAGAAAACTTAATTGAGAAACATAGAAAAATTTCGGCTATGTTTGGCTAATTCTCAAAAAAAATTCAAAAATTTTCACAATCACTTTTTCATCAATTCCAATATTTTTTTACAAACTCAATACTTTTTTACAAACTCCAATAACTTTTTATAAAGTCCAACAACTTTTTACAAACTCCAAAACTTTTAACAAACTTTTCACCAATCCAAAGAGAACCTACACTACTTCCAACAAAAACAAACACAAAAAATGTTTTCAAAACCAAACCAAACATAGCCTTCACTTCTGAAACTCGAAGATTTTCTCCTCGATCTCCGACCAGAGCAACAAAGCGTGGACTCCTCAGAAAACTTTGAATTAAAAACAATTGCCTTTTTTTGGGGTCGCAGAGCAATATCTGAAATCAACACTTCAACAGCACTGTTTTTTCTAAGATCATTAAAATCTCAAGAGTTTACTTCTCTTTATAGAAGTTCAATAAGAGGAAAGGGTTGTTTCTAGGCAATGTGGGACTAAACAAGTCTCCATGAGCCTGAGCTCAATTTGGGCAACCCACCATGTGTCTTAAGCTTTACTAGACTTCCAAAGTCCAATTTATTTCTCAGCCCAACTTCTCCCAAAAATTGATCAAATTAATTTTGCTTTAGTCTAACTAATATTAGTTTCTTCTGCTATTCAGGTTATTTCAAAACTTGTGAAGGGAAGGGAACAATTAATCTTAGCTCCAAATAGGTCAACAAAAACTGTCATTTTATGACTTTCTTTGATTACTATTTTAACAATGTCTAATTCCACTAAATAGACATTGTTGCAGTCCAAGATTAAACGTAATTTACTCCAAGGAATTATCCCTATTTCATATTGTCACTTTATTATTTTCATCTCTTATCTTTGAGTTTCCAAATTTAATCATACAATTATTTAAAAACTGAAAAATCCGGTTTTTCTAACAATTGTTCTAAAATTATTGATTTGTTAATTAGAGGGAAAACACATATTCACCCCTCTAAGTGTTATTAGGGTCTAAACCGGATTTTTCAATTGGTATCAGAGCCTTAACTCGGTCCTTGACCCTTAGGTCTAGATGAATCAAAGTCAACCTTTGTCTGTGCCTCCATATTTTGATGGAAGCAATTATGCGTACTGGAAAGTTTGCATGAAATCTTTTTTGAAATCTCTTGATGAACGTGCCTGGAGATCTTGTGTCAAAGGGTGGTCTGCTCTTATATCTGAGGTTGAAGGTGTTAAAACACTAAAGATATTGGTAACCTGGACTATTAATGAGATCAGTGAATGTAACTGGAATAGCAAAGGTTTACACTCTATTTTTATGGCTGTGTCTGCTGATGAGTTTAAACGAATTTCCATGTGTGAAACTTCTAAGAAGCTTGGGAGATTTTAGAGACTACTCATGAAGGTACTAAGACCGTTAAAAACTCGAAGCTTCAGATGTTAACCACAAAGTTTGAAGAAATTCGAATGAAGGAAGATGAGACGTTTGATGAGTTCTATGCAAAGCTAAATGACATAGTTAACTCAAGTTACAACCTAAGAGAGAAGATACAAGAAAGTAGAATTGTGAGAAAAGTTATGAGATCTCTTCCTGAAAGATTCAGACCCAAAGTTACAGCAATTGAGGAAAGTAAAGACCTGAACACAATGAAGATTGAAGAACTAGTTGGGTCTCTGCAAACTTATGAATAGACATTGCCTCAGCATAAGAAGAACAAGTCTATCGCCTTGAGATCTAGTAAAGAAGAAGTCTGTTCTGAGTCAGATGAATCTCTAGATGATGAGAACTTCAGTGTTCTAATCAAAAAATTCAGAAAGTTTTTGAGATCAAAGGATGATCAAAGAAGATTTAATAAAAGTGCTGAAAAGAATCATAGTAGCTCCAGTGGGTTCAGAAAGGAGAAGAGAGATAAGCACATTGCTCATGAGTCCAAGAATAAAAAAATTGACTTGTTTTGAGTGTCAAGGATTTGGTCATGTCAGATCAGAGTGCCCAACATATCTCAAGTCGAAAGGAAAAGCTATGAATGCTTCACTGAGTGACGACGAATCAAATTCCAGCAGTGATGAAGAACAGGTAAATTTTATGACTTTTATGTCTAGTACTGATAATTATGATTTGCAGGATATTAACTCTGAAACGAGACATCAGAGGATGAATCTGATGCTGAAGAAAGCTTGCAAGAGGTGTATGACAAACTCTTTAGGGAAAGCCTGAAACTGCACAAGGTAAATAAAAGGACCCTAGAGAAACTTCATGAGACTCAACTTGAAAGGGATAACCTCACTACCACGCTTGAAGAATACATCAAGTTGTCTGATGACTTGAAACTGAAGAACTTGGCCCTTGAAGCTGAAGTTAAAGACTTAGAGTGCAAACTAGAGAAATCTAATGCTCAACTTCAGCAATTCTCTAGTGGGTCTAAAAAGCTTGACCATATGTTAAGCCTGGGAGCAACACCTGGAAATAGGAAAGGTTTGGGATACAACGAGTCGAGTGGTGCATCAACTTCAAATACTGTCTTCGTTCCGCATCATTGCCAGTCAAACAAGCAGAAGTTAAAGCTCCTCAGAGAAAGGTGAGTGAAGGTAAAAAGACTAACTCTCCGTCCATGAATACTCATTCTCATATTGTTCCACCTAAAACACACACTTCACATCGGTTTGTTCCTACTTGCCATTTTTGTGGAAAAATAGGTCACATCAGACCTAATTGTTTTAAATTGAGAGCACAAGAGCACACACATAGTAACCCTTTCTGCAAGCACTGAGCATACGAATCTTGAAAACCAAATCAAGATTCTCACTAAGCACACCATGATTATAAATGCAAAGTTGGAGAATTTGACCAAACAATCAACATTTGTCAAGAAGATTTGGGTGAAAAAGGATGAAAACCTATTAGCCAAAATGAAGGCTATTGGTACATGTTCTACTCCTTGAGTATTTTTTGATCTTGCTTGCATTAGCTTAGGTTGCATTTATATTTTTTTTTAAATTTATGTTCTTGTGTGTTTGCTTATCTTGTGAGTTCATTTTTTTTTTTTGTTTTTTTTTATAATAATAAAAAAAATGATGATTGTTGTGTGCCTTTTGTCAGCACATTTCGTAATTGGCCTAATTGACATACTTGAGATTTTTGAGCATGCTCTTTTACATACTTTCTCAATTTATGTCCGGATTATAATATGATTTGAGAGTCATGCCTATTGTCTCTTTTTGGTATTAGCTGACATGATTTTCAAATGTATTTTTGCTATACCCAATCACAGTGCACACTGAATATGGTTAGATGAGGCTTGACCGCATGTGTGAGTTTTGGGTCTGCAACCACAAGTTGAAGAGATCATGTTCATCAAATTGAATTGACCTTTGACTAGCTGATCTTATTCATTGTCCCTCTCAGAGTCATAAGATCCAAAAGATTATCTCTACTTCAAAAGAAGTTGTTACTATTCTAGAAAAGAAAAGAAAAGAAGAAAAAAAAAAAAACCAAAAAATGCAACATATTTAGGGGGAGAAAAACAAGCAACAAAGTTGCATACTCAGGTCCTAGTGGCATTGAGTTTGACTTTCATCTGGTGTGATATGTCTCTTTTCACTCATGGTTTCATTTGGCTAGCTTTGACCTCCCTCACAAAATTAAGGTCTTAAGCCTCTCTGATTGTGTTTCGTATTTCACACACGTATGCGTTCACATTTTTTAATTATTGATGTTAAAACCGTTTAGAGACGTGTGGCATAAAATCAATGATATTATTTTCCATGATCATACAATGAGCTTGTATTGATTTTTCATGCTCTTGAGAATTTTGGTTATATCTCTTAGTTCCATGAATTTTGTGCTGATTTTTGGCATTTTTTATTCGCCTCTTCCTTTGTGCACTGATGTCAGTTTTGATTGATTGTACCTTGATTATGCCTTTATTTTACTCATTTGTGATATGCATTTTTATGTAGGTTGATGCTTTTCATGTTTGCATCCATTTTATTCTCTCAATGAGCTGTGGCCTTTGGTTTCCCTTTGTCCATTCGTGACAAAAAGGGGGAGAAGATTCTCTAATAATAACTGGGTTGATAGATTAAGGGGGAGCAATGTATGAATAATTGTGAGCATTGATTAAGGGGGAGCAATGTTTTGTTACTGTAGTTCATTTGCTAATTCTATATACATGTTGATTCTCTATGCTTTCACTTGGTCTTTGAGAGTATGTTTTCAGGTAACCGATTCAAAGACTCTTGAACACGTCTTTTAGGTCACAGGGTTGATATTCATGTAAATAGATCATTGCTTGGGTGATTAGCAAAGATCTATGTTTTGTTTATTTTATATACGTGGGTTTTGTCACGGAATTATGCCAATACAAAATGCACTAACAAAAACAAAAAATCAAATTTTCTATTTTATTTCAGTAACTCGTATTGAAATGCCCCGGCCAGAGACAACGAATAATTGATCCATTAAATCTACCTTAAGGGGATAATTCTTGTCTCTATAAGGGATTACAAACTTCTTATTTAAGCAAGTGTTTTTTGCCTCATTTCATGCAACCACCTAACATACAAGTATATTGGTCGCTTAAGAGCCTTACCTCAAAGTACATTAAAGTGATTTAAACTATGTGAGTCAACACTACTCTTAGGATTCAAAGTCAAAGACAAAAAAAAAATGTGCAACGACTTATTTATTCCTTTCGACAGTATTTTGTGGAAAATACCCTGCACCGCATGGTCTTATTCAGGGTGTCAATCTCATTGTACAACGCTAATCACATTATCCAGGAATCTTTATTAACCTGGTTAAGACAAACCATCATGGATAATATATTATGGTCTTCTCAGACGAGACGCTCAATCTCATCCATGACAATGAATGATTTATAATGTCTTTATGTTTTTTTTAGCAGTCTCTTCTGTGAATCTATCTCACTGATCACATAAATTAGTTCCATCATTGGACTACGCTCATCTCTTGCTACATTATATGGATGCTAATGATTAAGATATAATCAATAAATTATTTTCTTCATTAATTAATAACGCTTTATTTATTGGGATGATAGTTTTTGTTGACCTATTTAGAGTTAAGATTAGTTGTTCCCTTAGGTCCCTTCACGAGATCTGAAATAACCTAAACAACGGAAGAAAATATTTTTATGAGATAAAAATATTAGTTGGACTTAAGCAAAATTAATTTGATCAATTTTTGGGAGAAGTTCAGCTGAGAAATAAAACTCGACTTTGGAAGCCCAAAAAAGCCTAAGACCCATGGTGGGTTGGCCCAAATTAAGACCAAGCTCATGGAGACTTGTTTAGTCCCACATTGCCTAGAAACAACCCTTTGTTCTCATTGAACTTTTCTAAATAGAGTTGAACTCTTAAGATTTTAACAATCCCAGAAAAAACAGTGTTTTTCAAGTGTTAGTTTCAGATATAGCTCAACAAACCCAGAAAATGCAACTGCTTTTAGTCGAAAGTTCTGTAAGGAGCTCATGCTCCGCTGTTCTGGTCGGGAGATCGTGGAGAAGATCTTCAAATGAAAGTTTATACAGTTGTCAAGTAAGTTTTCTTTTATTAGAAACATGTTTAGGATATTTTCAGTCTAGTTTTAATATGCTAAGCGTGCTTAGAAGTAAATCTTTTAATTTTCCATTGCGCTTAAAGAATAATAATTATTTTATGAGTAGATTAGATCAAGATTCCCTTCAGGTACTGCCCATATCCTTCCATTCTACAACATCTGAGTATAGTCAGTCATTGTGTCCTCTGTTTTCTACATAAAGAACACATCGAGCACACATCCCCTTTTAACTTCTATCCTGATGTACACTATGTGCCTGCCAGACCAAGAACCATTCTATTTTAAAAATCAAAAAGTGCGGATAGAAGTAAATACCAATAGTTACTTTCAATGCTCTAATGACATTCTCTCCCTGTAAGTAAAGTATAAAGTGGGTGGCTGTGCTTTCAAAATCTATTGGGTCAGTGTATCACTTGATAATAAGGGCAAAATCAGTATTGAAAAAATAAATTGTCAATTTTTCACCCACAAAAACATTTAAGTCATTTGTTACTGAAAAATGAAAGATACAACTAAAGCCATCAGGGTTCCCAAGCCCTAATGCTAAACACTACCCAGTCCTTTATCTTGAGGAGAACCCAAGGACACCTGGAACTGTTATCTGTCATAAAACATATGGGTTGGGCAATAACTTCAAATCCTAAAACAAACTAGGCTTCTATAATTAACTCAAATGCACAAACTAAACTCACAATCAGAGTGCAAAGGTCATCCAACAAATTAGTGATAAAAAGTACATCAACCTAACCAGATTATCATCCTTTGGCCCTTGAAGCTTCCACAAGAAATATCATACTAACAACGGTCAACAGGCCCAAAAGCTTTGATCATTGCTGCTAGTGTCAACAGCTGACAAGATTCTATGATTCCCCCCTGCGCCCCCCCCCCCTTTTCATATAGAATACAAAGTAAATCAACTAAATAACACTAGCTTAGAGTACAATACAACTTTTGATTCTGATAATTACTCTTCCCTATTTATCATCTGTGTCAAGGTGACATCCGCAAGTCCCAAATACAATTCTATTCAGATAATGGACTACTTTCACACCACAATGATGGCAGAGACAGTCTAGAACTACAAAAACCACCGAAAAAGAAGAGAACAGAGCAAAGAGCAAAGCAGCACCTTATCATCCTCGTACACGACCTTAGATGGAATTTCCTTATTAAGGATTTTGTCAAATCTGCATGTTAAAGGAAGCAAAGTGATTAGTCTCAGATTGAAATGTTAAAAGAAAATTTTGGACTAATGATCCAAATTTTACCATCCATGTGTGCAGATCATAGAGAAAGAAAACGTGCAACTTGAAAACTAGTCAAGAATATTGGAAACCTTGAAAAGAAAAAGATAGAAATTAAAATAGGTGCACTTCTGCATGGAAAGTGTTGAAAAATAAATAGATGAGATTTGGCTCATTTGAGTTATACCCACCACTAGGACTGAAAATTCCCATACTAGTCCAATGATCCACCAAACAAAGCATGGACCTGTTTATATATGGGAAAGAAAACCACCCCTGAAATAACCCAAATACCTATTATGGGTTGTTAGATGTTTACACTTCAAGGTAACACAGAATATCAGGGATCATGCTAGTTTCTTTGGTATGCACTCAGTTCCTTCTGCTCACATTCGTCCTTGTATCTCAAGTGTATCACTGGATTGAAGCTGCGGCTGCTAGAATAATGCAATCCCCCAATGTCCCTTTCGTTAGTTCCAGTCTTCAGAGTCTAAATTTAAGATTAATTCGCCCGCACTACTAAACAGAAATTTGGCAATTTAAAAAACTAACTTCAAAACGTAGCTTAAATACATACTAGTGACATAATCCCAATGCAGGATGGAAAACCAATGGAAAGAGTCCAATCAAGACCCATCATTCTGAAGATCTCACCCGATAGATCTTCAGCACATCAAAGCTGTGAATTACAATCAATTTATCAATAATCTGTTTATGAAAACTATTAGGGAACAATTTCATCATAATAAGCTGTTATTATCTCCCAGAAACTCACATCAAGCAGTAATCAGAAGGTTGTTGCTTAATATATAAGCATTATTTATCTCTCAGATCAAAACCTCCTTCCCCACATCAATGCGATACAGTAAAAAATACACAGTTCACCGTGGCAAAAGAAGAAGAAGAAGATGAAAAAGAAAAAGAAAAAAAGGGAAGCAACAGAGAGAATGACTGGATGATGTGAAAAGATCATTTTTCAGACTATCCGCTGACTCGTTTATAATAAGCAACGGAGTACCTACACAAAAGACTGCAGAGAAATTGATGAAAATGAACGAAGAGAAACGGAGTAGGACGAAAAGGCTCACATGGTAGGAGAATCGGAGGGACCGGTAGCAAGAGCAGCCTCTTTCTCTGAAGCCATTGGAGAAAGGTGAGAGTTTAACACAGCAAGTCTGCTACTTATATTATCATCACTCATCTGCCCTAGGCGTTGATTTGCCGCTGGTGCTCAGTAATGGTTGTAGCCCTCTCTCACATGACGCCCTTTTCCCCATTCTGGTCAATAGGGTGTTGCCACGCCAGCAGATGACCATTTTGGTATTTCACATCCCGTACCTGGAATTCTCTGTAGTCTGTTGCTCACAAATAAAAAAATTCCATTCTCTTTTTTTCTTTTTCTATTTTCCGAAATACATTCCATTTCTCTGTTGTTTTCTTTTTTTTTCTTTTTTCTTTCTTTAACGGTCCGATGGGCGGCATCGTAATTTTGCAATTGGTTGTAAGCTTAATATGATATTTCCTGGCTTAATTGCTCAGGTCTCTCTACTATTCACTTTTCATAAATAAATCATCGGTACAACTTTAAATGTGATAGTCTCTTTGATCTGTTTTAGATATATTGATTCTTATCAAAATTAATCTACTAAAGTGGAAGAAATGTAAGATAAACTATCTGACACTCAGAATCCATAATAGTCTTTTATGAGTTTATTAATTTTTTATAGACAAAAAAACTTATATATCTGAAAAATTGACCATTATAACTGGTCCTTTTAAAGTTTTTAGATTAATTTGTTTGTCAATTTTCTACCCACTAATTTTCCTTTTAACACAATTTTCTTTGTAGGAAGGCAAAACAACTTCCTTGTTTATGTGACCAATTTTTATTGATGAAAAATTTGAGCGATATGATATGTTAGAGAGATTTATTAACACGTTGGCAAGATTTATTAACATATATCATATTCTTTTTGTTTATTCCTTATAAATTTCGTCTTATTTCTTAAAATTAATCCATTATTTTAGACGTCGTAATAAAAAATCTGGTATAATGTATTGAGTTTGATAGTTCAAGGTGCAAATTGTAAAATGAGTGGAAAACATGATTAAAAAGGTATAAATTTTCCTAAAACAAGAGTTTGTCCCCCACTTAAGCAAAAAAAAAAAAAAGAGTTTTGTACTTCAATTTTCCTAAATTTCGTTAGGACCTTATGGTTCAATGTGAGGATATCTTTGAAAAAAAAAAACACTCGTCACATGAAGCAATCAATTGATTCAATTCGTGGATTTCTAGTCCACATATAAAGGTGGCAGTTGTTAAAACGGTCAAGACAATATTCTGTCCAACACTCGAAGGATTTCGATCACAAAGAAAATGGTCTTCACCAACTGACATTTATCTCCCTACACATTAAGAACTCTGTCATGTCTAATCGCCCTGACCACGACTTTGACTACCCATATTTCGCCCCCAAGCAAAGCCAAAAAAAAACAAACAGAAAAAGAAAGAACAGAATTACGAAGTAGGCAAGCAGATATTAATGGAAGATGATGTTAATGTAGAACTTAAGAAACTCAGTGGCACTCTCCATAATTCCAACTTGAAACCAAAATTGTACAATGGATGAAAAGACTCTGAGAAAGCCCAGGACAATCAACAACAGCAACGGCAAACAAGACAGCGCTGTAAGAGAAAGAACAGGCACGGTCTTCTGATTGTTGAGGAGACTTCAGAACTAAGGTCAGCTAATATAAGTAGAATCACATACACTACAAGGTACCCATTAGGTGGTTACATGTGACACATAGATGTCAGCAAGGGGCCGAGCTTGTTCTACGTAGCTGATACTTGGGCGCGGGAGGTGGCACAGACGGCAAGACCTTCTCCACCACCTACAAGGAGAATTCACAAAGAAAGTCACCTCAAAGTCTACAAGAAAAGAATTAACTTCAATCTGGAAAACGAACATTGTTCTTCCATAGTCTTGTAATCAGAGTCCACGAAATTGCTACCACTTAACTATTGATGGCAGTACTGCTAAATACAAGTACAAAAAATAGGAACGTCGTAGTTAATCTAACACCAAAAAGGGGGAGAAGACTAACTAAGCTAATAAAAATTGATATGGAAGAACACTGTTCGTATGGTACTTGTATGCTGGAAAAATTATACGAGTAGCCTTTGGATGTCAGAGAGAAGGTAACAGCCGCATTTATGTGTCTCAATTATTTGGATCTCATGTTTCATTGTATGGTTGGGCTATGGTACATATGGGTTTGATTAGAGCGTTGAATCATAAGGATGAAGGTAAGTGGATAACAGACGGCATTTGTGTTTTTGTTTCTTTAAGCTTTGGATAGTTAGCTAATGAACTTCTAGGTGTTCGGTACTCTTTGTTGGCTGTGAGCTTGTTATCAGGGAAAAACCTTCTGGGTTGGGATAATTTTGTTTCTGCTTCTTGCTTGTTAAATGTAACAAACTCTACGGCAGTTTCACTGTTTCAGTCAACCAAACTTAGATGCCACAGTACAATGGAAACCAATGACGACACAAATTTTTCTGTCACAAGTACAAGAAGTATGTTAAAGCAAAGAATTAGACTAAACAAAGAAATGTCATGAAGTATACTTTTTGTTTTCCACAAGTCTCAGAAAAAATATAACAAAATCCCTAATTCAGGGTCATGAAATCAAATCTTAGAAATGGCTGATAAACTACAGTGCATATAGAAGCAACCCAAAACCAAATGGACAGACTGAAGAAATTGAGAGATTACAACCTTGGAACAGTACTCTTTTGATTCACTTCATTTTGTTATTTACATTTCCTAAGCAAATTTTGAGATATATCTCAACCTGAGCTCAGCCTTTTACTGCCTGAGCCAAGGCCGAGAATCAAAAACATAAAGCTGCTTAGGAAAGAGCGCCAAAATACTTGCAGCTAATAAAGGAAAAGGTTAGTTTGGTTCTAAGGTCTAATCAACATGGTTTATAACTCTTTTATTAGGATCCCAATCAGTTACTTGAACTGGATGGCGTTTTAAACAATCTTACATGGTCATGAACAAAGAAACAAACCTGAAGCGCCATGTCTATCTCAACAAGGAGTATGTGAGTGAAACACCCTCCAAATTTTTAAGTCTAACAAAAACTAACAGCATCTCAAACAACCAATACTTGGGGCCCCATTTTTTACGATGCCAACTCTTGTTGGCCATATATGTACACTCGGACATGATTTCTGTGTGTTTTAGCCAGAAGCATAGGCCAGCCTTGATGAACTTCAGGTTATCAAAGAGGACTCAAGTATAAAACAGGGATAAGACTTTCTAGATGTCCAGGACAGTTGGCATAAAACTCAGAGAGGCTATCCCCCCCCCCATCTCTCTCTCTCTCTCTCTCTCTAAATGACACTTTTTTCAGTCCCTAAAGCACCTCCTATTCGAAAAGTCATACTTTAATGATACTTGGTTATGCATCAAAAGTCCTTTGGAAGTTTTCAATTGTGGATGGAACGCTGAACTTGTATCCTTTTCCTAGAAATCAACCTTCATAATAGAAACAAATAAAAAAAGGGAAACCGAGGTGAACAAGCCAACTGGAAAATGGTATCAAGGCATTAGAATAATAGATATTCTAAGAATTGTGCAAATCAAGAAAAGAAAGATAAAAGAACAGCACAAAGCATCAAGTAAGGAAGTGAATCAAATCATTGGCTCTACAGTGTAGCAATGACCCTAAGGATCCTCACAATCCCTTACAATTATTCAAAAATATGAGGGTGAGTGAGTCCTTGCGGTTCCCTGATTAATGGACTGGAATGTGTCTAGGCTAGAGCATGGTCAGGTGTGGACGAAGGAGGGATGGTGGATGAAAAGGGAGGCAATAGATTTATACAGGGAATGTAATAAACAAGAGGTAATCGGAGGACAAATGAGAAACCAAAGAAGGAAACCTGTAAGATAAATTCAATTGTCATAGAAAGGTAATTCTAACAACAGAACCTGAGTTGATTTTTGGGTCTTAATAGCTATTTCTTAAGGAAAATAAATCTCGAGACTAGCAATAGATATTTCCTAAACCTGGGAATATTGCCAGAAATTTGAAAAGAGGTTTTCCATTCCATTTGGAAGGACTCTACTATAGAGCATCTCTTTCTTCAGCTCTTTCTTTTTCTTTTTTGACAAGTAAGATCAATTTATTAATAAAAAGAAAAGGTGAAAACAGTACAAAGGTTGTACTGAAAACAATTAGAACATACAAGCAAAAAAGCTAATGAAATCCGGAACATAGAAGCAAAAAAGCTAATGAAATCCGGAACACCCCCCCCCCCCCCACACGGCATTTACCCAAAGGAAAAGACAATGCTTAACAAAACCCTGTAAGTGATCCACGGACGATGCTAAATCACTCGCAAAACATCAACTATTACGTTCCCTCCAAAGACACCACCAAACACAAGATGGCAAATAATCTATGTTTCTTGATGGCAAATATAATTGTTCCACTCAAAAATTGCAAAACAAAAAAAGAGAATATTGATATCTGGATCAGCCAAAGTGGTGTCTTGAAATAAAGCTCCACCTCATTTGAGATCTGCAATCATGGACATATTATTTCTAGCTAGGGACCGATCCAAGTATGCTAACTCTGCCTCACCCATACATGGAGTTGAAGCATAGAAATCAAATAGCTAACGTGATCAATTGAGTTAACCACATTTCCAAGCAGGGGATTGAAGCGAAGAAAATCACCCAGAACACAGATAAGGTGAAGGATGCCACAACAACAACAATCACCTTAGAGTTGTTTTACCATAGTGCCATCTCTTTTGACCCTATCTTTCTAGTTAGTGCATCCGATTATCCCACTATTTCGCGTAAAATGAAAAAAAAAGACCCATCAAAGGCGCAAGGCACTGGTTCAAGAAAAGTGTACTTTGGGACCCAGGTCATACTTAAGTATTTCGATATCCAGTACAATTCTTGAGCTAAAAGAAAAGTTCCAGCCTTGAAATGGCTAGACCAGCCCCAAATCATCTCAAGACACAAATTCTTGTGTAAGTTAATGGAGAAAATCGTTTTCATCACTTCATTAGATAAACTGTTTCCCCCAGTTCCGAGTCTCGGCCATGAATAGCTCGAGACTTGGCAACAGCTATATGAGCACTAGTTGTTGCACTGCCAATTTAACAGGTTAGTTCTACTATTCAGCCTCAGACCTTAACAATTGATTGCAAAGATTTATGTAATAGTCATTCAAATCATTTGAATTGGATGTTATAAGACATGAAAAGTCATCATTAATCCAAGATGTTACCCCACCAAGTAAATGAAAAATGTAATGAAGGACTAAGTGTCAGTTTTAGCCCAAAATACACCACACAACCAAAATGGGATGGAAAGACATATTCTAAAAAAATGAGCTAACAAGAATGAGCAACCCAATTGTACCTACAACAAAAAGAATGAAGAATACCTTCTGTCTTTTTAGCCTGTCGTTCTCCTCTTCAAGACGCGAGACTTTGTTCTCCAGCTCATGCGTATAAGCCTGTCCATCGGTATAGAAATCCTCAAAGATGAAAGTAGACACAACAGCAATCAAAGGGGTTTTGCGAGAAATAAAATCACATTCGAAATCTGACCTGCCTCCTTGCTCTTGACCGAGCCGCAGATTCCCTATTCTTGATCATTCTTTTCTGCCTCCTTTCAACTGTCTTCTCACCCACAATCCCAGTAGCAGTTCTTTTCCGGCCAGGAGTCTGAGTATCTGATAATGCGCCAATCAAAGAGGACGGCGACATCGTCATGTGGGTATCCGGGCATGCCGCATCCAAAACCGGAAGAGACTCCTGAGCCAGGAGATGAACCCCCGGCATAAAACCTGCCATCCCATTCTGCTGTTGATGCTGTTGCGGCTGCTGCACTGAAGAGGACTGGAACTGCATCCAGTGACCATGCTGCATGATATTACTATGTTGGGGTGTAGCAATTGACTTGATCCCCAAAATACCATCAGCATTTCCTTTACTGGAGGACTCAGTTACCACCCCGGCGTTCTCCAAAAAGTCCTCAAGGGTCATTTCACCAAAAGTAGGCCGTCTATCCTGCGCTTTGTACCTCTCCTGATCACTGGACTTATTCTTCTTCCGTTGAATATGTCTCCACACCTCATTCACAGTCTTCTTGCTGAAGTCACTTGATATGGTTAAGCTCCCCTGGCCATGCAGAGCCAAGGCCCTGGTCCAAGAGACATTATCGGAGACTATCTCGGTGACCTGACTTCCTTCCGCGATACAGACAGTCTTGAGAAGCTCCTCCATACTCATGCTGCGCAATGGCTTCCCGAAATCACTGATCTGGGTCTCGACCTCATCGAGGGTGAGGCTGTACAAGGATCCTTGGCGAGCCAGGGAATGTGACTTTGGCATTTGTACCGCACTACTACCACCACCACCGCCACCACCACCTTGAGATCCCATTGTGTGGGCCCCCATTCACCACCGGCCTATGCAGCTTTATAATTTCTCTGATTTCAGAAATCAGTCTCACTAATTACCCACCAATTGATTTAAACAGAAAGCACTTTTTTGGGATGAAGAAAATGTAGGAGAAAACGAAGTTCAAATAAATAATGCCAGAGACAACAGGTGTCTTGCTCTCAAGTTTGTCAGCAAAAACAAACACCAGAAAAAGGAAGCAGACCTACCCTACCTACATTCTATGCACATGAAGAGCATGTTTCCTATTTTTCTCTTCTTCCTCTATTTTCCCTCTACGCATGTTTCCTTGTATTTAGTGTCAAGATTAATAAAATCCAGTCAAGTACAGAAAACAAAATTCAATGCCAGTAAGTTTTTTTTTTCTAAGCCAATGCCAGGAAGATAACTTAAAAGAAGGAGAGGAAGAGGAGAGAGAGAAAGCGCGAGCGAGAGTTTAGGAACAAATGGGAAAGAAGAGAATCGGTACCTGTTCTGACATGAAAATGAGAGTTAGGGTGGGGACCATGTTTTTCACTTCCTCGCCGCAGGATCCGATCTGATGAATCCACAAAAGAGGCATCTTTCCTAGGTTTCTCCTTTTCTGTTTATTTGTTTTGGGAAAGTTTGGTACACATCGCATTCCACAGGAGGCGACAGTGACTTCGGGCCGAAATAGATTCATTTGTTCAACCACCCAAAAACAAAACAATAAAAACACGTTCTGGCCTAAATAGATTCTTTTTTTTTTCTTTTTTTAGTTATTTCTGCCTTTTTAGGAGGTATGAAAGAAAACACAGCTTTTAAGGCCGACCCTTTTTGAGGTTCACGTCAGAGAATCTTCCCAATCAACCCCCTCTTTTTTTCTTTTTTGTGCATTCTCCGAGGTCATGTAATCAAATGGCACACGGTGAGCTCGCTCCAAGAAGTATAGGAGAAATCAATCTCAAGAAGAATCCAGCTCGTCACCCAATAGATTACATTGCAACCATTGCCATTCCACGGCACTGCCCCATGTGACACTTTTTTTTTTTTTTTTCCCCCTCCCTTTTTCTGCCGCAAATTTGAAAAGAAAGACAGTCGTCTCAAGATCCAAAATGGCCACGTGGTATAATTAAGTTATCAGGCAAGAAGATTAAAGTGGTAAGTGACTGCGCATCAAAACTTTGGTTTATGAAATTTCGAATATTTGAATAAATTTTTTGTATTAGGTTAGTTATAATTTTCTCTGTTAAATTCCTACTCGATTCTCAAATATTTTTATAAATTTTAACTCGTTACAACTTATTTTAATAAATTATACCTACATGAATAACACGTGACATTCTCCTTAGTTGAAATGATAAATTTACACTCGTTTGAGTCCTTTCGCCTTCTATAGTGCTTCTAGTAATTCGTAGAGTCAAAAAATACTATGTAGTTAACTAATTTTTTTATTAAAAAAATAACTTACTTAGAATTGAGCTGGTCAAATTTATCTTTTTAATAAGAGAAGGTCATATGTCGTTCACGTGAGACGAAAAATCGTTCCATATAACAAATTCAGCAATTTAGGAGATAAAATTGCAATGAAAAGTATAGTTTGTGAGAGTGAGTCGTAACAAAATAAAATTTGTTAGGATATTTAAGAATCCGATAATCGTTTTAGGGGAAACATTGTAATTAACACTTTTATATTTATTTTACTAAAAAGAGATAATTATATAAAGAAGGAGATTATTTTATAATTACTAAAATTTTAACACGACAATCAGGAGCGATTATAGAGAGTTGGCAGAGAATAGACGTTTTATAACTTTATAGAGTGGTCCCTTTTTCATATATTTGAGGGAACCAACCCACCCACAAAAGTTCACCCAAACAAAAAAAAAAAAAAAGACCCCCTTTTCGGCTTCACGTTTTGTAGCTACCGTTGACGTGAAGGGAGAGAGAGAGAGAGAGATTCACGGTTAGGTACGGTCAAAGATTAAAGGTTTACTGGTGATATAATTGAAAGTTTCCGTTGTTGCATTCAAATAATATTACATGTTGCTCTCATAAATTTGATTCAAATAGAAGGCATACAAATTTAATCTTGAGAAATTACCAATTTAATCGTCTCCCTTAATTAGTCTAATAGTAATATATGTTTGAACTTCTTTTTTTTTTTTTTTTGAAGAAAAACATATTTTTTGTCTCCCGATTATTAGGGCTCTAACACTTTATACCTCAAATTATTAATTTGAGTTATATTTCGTCCCTTTATTATCAATCATTTAGACTTTACACCCCTTACTATTAATTTAAACAAAAATAATCCGAAAACAAAAATTGTATTTAATCCTTTTTATTTAGTCTTAGAGCTTATTTCTATCTACTATAGTGTCTGAGGTAAATAAATATTTCATTTAAGTCCTCCGCTGACTTGGACCAACCTACTTAAAAAAAATGGATGACATGGTTGATAGAAGCCACAACACACGTCATAAAATATGACAAGTGACCCAAAAGATTAATTTAAATGTGCCATGTGTATAAAAAATACAACAAAAATCAAAATTAAATAAAAAAAGATTAAAACCTAACATGATTTTTAAAATTAATATTTAATTACATAAAAATTGAGAACCTAAAAAAATACACGTGTTATTATAATAAGCCAATTAAGACTATGTGGAACATTCTGTCTACTAAGCAGCGTATTGGTTCTTTTATTCCGAGCAGCTCTCTGGAAGCTTCTGTGTCTTTTGTGTGAAGGCGAGGCTGAATCTATTCTCCATCTGCTTTTCTCTCGTCCTTTCAGCAAGTTCCTTGTCCGGATTCTCCCTGGGAGTTGGATAGTGAATCCTTCAGGTCCTTCTCCCTCCCTGATTGGATAAGGACTATTCTCCAGCCATGCACTTCTGTTGGCGTCCCCCGGGCTTATTCTCACTTGTTCCAATTTTTTGCCGCGAATTTGGCGGATCTTATCGGTTTCAGAGGAACCGGGTCGTCCATGGGCAGGCAGCCTCCAGCATTCGGGATTTCTCTGCCCAGGTCTATCGGTTTCCTGGAGCATTTCAGAGCTTGGAGAGTGAGATTTAAAGATGGATATCGAAACAGATGAAATCGATTCCAATTTTAATATCCACCGAAACCAACATTTTCATTTCGATTCTATTCTCAAAAAATTTTGGAATTGAATTGAAATTTCTAATAATGGAATCCGAAAATTTAAATTCCATTAATAGGTTCAATTGCCCAAATTTTATTATTTCTTGTTATATAGTATACATACATCCATAAAAAAAAACATTCATCAAATAATCTAAATTTAAAAAGGTAAAATTTAAAATAAAATTACAAGATTATTTGAAATTTAAAAAATAAAGAAAAGATAAAAAAAAAAAAAAAAAAACGTATTAAAAAAAATTTATTTTTTTTTTTTTAAAAAAGTGGAGGATATCTTTACTGTCTGTTTGAGGAATAGACTGGACTCTTTCGTGCATGCCTAGAAGCATCCAGTTCATGGGTCAGAAGTCCGAAGGCCATAATAGACCAAAAGAGTAATAGAAACAACCCCATCGATCTATTTCCTAGATGAGCTGGTGGGTTGTCATATCTCCAAAACAACGACAAGAAAATACGATTACCAACTCAACGGATGTCAAACAGTTGCTTACATATTGCGGTATCTATTTGTTTATGTAGTGATATAGATCCAATTACAAAGGCACAGCACAATCGAAGGGAAATTTCGCCAACAAATGTTCCAACTCCGGTACTTTCCGCCCTTTCAAAAATCCACTATACGGCTCGTACATTAAAAGAACCATCCACTGTTAGAATAACAGAAGCTACCATAATTTCTCTAATTATTCACCATATTCGCAAGTATTAATTTTAATTAGATTAATGGTTTTACGTTTGAATTTTTTTAAAAAAATACTAAAAATCTATAAATATAGTATCCATTCCGATACCAAAATAGGTCGGAATTAGTGTCGGAATCTTGATACCTAAGTTGGTTCTAGAATCAGGGCCGACTGAAGGAGTAGGCAGCTTGGGCGGCTGCCTAAAGCCCCTACCTTTAAGAAAGCCCCAAGTTGTTTATTAGGAGGGCAAAAAAAAAGAAGAAAAAGCTTAACTAAGAGTGAAGTTTAGTAAAAAAAATATATTTCATATATAAGCTTTGTTTTGTGAAATATTTTTTTTGTATCAAGGTCTCAAAAATTGTTTGTGCTCAAAATTCATATATAGCTCTATTTTGTGAAAAAGCTTATTTAATTTTTATTACATACAATAGAAAAGCATTTTAAAGTAAATATCCGTTTAAAATATATTTTTTATTATATAAAAAAATAAAAAAGTCCTCGCTTTTAATCTCGGTTTTAGGCCAATATTTTTATTGAGCCCACCCAGGCTGGAATTTCCAGTTCCACCGGAATATTTTCCACCCCTTAGTGAGATTTCTCACTGCTCTAAATGTGGCTTGGTTCCCTCCTCCCCCGGGGGTCTTCAAGATTAATGTGGATATTGCCATCCGCCCATCTTTTTTGGTAGCTGCTCTTGTTTGCCGAGATAGTGCTGGAGTCATTTTCCACGCTGAAACCTCTATTCTTGCAGCTCTTGATCCTATGGTTGGGGAAGCTTATGCGGTTCAGCTGGGTGTCAAGGTGGCTGGCTTTCTTCAACTTCGGGACCTCATCATTGAGAGCGATTCCTCTCCTGTCATTGCTTTCATTCAGAATCCTGATAGTCGTCCCCCCTGGCAGTTTGATAATCTTCTTCAAAACGTGCGGCTTGCTGCTGGTCAGTTCCGGTCATGCAGATGGCAGTTTGTCCCTCACAGTGCGAATTCACTTTCGCACCTTATCGCTCAATGGACAGCTTCCTCGTCTTTCGAGGGCAGCATTCCTCTTCTCTGCCAGCGCTCTGATTTTTTTCCTTGGTTGTATGAGGATTTCATGGTTTGATCCCCCTTGACTCTTGTTTTGTTTGTGTAAACGTTGTTTTTCTGCTTGACAGGACCAGGGTCATGAAATCCATACTTCAACCCCTAGAATTATTTCTCATTGAGAGTATGTTTTTGGCTCCGGAAAGCCCTTTATTCACAGAAACCCATGCCCCAAAGTATTACACGAATTACAAGATACACATACATGGGACCCTACCAAAAAAGCTTTGGTGCCCTTTGTCCTTCTACTTCTGTGAAGATCACACTTCGGATCAAGGGCAAAATAGGAGTTTTTGTGAAAAAACTGAGGGTGATTTGGGCTTTGAAAACAACGGAAATTTTTTGGCTCTATTCATTGCCACTTCTTGAAATTGCTTTCAATTTCTGTTTTTCGAGCTTTATAGACAACTTTATTAGTTTAATAGAGAATATGAATGGTCTTAGCACCCGTGCAGGCGCTACCTAAGATCAGAGAGAGAGGAGATTTGAAGGTGAGATGATTCAGTAACTGGAATACATTTCCTTTCACAGAAGACCTGAGGGCCTAGTTTATGCATATTCACAAACTCTTTTAAAGTGATAAACACGCTTTTATATCCTCAGTCAAAAAAGGTTTTGACATTTTACACTCAATTATTATTTTTAACATATTATATCTACTAATTATTAATTTTAGATATTTACGGCTCTACAAGAAAATAATTCGTTTGACAAGCAAAATGACAATTTTATTTCCACAAATTTTTTTAGATAACAGAAACTCAATTTTCTATCAAAATTGATGAAAAATTTAAATGTAGTGTGTAAAATATTTGAAGTCAATAATTGATAAGTAGAATATGACAAAATAATAGTTGAAGGTGCAAAAGGTCAAAATTCCCCATACGTAGAAGGTATGTAAAATGTATTTATCCCTTTTTTTAATTATCATCTCCAATTAAAGAAAATGCGGTAAGCATTTTCTATTTGTAATAATGATGACAGCTCAAGAAGGTTCAGTTACATCACAAGTAGTAACATATCAAGAGAAGGGATGAGATGCAAAAAAAGTTGACCAAAAAGAAAGAGCAACTTTCAAGCCAACATATCCTTGAAGAGTACACCTAAGCTTGTCTTGTTACTTTCCTAATACCTACTGTCAAGTTAAATACAAAAGTGGTCGAGGAAATGGTTCATCTAGCTGTTCTCCTTTCACTATCCGAAAATCATTTCCGTATGATGCAGCTGCAGCGACCTGGTAATAGAAGTGAAGCACAATGCACTACACGCGACCGAGTGCTGATCTCGCTGATTTCCCTTTTTATCTTGTTGGAAGTACTAAGGGTAACTGTATAGCACTACACCTTGGAAGCCGATTCCATTGTCAGAACTGGTGGAGCTGTAACTACAGCCAACTTCTGATCGGAGGGTCGAAAATCACCCGACCTTTCGCGGATCTCCCGGTACTCTTGACAAATGGCACACAAATGGCAGAAAAAATGAGTAACAAAGTCCCCGCATGGTGCCTCCTACATAAGACAAAAAAGAAATGGTAGATAGTAGTGACACTAGCTAATAATGATTACTACCCTTCACTTACTACGCAATGGTACAATTGGCAATTAAAGAGCACTCCATGAGAATAGAACAAAGCATTAAGTCATAACAAAATATTCGTACAGGCTAATAACTGCTGGGGGTGGCTAAAACCTAACATCAAAAATGATTTGGATCTACAATGGTCTCGAACTTCCTCACCATACATGGGAGATTTAGACTATTCAACAGAATTTTCTCATGTGTTTTCGATGAACAGACAGGGTTACTAAGTCTTGTTCCATGTCTTTTTCAATTCTCAAAGTTATGCAAAGAAATAAATCACTTTCAGGTATAGTATAACAGCAATGCTCCCCCACCTTCCCCCCTTTTGAACAGTATTTTGCAATAAGATTCTCTGGGAAGCTCAGAATAAAGAACTGCTTCTTCTACATTATTTGTGGAATGAAACTCCCTGATCTTCACTCCCCAGGTGGAAGCAGAAGAAGAAAAAAATCTTCCCCAGACAGGTTCAACAGGTCAGCCCACTAGTATTGCCAGATTATACAATTCCCCATCACAGCTAACAAGCTGAGATGATTATCATATAATGATCAACCCTGAAGAACATCATATGCTAATTGAAAAACACAATACAGATAGCATCAATCATAATATCTTACCGCGTTTTGATATCAAAAATTCAGATCAATCAATTAAATACTTCAAACCTGGGAACCCCCCCACCCCTCATAAGGAAAAAGATTAAAAAAAGAAAAATAAAAAAAAGAAAAGAGACAAGTCCAGCACAAACAGATGTCACTATGTCACTACTACAAAGCAACGATTACAAGACCTACAGAACGTTACCGCTAACATTTGTTCACTCATAGAATCATCATAGTCACATTTGTTCCCCAATATCCAGCATCGAGTCCTAACACACTTTCCATACTGACCTCTGAAGGGTCACTCTAAATCTTAGTTCAAATTGCTCTTTCTGTGCTATTCACAAAGCATCTTCAGGCTCTTCTAAACTTCATAGTGGTACCTAGACGATTAACAAAAATCTAAACTCTTTTTCCTCTTAAGCTCTCTATTGGAATTGTCTCTCTAGCCTTTCCGTTCCTTGCTAAAAAATATGAGAAAATTTTGCTTCTGTAGATCCCCTTTAAAAGAACTAAAAGTTGAATATAATTTTCAAGACATGCGGTAGTGTTTGAACAGTCTTAATGGGAACGGTCTTACTTATAAAACCTAAATTTTCACTCTATGCACGTCTATTTGAGTAGTCCCAGGCTGCATGTGAATGGTCTATGTTAAGAGCCACCAATTCTATACCTGCCCTTTGAACAATCTTCCCCATGAGTCCTTAAGCTGAGATCATAAAATCATTACCATTCAAACAAGCTTTGAATGCATTTCCCATGAAGGCATTCTGCTTCTTAGCCCTAGTACAAGGTCGGAGTGTTTGGGGAACATTCCAAGAACAGTTTTGTAAAAAGAAAGCCCCTCAAATTGAAACTTAAACAGTTCATAACCTAAATCATGGCACTTTTAGCTTAGCTCATATGCACTCCATTCTAACCTCCTACGATTCAATTTCTATATCTGTAAATTATACTCAGTCCTAGATGTTTGAGATCAATGGGTTAATCATGATAATGTATTTAGGAGTATGTGAGTCTTCAAGTTTGAACCACACAACTTGGCAGCTGTAATCTTAAACCTTAGTTTTCCTAGTGCTTTGTTAAAGTTTATGTGAACACATTTTTCAACTTAACAGTATGATTACAAGCAAGTAAATATCATCAATGAAATTGATGATACTCGAACCAGAGCATTCTACAGGTCAAGGGATCATCCATTTTCAAATGCTACAAGCCTACATGCACAAATAAAAGGAGCCTTTCCTTCAGAGACACCTCTTACCATACTCAGGCAGCTTTAAACTTTTAACAAATTGACAAAGAAAAAGATTGAAAGTAACACACTGGGAATTAAACAACAAAATAGAAAGTCTTAATGATTAACGAAACTATATCCACTACATAGATGATAAAGCTGTACCTGCAAATTGTACTTGGACCGTAGGGCCCTACGGTAGCCACAAGAGTAACACGCGACAAAGCATCCAGGTAAGGGTAACAAAATGCCTTCAGTTAACAAACAACAGAGCGCGTTGAAGAGAGCCAACAAAACAAAATGGCCCATGCATGAGCCTACTAGAGTTCCAGAACCAAGGAATTCTGCATTCTTTCCGAAAAGAAAGCAAGGACAAAAAAGACCTACACAACCTGTACAATGTAACAAACTACAATTAGCTGGTAACCTCAGTTTAGCAATCATAGATTACAAAGCTAAAAAACATATTCACAATTCCCCATTCATCCAGGTAAGGGTAACATACACACTGCCCTGATCCCAAAAGGAAAGAACTAGTGTTTTCAAGTCTAACACATGAAGAATAAGAATAATTAACAGTCTTCATGATGTTAGGTACAACTGAACCAGACTTCTCCCTCACTTTTTCTTCTTGATGCTGCTTCCTCTCCACATCCCCACAATCGGCATTTTTATGCCAATCCCTGACTTGCTCTCTCTCTTTTTTTTCCCCTCTCTGCACCAAACATGTTTTGGTAGTTAACTATAAAGAAAATTTTCAAGAAGTATAAGATTTTCCCTACCAAAGATGAGGAGCATGTGGGTGTGTTGCAGATTAGACCAACAAAAGCTAGTCTCTGATGGTATTTGGACAGGATTTACAACAGTAGATCTCAGCAGTGGCCTTTTTGTCTCAGACAAAATAGTAGGAATATAAGTATTTTGTGGGACAAAGATTTGCTAGCTGTATCAACTGAAATCAGACTACCAATATTAAGTCAGATTGAAGATCCTACCTAGGATTACCAGGAGATCTTCAGAATAGGATTGAAATATCATTCCTATACAACACAAACTATTAAGAGCATATGATAGATTCCTGGCACCTAAAACATGTGTAGCACATGTACATGCTCTATAAACAAGGGAATATAACATATTTACACGCTCTATAAGAATATCCTATGAAGAGGAAAAAGTAACTATATAGCAAGACCCCTTTCTTTCCTCTGCCTCAGCATTAAAATTGCGACATTGGGTGAGCAACCTCAAGTCAGATTGGGCTATAAACCCTGGGGTTAAGCTCCCAGCAACCTGTATCACATACATCATTAAAGTGATGCACCCTACAAATCGGCTGTTTCGGACCTGGCTCCACATCCAACAACAAGCCACCAATATACACTCCAAATTAAGAATCTAGGATTATGAGATTTGGGGATTTGGTTCAAGTAGGGATTTAATCTAGAAAATCAATGAGATTTAACTAGATTGTGATTTGGAAATTGAAAATAAAACAATAATCAAATATCACGACAAAGAAAAGATGGTTGAATTGACTCTATTCAATGGATTGCAAAAATACAATTTGAAAATAAAAAGAAAGATAAAATGATAGATTAAATCAAACCTATTCAATGAATTGCAAGGATTAGATCTAAAAAGGATAGATTAGATGAAACCCTATTCAATGAATTGCACTAGCTAGCCTAAGTCTTCCAAGAGCTATGAACCCTAGAAAACCAAAAGTTCAAGAGTCTCCAAGGCCAAAACAAGCCATCACCAATATGTCTCAACATGAATAAATAATTCTCTAAGTCTACGACTAATTAAACCTAACCTAGAGAAACCCAAATGCTTAATTTACCATTAAGCCCTTTTTTACCCCTAATTGAAATTATAAACTACCACTAACTTAAATATTCCCAAAATACCCTTAATGACCCATGTGCTTCTCACATGCTTTTCTCCCCTTTTTGTTCTACATGTCTCTTGCTTCTCCTAGGGGTTTTAACATCGGCCTTTCCTAAAACATGTGTTAATCATGAATTATTTGTACAGAGATTGTTAGACACCATCAGCTCAGTGGGCAATAACTGTAGAAAATCAGTTCTAGGGTATATGAAATCCATCATCTGCATGAAGTTATAGCATCACCTCGTTTGGCTTGCCTGCTTCCAAAAAACTCATCCATCCGAATGGATATGTATGCAAATGAACCACATATCCATCATGTATTTCCAAATATATTATGACATATGTATATAAAAAGATATTCTATAAACCTCCAAAACATAGGAGAATTTCTTAGCAACTTGAATTCAAATTTGATCAAGCACTTAAATCCGCAATCTGACTGCGGCCCTGGTCTCCTGGCATTGGCTTTTGAAAATACAATTATATAGCTCTTCTGTAGGTAAAGAATGTGGTCCCCCACTGGACACACATTCACAGAATCCAAAGATATTTTCTTTTAGAAGTTAACAACAGGAAGTAATAGCATTCAGAGAGCATAAACCCCAGCACCAACCAAATCATTTTTCTTAATTGTCATATTCAAGAGGCCACTTATACTTTTGCTTCTGATAAATCAAGCTCACAAGCAGAAAGTAGCGTACAGCTCTGCATATCATCGCAACAAGCACAGATTCCAGAAGACCATTGCAATGCCCACTGCTGGTATGAGCAGGTAGCTATGTCTTCATTGCTTGGAACACTATCTGGTGTTGCAGCTGACTGTCTCCAAAGGCACATAAGTGGGTGGCATCATACTGCCTTAGCTTTTCATCTTTCTCCAGTACACAATCTTCAGTATCTGTGAAGAATGAGCGTCAGAAGGAAATGATTTAGAATGAGAATATCTGAACAATTACTTCTACGACAGGGACAAACCCTAAAGAATAATTACATTTAACTTTCTTCAATGAAAATACCGTTACGATACCCCAAAAAAAGACCGTGAGATTAAATTCTTAGCAGTTACCCACATAAAGATACTAATCACATACCATCATTTCAATAGGGTTTAACCACCCTCAGTCCCTAGGCTCATCCAAGAAATTTGATGAGAGTGATTTGGTCTTTTGCCGCCACAATAGGGCTTGGCCACCTTCATTCTCTAAACCCACGCCCAAAACTATAGCCAAATACTTGCTATCGCAACGACCAAATCATGTGCACAGTCTTAAGAATTCAACTCCAAGCCTCTTTAATGATATCAATACATCCCCAACAATTAAAAAAATTGGAAGTTGAGGCAATTCCAACGGGGTTCCATATGATCACAAGTCAAGACCAGCCGGCCATATTTTTTTGTTCCAATGAATCATAGAAAAAAAAATTTATTTGATTTGAAACAAAAATGATTGTTATTGAAGAAAGCCATGATAGAAGAAATGGAGGCTCTAAAGCTGTGTCCTAACTCTGTCCCTTCAAGTAATTTTTTCATCAGAAAGCCTGGTGTTCTGTCACCTTGCATAACATAAGTAAGACAAACTGTCCAACGGCCTAAGAGCCTTAATCGCAAGCTAAGAAGAATAGAATCATCGCCCCCGCCCCCAAAAAAGAAAAATATAACAAAGGTACAAACCACTTCCCATTCTCTAAGGTAGGGTGGTGTTTGGAAAAATAACGGTTTTCAAGACTGGATCTATCAACCTCAAAAGACCCCAAGAAAGAAAAGAAAAAAAGAACGCCAAATTTCCCCTATCCCATGTCTATCCCTTGTTGCCCTTGCAATGGCTATTAGCATCAACCCTTTTATCGGATAATTCGTTACAAATCAGTTATAAGCACCGAGATAGATTTTAAAATGAGGAATTGAGAAATCACCTTAATTGTTCTATGGGTGACGAGCCAAGGGGGCGGGCTCTATCTTGTAGCTCCGGTGGGCTTGCCGGAATTCATTGGCCGAAGAGGAGTCGGCACGATCGATAATGGCAGCTGGTGGTGGAGAGGAAGTGGAAGTGGGTGACCAGAGGGTATGGTGTGAGTCTGAGAGTGTCAGTGACAGGTGCGAGCAGTGGAAATGGGGAAGAAGAGAGAAATGGGACGAAAAAAGAGCAAACACCGACGCGGCTGTATTTTTTTTTTTTAAAACTAAAAAAAAAAATTCGAAAAAAAAGTTCTTTCAAAAAAAAAAAAAAAAAAAAAAGGGTTAAAAAAAAAAAAAAAAAACTCATTAAATTTTTTTTTTAGTACTCAAATCCACTACGTCTTTAGACACATTTAATGAAAATTCTTGTAATCTAATTGCAACGTGACACGTGTTATTAAAAAAATAATTTAATTTAATATCAAGTTTAAAATTTAAAATTTTGATATATTAAAATCTTAAAATCTTTTTGAAAAAAAATCCTGAAAAGGTATGAGGTGGGACTCCTGGCATTGACCCCTTCACGGTGGAGGGATTCCCCCCCCCAAGCAGCAACAGTGGGTTGGTTGGGGCGATCAGGGAGGAATCCTCCTTCCCGTGTCCACTATTGGAAGATATGGGAGGAATCCTCCTTGCTCCCCTAGCACCTAGGCGGCTGTTGGGGTGGTTGGGGGATCACTTCCAACTCGAGTGGCAGCTCAAGTGGATTGAGTCTAGTGAGGTTTGGTATAAAAATGAAAAATTTAGTGGACTTTTTTATTTTTATTTTTAAAACTCAATGAATTTTTTAAAAACGCACTAAAATGTAAAAAAACCCAAAAGGTTATAGAGTCAAGAAGGATCAGCCCCATATACACCCAAGGGTAATTAACAAACAACTCAAGGTCACATTGAACACTCCCTCAAAGAGAAAGGATGTGACCAACAAGCAATATCGTGTGCTAAAGAATTTGTACTAGGGAGGCGAATAGAAATTCCCATAAATCGAAAGACAGAGGAAAGGTGAATACAGTCAAAACACATTGGCTCTATCACCCAAGGGTTGTGATGAATATCTTGCATAAAAGCATTAACCACCACCTACAAGTCACCCTCCAACCCTAGCCTCTTGATGCCTCAATGTAGAGCTTGTTGGATACTAAATTAAAACCCGAAAATGTTTCTCTAAAATACTGGGCCTTTATTTGTTGTCCAAAACCCAAGGGAGGATCGGGTATCAGATCACTGACCAGAATAAACCAAGCTCTTTTATCCAAAGTGGTGTGACAGTTCTCCTCCTCCTCTTCGCTTTAGATTCAGGTGGGCAGAGCTAAGTACGTAGGAAACTGCCACCTCTCAGAAGCTTGGTCTAGTTCGTTGGTCTCTTAGTTTTGGAGAGGCCTCCTTTGTGTACTCCCACTGGTTCAGAGAGGTATGTGTAAACTTATTAGAAATGGTAGCTCGACGGATATGTGGGTTAATCCTTGGATACCGGTGATGCCCAACTTCAAACTGGTCCCGCATGATGACACCATTGCTCAGGATCCTAGAACTAATGTGGCGTCCCTTGTGCTTGAAAACCGAAGACGGTGGGATTAGTCAGCTATTCAGAATATGTTTGACCCAACCACTTGCCGAGCCATATTAAAAGCCTTTATTTCTCAAACAGCCAGACCAGATGGGTGGATTTGGCTGCTCGAAAAATCTGGTGAGTACTCGGTGAAATCTATGTACAATTCACTGTGCCATGTTAAAACAGTGACGAGTGCTGATATGGAGAAAAGTGCTTGTAAAAAATTATGGAAGTTATGCATCCACGATCGCCTCAAGCTACTCCTATGGAAGGTGGTCTGGAATATGCTCCTAACTCAGGCTCAGGTGGCCAGCGCAATTGAAGTTCGGTCTGTCCTATGTAATGAAAACGTTGAATCTATGTCGCATCTTATCCTTGACTACCTTCATAGCATAATATTTTGGAGGTCCTCCCGTTGGCCGCTGGATAGCCGGTGCTTTGTGGGGGGATATCACTGGTAGAGTGGATTAAGATCATCTTAAATCTGGCTGTCGCATTGGGTTTGCCGAAGGAGGACATTCAGGACTTTTAGATTTTTGCTGTTGTAGCCATCGACCTTGTTTTGTTTAATGTAATCTGGCGGTCCATGACAAGCCTTTTGATGACCTCTCGTGTTGGCTAGAAGAGTGCAAAAAGTAAGTATGGAGCATTGGGTTGCTTGGAAGTCCCTTGCTAAGAATGGGATGACTGCTATTTGGTATCCCACCTCTTAGGAATTTTTGCAAGGTTAATGTTGATGCAGCAATTCAAGAGCATTTTTGTGCCCTTGCTGAAAGTTTGCCTACGAAAAATTAACTTACTTGATTGACAATGAACAAATTTTATCTTTTTTAATTTACTCTTCAATCTTCTTTAATCTTTAGGTCTTGTCGATCTCATACCTTAAGTCTTTTTTATTTTATAACTTAGCAACCAAATGTTCTGCCTCATTCCTCTCCACCCTCACAGTCGTTACAGGGTTGCTCCAAGGTCCTGAAGGCAACCACACAACTAACTATCGTATAGTTAGATTTTTAAATAAAACCCTAGCTGCGATAGTGCATGAGATTGTTAGGAATCTCATATCTCGGCCGATAGGATCACATGAAAAATAATTTTCCATCATTTTACTTAAATTATTTTATTCTGAATTTTGGGCTTCTACTCATTGCAATCATGTCCATCAACATATCAAAATTCACTCCTGAGTATTTGAGATAGATTTATTTAAATCTCTTATGCTAACAATATATTCGTTTATTTATTCTTCCACTATGCTATATTTCATATCAGCCAATAGGACAGGAATCATATCATTGATTAAGTCAGTAACTCATATAATCTTTAATTCACAATCTGCAACCCGTTTGACTCTTAAATTGTGTTAGCCCAAGGTTGTTCTCAAACAATCCTTAAATTGATTTTGATGATAACAAAAATTTCTAAGTACTTTGAAGATTTTAATTTTTACATTGTCAATCCACTATTTCTAAAGATTTATTCAAATATTGAGGTTATCTCTCTAAAATATTTTTAAGTGGACTTGAACATCATTACACAAGTTGATAAGATCGATTTTTCCTTTTGTAGGTGTTTAAAAAGGTTATGGAATGATTTGGAAGCTTTAAAGTTGCTGATTTTCTCTCAAGCGCATATAAGCACTTCAAGTGACACATGACACATACAGACAAGTGTGTCGACACATTGCACTGACACCAGAGACAATATTTTCAACTAATGTTATGTGTGCATTGGCACGACATATTGTGAACACAGTGTGGCACACGTTCATTGTCTCCCGAGAGAACGACTCCATATCAAATCTTGTCAAATTTTGTCAACATATTTGCACTGAGACACCTCGGATGATAGTAATGGGGACCCCAGGATATAGTTCCTTATAGTATCTCGAGTGATTGTGACAGGTTCGGGTATGTATGACATCTCGGATATTGGGAACATCGGGAAAATGTATGGACACCTCGAGATGTTTGGAATGCACCTCGGAATAATAAGGGAAAAAGCTCAGGAGCACCTTGGAACACCTCGGAGCTCGAAAATGGAAGTAGGAAAGCAGACCTCAGAGCACCTCGGAATAGTCGGTAATTAATAGAGCTCGGAATGAATTGACCGGATAGATACTCGGGATAGATGAAGCGGACTCGGTACTTGTGTTAAGGACCTCAGGATCACGAAATGAAGTACCGTCGGAGGACTGGCTTGATGAGAATACACATTGAGTTAGCAGCTAGTAAAAGACCTCAGGAAATAAGCGACGTCGGACCATTACTGAAGATAATTAACCAACGTATTGTGCCACATTAAATTAGTGTCGACCCACTGCTATCTCAAGAGTATAATTCCAGAACAAGTTTTGATGTCAACTCATGCTGATTATGTCACATACCATTTTGTCTGAAATCCTGGAATGTGTCAGCTAATTCAAAATGATTCAAAAAGTCATTTAAGCCTCTCCAACGACTCTTTTGAAATCCTTGATGACCGTTGAAAGCCCTAGGGCTATAAAATTAGCATCATAGAAAAGAAAAGGGATTTTGCATCATTCAAAATCTATCCTCCGAAAGAGAGAGAAAGCAAGATCCAAAGAATACATTTTGATTCCTTCAAGACCAAAGCTTCATTGTCAAATCTTCTCTTCTTGCTCATCATTGATGATCCTAGCCCAAGAAGAGAATTCTTGAAGAAGACAACACACTTGCAATCACTCTTGTCCTAATTTCTAGAGAGAGAAAGTGCTTTGAAGAAGAGGGAAAACCGCATCTACCAAGAAAGCTTGTGCTTCCACACAAACGTTAGCTTTCCTTTGAGAATCTTGTTCTCTTGCACTCTATTGAGTTTTCACTGCATTATTCGGCTTAGAGAGCATTCATTGTTATCTTTGATCATTTTTTGAAAATTGATGTTGTTGAACACTTGTTGAGTGTTTGTTAACACTGTCCTAGCGTAGGTAGAAGGAAATCCTTGGGTTTAAATTTTGGTTTAAGCATAGCTTCAACGCTTTATAAAGATCTTAGCACCAAGCTAGTATATTTGCTAATTGGAATACTGAAGGAAGCACCAAGGAAGCTCAACTTGGGGTGACGTGCAAGTTATGCCACAACAATTATGGTTCATTCTATAACTCGATCTCTTTCGTCTTCGTACTATTCATATTTGTATGCTTTTATTATTTATTTGCTTCTTATTAAAAAGCATTTAACATATTCAGATCTGCATTTTTATTTGTTAAAGAATGGTATTTTTCAGATTTTTGTTTTTATCGAAAAAGGACTAATTTTTTGATAAACTCAATTCACCCTTTTCTTGGGTTGTTATTTAGACTTAATTACCTAACGAATAATAATCGTCAATAGATAGTGACAAATTAAAAATCGTCACGAACACTCAAAATTCACGTCAAGCATCTTCCACGCAAAAATAAATCTTCCAACGCTGTGCTAAAACTTGCCAACAGTATGAGGCTTTTCGACGAACAGTGCTTTCCACGTTCGCACTTCAACGTGTGTCAAATCGCTCCAGACCAATATATACGTTCAGCGTTTATTTCTAGGCTTTAAATAATCCCATATTAATGATTTATTTTATTGGACTGGTAATTATATTTCACGTCCGATGCCAAAACATGTGCAACTCCTCTTCAATAAAACGCCAGACCTATCAAAAAGCACCTTCATCATCAATCACCATTTTCTCTCCACTTTTTTCACTTTCGAGATTATTCAGAGATCTTTAAACTAACATTCAGGGAAGATTTTTCTCGTGTAGTTTGGTTATCAATTTCATCCAGCATTTCAATTAAGACTTTGAATTTTATTTGGGTTATCTTTTGTATCAGTCTACGGTTTAGTTGTGTTCGTCGATAACGTTACAAATATTTATGTGTATCCGTCAGACATCTTGAACTCGTTGGATGCCTCTAATGTAAACGTCGCCGTTCTGAATTTCGTTCGAAAGTTTTGCTTATGTTCGGATGTTTTTGCTAGGTTGACCATGGATCGCTCCGCGAGAAGTATCACCAATGTCAGGGGATAGACAATGTGAACAACATGGGTGGACACTTTATTAGTGGAGCTGAGGGGGAGTATTTGGGCTATAGTGGTGCCGACGCATTCGTTGTGCATGGAGTCTCCATGCCGCTTAACCACTCTGGAGAATAATTTTGCTCTGATGGAGAGGGGTCTGAGGGAGGAGCTGAATGCTATGCAATGATCTAATTTCTATAAGAGAACACGTGTCCCAGTTACCAATCTGTCCATACCATTCCTATACAGCTCTAGACACTCATCAAACGGTGGATAATAGAGGAGTGGTTGGAGCATGTTCGTGACGCCATCAGACAAGATCTTGATGAGCCAGCTCGTCCTCGTGATTTAGACTAGTTATTCCACTTATGCTTTGTTAGTCTCCCTTGTACTAGATTTATGATTATTTTTTCATTTGTTTGGATTATGTTTGATATTCTATATTAATTATGTTTTTCATTAGTTTAAATTTATTACAATTTAAAACGGACGATTAGTATAATTAAATGGGTGATTAGATCCGAGTGCTATGTTAATGGAACGGTTAGTGTAATTAAATTGTAACGATTAGTGTAATTACAATTAATATATAAATAGTATTTATTAGCATTGTTAGTTAAATAATTTAAAATAATTAAAAGTGAATAAAAAACCTAGTGAAAACAATATAAAATTGCTAAATCCGACTGATACCTACCAATTGACGTGATGATGGTTATGAACGAGAAACCTCGTCCAACACAATATATCGCAGAAGATTCAATGTTTCAAGCATAGGATTTGACGGTAAAGCGTCGGCAATTGACAATGACATTCCATATGGATAGACACCCCTTCACGCTGTGTACCTGCATGCTTACAGGTTTTACAGAAATTGACAACAGATCCGACCACAAGTATACCCGTCCGAACAATTGTGATATTCAAACAAACGTTATTTCCACTCGAAAAACGAAAACAAGAATCGGGAAAATTCCGGACTTTCCATAATCCGTCCGACATATTACTTAATTTCGAATCCATTTTAAATTTTAAATTTTTCACTTTAATCGCAGGGACTTTCATTGCAGTGTCTGTAAACGTCCGGACGATATAAAAGCGAACAATAATCGAAATTTTTATCAAAAATAGTAAAAAAAACGAATCTAAACTCTCAATCTGACCCTCACTTGTTTCCTTCCCAAATCTTGACATGAACTCATATCTCATATCGATATTCTAATCAATCCAGGTATGTTTTGTTGATTTTTAACATGCTTTTAGATTTAAAAATTTTGTTTGTTTATAGTTTTACGTATAGATTTCAATTCTATTTTTTGTATAGTAATTGTGTTTTATTTATTTTTGATTTATTATAATAAGGCATAGAAGTTTTGTTATTTAAGTGTTATGATTTTGGTGGTGTTTTGGGTAGTGTGTGAGAGGTTTTGGGATGCTGTCATGGTTGAGTTAACTCGGTCATTGTCCCCGTTGCGTCCTGACATTATAATCTTTCGTTTGAACGCCGATTAGTATCCCTAAAATGATACGGTGTCGTTTTTAATTTGTCTGGATGCTACATGAATCCATTCCGGACGGTTATATATTAAATTTAAATAGTTTTGTTTTATACAATATTTAGTTTTGGATATTCAAAGGTGTTCGGACGCCAAGTGGTACCCAAAAAATGAAATGTTGTCATTTTTATTGTGTTCGGACCCCTATACCAATGCAGTTAGGACGTTTCCATAATAAATTTAATTTTTTTATTATTATTTTTTAAAGTCCGGACGGCTATCCAAAGCTGTTTAGGACGCGTCGTAGTATCCCAAAAGGGATACGTTGTCGTTTTGTCTGTGTCCGGACAGTCTACCTAGTGTCCAATCGCTCATTCTTGCTTTCAGGATGCCTTTTTATATTAAATTTGGATATTTCTTTTTTACTAACATAGTTCGGATTGGTTTCTATAACGATTCGGACGAATTTCTAACCGTGCGAACGCTTTTGTACAAATTCCCAAAAAATGAGCAAGCGTCAGTGTAGCAGCAACCAGACCGATGCTGAGCATTCTTCTCATTGGAGCAACATACGACAGTCATCACGTCTCGTTGCGATCGTTGTCAAGCGGCAATCCATTGGTGGATTTTACGCTTCGATATGAATCGGCCCCAGAGGTAGGGTAGGAAGGTTGGCTTCTATTCCTCCAGAGACGGGTATGCGTCAGAACTGGAGATTCTATGCTTCTATACTTCGGGCGATGCACCCCGAGGAGTCTAGTATGGAGTTGACCGTTCGAAACGTGCCAATCACATTCTCACCAGATAAGCTTGTGAGCTTCTTGGGGTACGAGAGGGATGTGACAACCTTCCCAACCTGCCACTGATAGAGGAGGGCCGACCTACTAAGGCAGAGGTTTTTCGAACACTTGGCCAGGATACGGCTATCTTGGGGGAAGCAACATGCAAACACGGGCAGTTGCTTCCTTTTTGGAGGATCATGCACTGATTCTATGCTTCCTCCATCGACTCGAAGAAGCACACGAAGGAGTTGTCTTTTGGCTGGGCCGAGTTCTGTACCTGGTAGTGGTACGGGGGCTTTCTATTGATTTGGCATCATACATTTACCAGGTCATCCGTGCTGAGGCCCTGAGAGCGATGCTCAAAATTCGTTGGCCTACAGTACTTCTGACCCAATTTCTGCACGCCATGATGGTCCCGAGGGTGCCCGAGCCGAGGTGTTCCACTTAGGTCGATTAACAAGACAACGCTCTCAAAATCGATGGCGCGCAGACAAATCGAGTGCTGAGTGCTGTAAGGCAGTAGAGGTAGACGAAGGACGAGCTAAGGGACCAGAGGATCCTGGACGAGGCATAGGACTCGAGCACAGCACACCGACTTGGGAGCTACTGAATGACCGAGCTAACTGGTAATGCAAAACGTCATGCAACCACCCTTGAATGTGGTGATATCAGTTCTCGTCTGATATCTCTGGAGCAGAAGGTCGCGAGCATGGACAGTAAGTGGAAGAAGGAGGTGGTTGAGGTTAAGTCAGTCCTAAATGGTGTGGCAACTAGTGCAGAGTTAGTTGCCTTGACCCAACGAGTCTTTTTGCTTGAGGAGCACATGAGGGATGTCTGGACGATTCTACAGCTCACGGATGATGAGCAGTAGATATTTACTTTGCTTTATTATGACATTTGTTTTTATTATTATATTTTGAGGGCATTTATTTTTATATTATGTTTTGAGTACATGTATTGGGATCGTATCTGTTGTTATTTTGTTTATATTATATTTTAAGGACATTTGATATAGTTTTGTTATTTCAATTATGTTATTTATAATTTATTAAAACTCAGTACAACGTGTTAATTAATGTTATGTTTGTCATTTCGTTACACTCCTTCCAACTTCAAAACTACTATCTAAAATACTTAAGGTCATTTATATTATTTAAAATTTTATAATAAATTGAACGGTATGAGCTTTGAAAAATCATTCTGATGAGTGCATAAAAGTGCATTTTGAATGTTTCTTCTTCATGTTCATTTGCTAATCCATAAGTATAATTCGGACATTTTAATGTTATTTTTCCAACTTGAATGTTATTTTACGAAGTGTCCAAATATGATTCATTTTTGGTGATTTTTTTGCAGGAAATCAATTAAGAAGATTTGGAATTCTAATCCTAAGAGATGGACCTTAATTCGAGTAATGAGTTTTATCAAATATAGTAAGAAGACCTAGAAGTTGAAGTTGAATGAATTGATATGGGGCAGTGCCTTTGAAAAAAATCCCGAATTGGAAGATCTCCTGCGCAGTTTTTAGTATTTTTGTCATATCTTTTACATCTAAGATGGGATTAATCCAATTAAAGAAGCGTTGGAATCCTAACTTAAAGGGCAACATTTTCTTCAGAAATAGAGATTCTAAAATTCAGACGTTTACTAGGTGAAAGGCGCCACAATATTTGGAGAATTATTGGTACGATATTCTCTGAGCAGTCGTCACTTTTATTATTATATCTTCCACTTCAGATATCGGATTGATGTGATCCAAAAAGGATATTAAATAAAACTCAAAGGGCTACATTTTACCTAGAAAATAACATTTTTAAAATTCTGACTTTTAACAGGAGAAAAATGGCCCGAAATATCAGGAATAAAATTTGAAACATTGAATGTACAAATTTGGGATACGATTTTTTTTTGAATGGAAAGATAGCTTGAAGGGGAGTGGGAAAATAGTACTTCTTAAGCTCGTCGGAGCTAGCTTTGGGGTTTTTTTTGAGTTTTTTTTATTTCTTTTCTTTTTAGCTATCTTTCAAGGGAGAGAGTTTCTTTTCTCGAATGGATAGCTAAATCTCCAAGCAAGGCTATGGATGAACTCGTATGAATAATGGTATTATCTATTTTTCTTCGATTCATGTAATCATTCTTCACGCTAATACAACTCTTGTTTATCACTCTCCAACTGTTATTAGTTTTTTTTCTCATCTCTGAATGATCTTGGAATGATTCTCTTCATAGATTCAATCATGCTTTGTCTATTGAATGGTTAACATCCATGATTGTGTTTCAGATAAAGTTATTATCTTGTTGATTTGATTTTCTGCTGCAATATTACCCACAAGATATATTGTTGTCTTTAGATTATGTCAATAAGAATAATAACTCATACATTTTTAAAGTGGTGAATGATCTCTCAAAGGGTTACCTTTGAATTAAGTTTTGGTTTGTAGTTTTATATCTTCCAATTGGGAACTTTGAAGTTGAATTCCCAAAAGTTGGGGGTGTGGTCCAAATGAAAGTAACAAAGAGAAATTGACTATTCTACGATTTGAACGAGTGGGGGAAGGTCCTAATGTCTTTTGGCGCTATCGGTCGATAAAAACTATTGGAGTACAAACTTCATTTTACAGGATTATGACAAATTCTATAGTTGACGTAATATTTGAGGATGGTGTCAAGGTGCGAGAAGATTTTGTAATCGGCATTTGTCAATTTGAGATGTTAGTTTTTTATAATTCTAATCTATATGGTTAATTTTCTATTCTAATTGTGTTTTTTCAAGTTAGTGAGAAGGATACATGTAGTTTAAATTTTTAGAAAAAATTTTCAATCACAACTAACGGTGTATGTCTGTAAAATACTTACTCAAAATTTCGACTACAAATTTATCCTATAAATTCTGGCTTAATTCTAGACAAAACCGTTCGGTAACAATTATAAAAAAATTATTTTATGAGCATATATTTCAAGATAGAATTAAGCAGGTTTACGCAATTTTATTATCGAAACTGATCTTTATTGGGTGAACTTGAATCCAAAGTTAATTGTAATTTCGCATTTTAAAAGTAGTAAGCAAATTTATGGTTTATTTAATTGCGGGAAAACATGGGACGTTGTAGGATCCAAGAAGAGAACGGTGGGAGTGCAACTCAATCTTGGTGCTAATCGCTGTGCCGAGATAGGTTTGCCGTGCTAGTGAAAAATTGGACGGTGTTAGGTCCGGAAGTTCTGATGGTGATGTGTTCGTATCCGGTTTCTAATGGGTTAAACTCAGTCCAAATACAACTATATTAGAACTTAGTGCGTAGTTCAATCCGGGATGTATTGCGTTATGGGATTTATTATCATATAGCTAGGGCTTTATAGCGTGGTATAGATTGAGATAAAAATGGGTGTGTCGTTGAGACTGTTGGGTGAATCGGTGCTATAGAGCAGCGGCAGCGCAGCGCTCGCACTCTTTTGGCCACTCCAAACGAGTGGCAACGGCGTTCACGGGGGCTTTCGTGGTACTGAAGGTTGCAGGTCTAGAGTGGGGGAGACTAATACGGTTTTTTGTGGGTGTCTAAAGATGTTATTGTAAGATCATTTAAACGACTGTCGTTGTTTAGGTTGTAATTAAGTCATTGAAATCATGCGATTCGACATTGTTAGTTGAGGTGAAATGTTAAAGATGCATAACTGAGCGTGGCGGGTTTTGACTAGTAATTGACAAGGTTTTATGCTTTTTTTTGTGTAAATTTGGTGAGTGGTTGAAAATATAGCAGGTTAACGTTTTTTCAGTATAAAATGTTGTTGATGCCAGGTTAGACGAGTACTTTTGATATAGAAGATTTTTGATCCAGATCTAGGTGGGGATAGTTTTTTTCTACAAGGTAGGCATAATAGATAATAATTGGCTCGTTTACATGAGTATCTCCGGTGGCTGTTATTATCTCTATAAGTAGACGGGCAAATAGACATAGATTGTACCAAAAAATTACTTTATGAAAATTATAAACTATCGTTAGTAGAGACTATGAATTGCAAAAGCAGATATACGAAGCTTATACGTTTTATAAATCATAGAGACGGCGAATATTAGTGGTAAACTTGTACAAAAGTTTAAAAATTAGTAATTTTGCATATCTGAGGTTGGTCATATTGTTGTTAGAAAAGCAATTTATGGTTTAACTTTGGTATAAGAGGTTTAATCGGACATGTTTGAGATACCCTTACGATATCAAGTTTTCCCTTTACCCAAAACGTAAAAAACTTAGAAATTTGAGAGATTTGAACAAGAAGAGAAGAGGGCAGCTGATTTAAGACGTCAATCTCATTGAAAAGGGTGTGAAAGGAGCAACTCATTTGGGATTTTCATTGGATTGCATTTAAGGTTAGTGGGTTTTAAAATTTTTTATTTTAGGATGAAAATCATGGATTTTAGGATATCAAAGCATGTGTTTTTCGAATTTTTAGGGTCTAAAATGATCGCAAAGTTTGAGGTTGGTTGTGATGTGTTTATATTGAAATATTTTGTCATTTGGTTGATTTTGGCATGAATTTGTGTTGAAAATATCATCTGTCGTCGAAGAACTGTGTTGTTCGACAATCACAGTCCGGACGGTTTATGTACCGTCCGAACTCACTTTATTCAGTCCGAACGCTTTTAAAAATAATATTATGTTCGGATGGTTATGAGCATCGAATGGTTTTTGCTTGATGTTCATGCATTCATTTAGTAGCCTTAGCCCCGTTTAAGAATTACATGAGTTTGGATAACGAACTCGGTGTAATTCTTGAATTGTCCACATTATGGACAGTTTGAGTTTACAATATGCGTAATGTGTGTAATTGTATCTGATATTGTGACAAATGTGTTTAGAAATTTTGATGCAAATCTCCTTTTGTCTTTCGGATACACATTCAGCATTGAGCTTGTACACTTGCCTTCAATGGTGGGTGTTTATGCTCAATGTTGTAGGCGTGTATCTAGGGACTGAGGGGAAATTCTGACAAAATTTCTAAAGCATCAGTCACAATGGTCGGGTCAATTACGTACAATACATTGATATGCTAACTTTGAATGGGAAATTTGATGAACGTCGATGGTAAGATGAAGGACAATTCTAGTGCTCGGTTGGACTTGGCATTAATGGGCATTAAAAGGGAGTTGCATTTGTAAGTTCGGGGTTAGGAGGAGGTGATCCCTCAAGCATTATTTACTTTAGGCTTAAATGCACAACACGCCCTTGTGGTATTACTTTGTTGCAAATATGCCTTGTTGTAAGAAAAGTTGGTTTTATATCCTTGAGGTAACGTTTCGATTTAAAATATGCCCCTCCGTCAGTCTCCGTTTAAAAAATTAACGGTAGTAGGTGACGTGGTCTGCTGGTGTTGGTCTGGTCTGCTGGTATGGTGCAGACGTGTGGGAGACGTGCCATGTCACCTTGTACTGTTAATTTTTTAAACGGAGTCTGACGGAGAGGTATATTTTAAATCGAAAGGTTACCTTAGGGATATAAAACAAACTTTTCTTATCTCAGGGACATATTTGCAAAATAAAAATACCACAGGTTTATCTGGTGCATTTAAGCCTTTACTTTAACGAAGGATGAATGTAAGAAGTATTGTGAATGGCTGAAAGGTGTCAACTTTCGGATGAATACGCCTCTAACATATCCCGATGCTTGAATATAAAAGAAGGAAGATAATGGGTATGAAGAGTCACGACTCACACGTCTTGTTGCAGCGACTGTTACCGGCAATGATACACGGTTGTTAGGAAACGAAGTATGTACAACGTTGACTGAGTTGAGCTTATTCTTCAGAGACTTGTGCTCAAGAACAATACGTTTAGACGTTGTGGACCAGTTAGAGAAGGACATCAGAATGATTCTTTGCAAGTTGGAACATATATTCCCTCCATCATTTTTACTATTATGGTTCATTTAGCTGTTTATTTACCTCGGGAGGTGAAACTTGGGGGTCCAGTTCAATTTCGGTGGATGTATCCAATGGAGAGGTATATGGGGAAGATGAAGCGCTTTGTTAAGAACAGGGCACGGTGTGAGGGCTTCATAGCAGAGAATTATGTGTTAAATGAATGTCTAACTTTTTGCTCAATGTATCTTGGTACGGTTGAGACGAGATTTAATAGAAAAGACCGAATTATGCCAACATGGATGATTGAAGTTGTCGTTTTTCTTTGTTTACTCAAATTGTTCGACCGCTGGGAGCTGGTAGGGGTCAAGATTTGAATATAAAGGAATTTACAAAAGCGCAGTGGTACGTACTCAACAACTGTTCAGAAATCAGCCAACATATAGAGTAAGCACTTATAAGAATATTTGCTCATTTAAACACTTATCAGTTCATTATATTTTAATTTATTATAAAATATTTATTTCTTTATAGCGAGCACTTGGAAGAGATGAGGAGGAATCACCAATAAATGTTGATAGGAGGCACGAAGAAGAATTTCCATTATGGTTAGAAATCGGGTATTTATTTAATTTTGTCCTATTATATGTTTAATTTTAAGTGATCATTTTTTTTAGATTCAAAGTTAACACGTGTTTATATTTTAGATTCAAACTATGCGCAATGAAAATCCGGTTCGGTGTCGGATGATTTGTATGCATTAGCATCCAGTCCGGATCAACGGCACTTTGTTATTCTGGATGTATAGTTAATGGAGTTAGGTTTCACACGGTCTTCGTGAACAGTTTCGTAACACTCAAAATAGTGGTGTGGTTGTTCCGAGGACCATGATGGGGAAGATGTTGATTTTTATGGTGTGGTCGTGGATATTTTTGTACGCGTTTGCGTTATTTGCGGGAATTTAGTTTATTTACTAAAATGTGATGGGTTTGACTTGAAGTACTCAAAACTTAGGTCTTTGATAAAAGTGGTCGGTTTGTTAGTATTAACACATCTCAAAAGTGGTACAAAGACGACTCGTTCGTGCTAGCTTCTCAGGAGAGTCAAGTGTTTTATATCGATTATATGAAGTTGGGCATTCATTACTGGAAGATTGTTCAAAAGATTACCCCTAGAAACACGTATGATATTCTACCTATTGAGGAGGAAGCTAGTGAAGATGTGGAGAGGATTGTCGAATTGTGATAGCTGGATACGTCTATTGAGAATGAGTCTATTAGCTTTTTGTGGACATTGCTCCTTTGACATGATCTCGTTGTAGAATGAAATCGAGGCTTTTTGTGCTAGTAACCGATGAGAGTGGTCCACAACAATGTTGAAAGTCTAAGAGCAACCCAAGAGGGGGGTGTGAATTGGGTTTAATTAAAGTTAAAACTTTTCAAGAAGATTAAATAATCAAAAATAAGGAGGCAATCAACAATAAGAAAGAACAAAGATGTAGGGTTTAGAGAGATGACACCGTATTTTAGGTGGTTCGGCCAATACTTGCCTACGTCCACCCCCAAGGCTATTGACTTCCTTGGGCTTCCTCCACTATTTACCAAATAGCAAGTACACCTTAGCTTCCGGGGTGCTAAGGAACCTTTACAATGCGTTTTTCGAGCTCACGCTTCAACTCTTCTTCACAAATCCTTAAACCCAAAGGATTTCTTCTACTCACTGAGTAGGACCCAGTGTTTACCCAACACTCACGAGATTTACAAATGAATGGGTACAACGAGAAAGTCACGGAATAGCTCTTAAAAGCCGAGTATACCAGTGTGAAGTACAAGGGAGAGCAAGAAGACAAAAATCACAAAAGAAAGCTAAAGTATTTCAGGAACAAGTAGGCTTTCTTGGTTGGTACGAGCTTCTCTCTTCTTCAAGGCTCTTTCTCTCTCTCAAAATGTTAGGTAAGAAGTAATTGCAAGTGCGTATATTCGAGAGATGTCGTCTTCTTCTTTGAATCTTGCATTTAAGGCGATTTGTTTCAACGGTCATCATGGTAGGTGAGAATGGCCGTTGGAAAGGTGCCAGTGATTTAATGAGCCATTTTGAAATCTGACATTTTTCGGAAAATCTTCAACAAGTGGCATGTGTTGACACATGAATGGTATGTGTTGGTACATCAAAATTTGACCAAAAAAGAGAGCGCTCGGGAGTCAGTGCAATGTGTCGGCACCATGTCTTCTATGTGTCGACACTTCTTTTTGTCTAGAAAGCAGGTCTCGGGTGTAAGTGTAATGTGTTGGCACCATGATGTGTCGACACCAAAGAGTGCTAGAGAGAGTTTTTTGCACATTTCAAGCTTCCAAATCGTTCAACACAAATAAAAATACCTACTAAGAAGAATTTAATGTATTAACTTGTGTAGTGATATTTCAAAACAACATATACACAAAAGGAGAGAGAAAACTTCAATCCCTTGAATTATAACTTTGGAAGTAGTGGATTGACCAAAATAAAATCTAAAGTCTTCAACCTGAGAAACTTTTGTTATCATCAAAATAAAATATGGTTTGTTTTACAAAACAAAACAACCTTGGGCTAACAACGTGAAGTAAAAGGAAGCGATGATTGCTCATAATTGTTTAGTGAAGATTGTAGTGATTTTGAAGAATATGACTCCGAGGACTAAAGTAACTTTATCGTTTCAATTTTTTTTTTTTATTTTATATTCATTTTGAGTAACATAATTCATTGTGTTTTTTTTTCTCTAATATTGATTTATTTGGTCACAGGACGACGTCATGCCAATGGGAGGGAAACGTCTTCGGTGCGATTCATCAGTTCGAGCTGAGAGTAGTCCCGTACACTAGCAGTGTCGGGTCCTTCACTTAGGGATAGGAATGAATTACCGTCCCCTACCACAGCCAGTCCAGTAGGCACCCAAAGTAGTTGTGCGTGTAAGTATCTTACCCCGTCAATCAAAATTAAATATTATGACTTTTAAATTTCTATGCTTAACTGAATTTTAAATTTATTGTTCTTCATTTGTAGCGACGTTGAATTAGACACGTTCGAGGTAGTACGCACGGGATTGCCTTACTCAAGGCTTACACCAGAGGAAAGCTAACTGTTCATATCCCTAATGGATGTACGGGCGGTGATGACAAGGCGTCCTCAATGCTCTCGAGTCATATTGGTGCGCTCGTTCAACAACATGTCCCATTTGAGACGAGTAAGTGGAAGGAGGTCCCCGACGAGGTTAAATCGTATGTGATGAACCGAGTGTTGTATAATTTATTAAATTTTAATTGTTGAAACTTTTTTACGTACTAACTGTTATATATGTTAAGGATGACTTCCAACTAGATTACGACCGAGCCGAGGATCGCATCACTGTGACGTCTACGATGAACACAGCATACAGGACGCACAAAAATAGAATGTTCCAGCATTACTCGTGTTCAATTCCAAAGAAGAGGTGTTAGAGCACCCGTATCCCTAAAGGAAGAATGGACTCAGATTTAGAGCATTTCAGGTTAACATTTTTATCCTGAACGTTTATTTTATTTTATTATTAATTGTAACAACTGTAAATGTACAATGCAGAGGAGGAGTGCAATCAACAAGGAGAATAGAGCTAAGCTAAAGATTGTACACACATCGGGAGCGAGGTCCTTCCAACGCGCGAGAGCGTTGTTAGTAAGTAATAAATTTAATTTTTATTATTTATTATTTAAATAAATGACTTAGGTATTTTAATATGCACGTTTTATATTTCTTTGGTGTACAGAAAAATCCAGAATTGATGAGATTAGTCCTCCATTGCTTTATAAAAAGACGCATACTAATAAGGATGGCATGTGGACATCAGAAGATGCACAAAAAATTTTGTAAGTTGTAACGTTAGATTTAATGATGCATTCGTGTGCGTTTATGTTTCATATGTGCTAGTTTTATCTTCTTTTCTAATTTTGTAGGAAAAAATGGAGGCGTTACAGTTGCAGCACGAGTCAGAGGGAAAGTCATACACCGAAGTGGAGATCTTCGCTGAGGTGTTGGGGACGAAAGCGGGTTACGTGCGAGGTTTAGGCTGTTCAGTACGGTCTGTTGGATCATCTTCATCAGCATCGTCCGTTGATTTGTCCCTGGAGATTGGAGGAGGCCAGATTACAGATTGAGGAGATAAGGGCTTACAGTTGGAATATGAAGCGCTTCTGGTCAAGCGGTCAGATATGGAGCAGACGATGCGAGAGCATCTGCAAATGATGGAGGAGCAACAACGGAAGAAAGACGAAGAGCTGATGCAGATGATGGCAGAGTAGCAATGAAAAAAGACGAAGAGCACCAGAAGATGATGGAGGAGCAGCAAAGGAGCCTAGTGGAACAACAAGAACGAAGGATGCAACTAATGGCGGAGCAGATGCGTGAGCAGCTGATGGAGCAGATCAGACAGTTGCAATCTCGTTCGACACCCAAATGAAAATTTGGGTAGATTTATATATTTTTACTACTTTGTCAGTACTTATCGATTATGTATTTTATTTACTTTTAATAACGATTGCATATTTGTAGATATTTTATTATATTATGACATTGAATATCTTTCTATTTATATTATTTGTAAATTATTTTTAAAATTTTAATTAAATTAATTCAAATACGTAGAAAACCGTTCGAACGGTAACAAAGTCGTCCGAACGGTTCTTTTCATTGATAACATGAAAACGCATAACTATCCATCCGCACACTTCTCGTTAAATTCGTCCTTTCGCACGGTTATTCTCGTGTGCACACGGTCTTTTAATAAGCATCCATGTGCACGATACAATAACACATTCGAACGTGTTCAACGGAACAAGCGTCCAAAATGTATATGTAACGGTTCGAACGAGTTTTGAAGATGACAAATAACTATTTAATTATAAATAAAACAACGGTGCGGACGTCTTTATGTAAGCGTCCGGACTGAATATATTACCATGCGAACAATATTATATAACCATGCGCACGGATTGTACATGACAAAATTCATTTCGTCACATTGGACGAACCGTTCGCATGAGTTGTCCGAACATATGGAGAGTACGTTCGCACAGCTCATGCGAACGGATGGATTGTACTAGGCATGACGATTTTCAATTTCATCAATATGGCTCAAAACCATTCGGACAGTATTGTAAACCGTCCGAACGGTTTTGAGCGACAGAACACTAAAATCGTCACCTAAAACATTAGCTTACGGGCTTTATGTGAAAAACCAGGTGACAACTGGATTTTGTCATCCAAAACATTAGCTGACGAAATTAGCACTTTGGGTGACAAATTTTTTTGACACTCAAAGTCTTTTTTCTTGTAGTTGACATATAAAAGAAAGATCGTACACTTTTTTTTTTGGTTCTTGGCTATAAAATAAAGAGTACTCGCAGTCAAAATACTGCATAGACATCATAAATTTCCTATTAGAGTGAGACTACATGCAATGATGATTCAAAGAATAGAAACATTATATATATTACGGTTTGTGGACTGAAAGTTTCATCAATGTCTTTTTTTTTTTTAGCAATCTAGGATAAAATATCGAAAACAACCAAAATAAATGCAGAAAATATGTCTTAGTAAAAAATATATAAATATTTGGTAAATTTTGCCAATAAACACTTTTGGGACGATTTTTTTTTTCAAGACGGAATAATCCGTCCCCAAAAATAAGTAAGTTTTTTGGGACGGAAATGCAGTGTTGCACAAAAAGTAGTCTCGTTTTTGGGACGGAAATTTCCTATCACCAAAAAAAACAAAAATGCTTTTTGGGACAAACTCGTCAGTTAAAGTTGATTCGTTCAATATTTAAAATATCAGTTTGAACTATACGAATATGCATTTTAATCCATCATAATCCATTTGAACGCATTTCAATCCATTTTTTCATAGATTTTATTTTGGTGCATTTTGATTTGAAAATGCTATGAATCTTCAAAAATGAGTGCATGTTATTGAATGTGGACATTTTTAGTTAGTTTAGAATTGTTTGGGAATGATTTGGTACATAAAAATGTCATTTTTTTAGAGATTTTGGAAATGGTCAAGTCAAGTTGACTCGACAGTTTCGATTTTATGTTACAGTGTTCGAATGACACTTATTGTTGTCGTTCGAACGTCGGATATGAAACGCACCGTTTTGACCATGCATCAAAATGTTGGCTAAATTGGTGCATTTAAGTATTATGGTTTGAACAGATTGCATTCGATGTATATGTCCTATGTTCCTTGTTGTAATTCTTTCTGTTCAATGTTTTAATACTTTCCATTCTATGATTTCATACATTTCATTCTATGTTTTAGTACATTCCATTCAAACATTTATTTTCTATCCGTTCAATGTTTTATATTGAATGTTGGAACATTGTACATTATGTTTGAACATTGTTATTTGTTCTAACACTTTTTTTTTTTTTTTTTGCAGACTAGGTGAATTTGCCGAGGCTTTCCAAATCAACTGCTTCTGCTTCTTCGCAGGCTCCTGTAAATGAAGCTACGAGTATGGAGGAGAGAAGGGTGTGTATGTTTAAGAGCTAAGTTGTGGTCGAGAGGTCCGTTTACACTACGGACTTCTATTTTGAGGGCCGCACTATCCACCAGATCTTCATCCACCAAGGTTGGAAGTGCATGCTCTCTTGGACCAGTCTGCCATATGTACTCCTGGTCCATGAGTTTTACGCTACATTGACAGAGATTGACACCGACACTAACAAGTGGGAGGTCGTCATCCAGGGAGTTCGTATCAAGATTTTCAATGATATTTTGGCCGATTTCATTGGAATTCAAAGGTGACTTGGGGCTTATCCTGCTGTCCAGCCCGCAGTTCTTTTGCCAAACGATGAGGTCTTTAGACTGATAACGGGAGAGTATCACTATTTGGTACAGGCACCAGTGCCACAGAAGTCTCTGCCTGTGGGAATGCACCACCTCCTGAGCACAGCTGATGATGATGGTAGGGCGATTGGAGCCGATTGACCTCCCTCTACTCATTTTCCAGACGATCTTGGCCGAGGCTCAGTCAACGGCTAGGGAGGGTCTACCATACAGTGTGATGCAAACCCAGCTCATGTTGGATTCTAGGGTAGGGGTTGGGCATCATGAGCCAACCGTTACCCAGCTCGGCCCCATCAGCAGTGTCACAGCTCGATGCAGCGTGTCACATGGACATGCATCACTGCGTCGAGCTGTAACAACTGCTCTTCTGTAGTTCGAGGAGAGAGATTTGGCTGTTGAGGAGCTGGCTAGGTCTTCTATTGGAGCAACCTATTATCAGCTGCCACCAACCAAACCTCGGGGGGGACAAAGAGCACCGCATTGTAGGCACAGTTGAGACGCTCATCGTTCCCATCATCACCATCGTCGTAGACATACAAAAGAGACTCAGTGAGATTGATTATGGGTAGTAGGAATAGCAAAGAGCTGAAGAAGGGTCAGGAAAACATCATGAATAGGATAGATGATATCCAGGAGGGGTTGTTGGCAAAGCTAGGGTAGAAGAAGTCCAAGTAGTTCAGATGTTCGAACATTTATTTTGTCATGTATTTATGTTTATGTTATTTTGTCATTTATTTTATGTTTATTTCATAGTTTCGAAGAATTATTTTTGTTTATGTTATCATATTTGTGGTTAATGATCTCATTTTTGGTATGATTTATGCATATTTTATTTTGTAATTAAATTATGATTAAAAATGAAATAACATGGAATATTCAGAAATATTTTATATTAATACGATAAAATATTATCATATAAAATAATGATAAACTGAAGACAAATAATAAATTTTGTTATCATATAAAATTATTATACATTAGTAATAGTAATATTATTAACATATATACTTTATGCTATATATATACATATATAGTCTTATACATTTTATTTATATATACTACCTTATACATATTATTTAACATTAGTACCTTATGCATATTATGTAATATATATAGTACATATATGTAATATATAGTACCTTATACATGTTATGTACATATGTACTTATACATATAGTACTTATATATTATTTAATGTATAGTATTTATACATATTATGTATATAGTATTATACATATTATTTATATAGTATGCATATTATTTATATATAGTACTTATTATTATGTAACATATAGTATTATACATATAGTACTATATACATATTATTTAACATATAGTACCTTATACAATTTTTGTTGTAGTAAGTGCTCAACATTTAGCAGCTAGCATTTTCCCATAAACACTACTAAATCATCAAAAAAAAAAAATGATTTTTTTGGGACGAACGCTACATCCAATGTTACATCGAACAGATACAAACAGTAATCATTCAAACGCGTTCAATTACTACATTCAATGACTACAAATGGAAATAATCTTTTCAAATTGTTTGAATGGCCTCGAAGGACCGTTTGAATGGTAAATGTTATATGTTCTAAAAAATTAACATTTTCTAGCGGTAGACTGTTCTAACGGTGTATGAACCCTTCGAATACTGAAAAACATGAAATCTGTCTCCTCCTTTATTTTTTATTTGCATTCAAACCTCGTTCGAACTGTATTTAAAATCGTTCCAACAGTAAGTGATAAGTGTTCAAACATGCAAGGACGTTTCGTCCTAAAAGATTTCCAATTGTTGTTTTAACAGTACCTGTGTGTTTAAACAGAGTTTAAATGATGGATAAATATGTTCCTAAGAATACACTTTTTCTAGACAGCACACGATTCTGTCTCAAATAATCAACTTTTTTTTATAGAAATTTCTGTCTAAAAAAAATATTTCGTTATAAAAACAAAACTTTTCATAACGTTTTAATTTCCATGGTGAAAAACACTCTTCCCCCATATTTTTTGTAGTGAATCCTAAGACTCTGGGTGCGCTTTTAAAAAAACGCAGCTGTATCCCAATCATTTAGTGGCGTTTGTTCATCAATGTTGCTAGACTTTCGCAGTATTTTTTAAAAGACGTCAGTGAATCTCAATCATTTAGAGGCGTTTTTTTTTCACTAACGCTGCCAAGTCCCGAGGCTGTGACGCCGGCGCTTTTAAATAAATGCTAGCGAAACATGCAATCACTTATGCAGCGGTCGGAGCTTAAGAGTATCACGGTGTTTTATAGAAAATGCTGCTTAATCATGCCCATATGGCGGTGTTTCCAAATGCTGATTATAGAAAATGCTGCTTAATCATGCCCATATGGCGGTGTTTCCAAATGCTGATTATAGAGATTGCTGCTTAAACGGAAATGCTTTTTTATTACAAAATTTCAACAAATCATCCTTCTTTACATTTTTTATTATTAATTTCAATAAAAATCAACCTACAAATCATTAAAAAATTTCACTAACATTTTACAAACTCTAAGAAAACTTCAATCTACCTACATATTAACACCATTATCAAATTTTCTACAGATTTTGAGAATTTATTATTGTCAAATATCACCTTAGTTATGTTCTACAGTAGAAGCACCTATTTCTTATAATTCAATTTCTAAAATGCGATCCGGAGAAAAGAAAGATCTTCCTTAATATTTTATGAAAGTAATTATTTTCTATGTTCTACAAGTTCATCACCTAACAATTATAAATAAAACAATATAATTGTTTACTTTGAATTGAAATTAGAAGCTAAAAGAGGAAAAAAAAAAATTGAGATCGAAAGAGATTGAGAGCTAAAAAAGAGAATGAACTTACATAAACCGAGATAACGTCAATAGAAAAGGAAAAAAAAAACCAAGTTAAAGTTGTCATATGTAAAGTGATAGAAGAAACATGGAGGACTAGTGTGACGTTACGAGGTCTAGTTATTTTTAGCTAGCTCTTTGAATTTTCAATATGCATTTTCATTTCCCTTAGAGTCTTTTATGTTCCTAAGTCTCAATTAATGTTTTGGAAGTTGTATTTCTCATTTACTCATGTTTGGAGATTTGTTCCATGCTGTACTATTTATACCCTTATCTAGCAATGGAAAAATGAGAGATTTTTTGAGTATTTATACAACTTGAGCCTTAGGCTCCTTGAAAGATGGATTTCTTCTCCAAACTCTTATCCTTGTGGATTCCAATAGGTGGTGAGTTCTTGCTCTGTATCCCATGTTGGATTACATTTTATGGCGATTTCTGTATCCCTTTGTGTTCTAATTGGGTGGTGAGCTTATCTATCCGAGTGTAGTGTGTTCCCGAGTATTGACCGACCTTCCCACAAACATCCCGAGCGATCCAAACACTTTCCTGACCTTTCCAAAACTATCTTGACAGATCCTATTACTATCCCGGACAATCCTCTTATACCTAAGGTTCTTATTTCTCTAGAGCATTCCAATCTGCCCAAGCGCTCATGAGATGTCACGCAATTTTCCCAGTTAACCTCGGTATCAGAGTGATTTCTTTATGTTAACTTTTTCAAGTATGAGTCGAAATCGAGAGACTTGAAAAAAAAAGCAAAATTGAGAGAAATAAATAACAAATAGAAAAAAAAACACTGGAATATACGTCATAAAATAAATTGCATCTCTCTGTGAACTTTTAATTCCATTAGCACTTGTTATATTTTAAAGGGTTAATTATAATTCACTCTAATAAACTATACTTCTTGTTATGATTTCATCCCTCAACCGACTGGAGCCATTATGTCGAATGATTTCTTTCCAACGTAACGGACACTTGACCTCCTCCTTATGTGAAAATACAAATTAACCCCGTTTGAGTCCTTCCTAGCCTTTTATGGTGCTTCTAGCAATTTGTAAACCTAAAAAAAAAAAGACTCACTTAGAATCAAGTTGGTCAAATTTGTCTTTTCATAAGGAGAAGGTCATGTGTCATTCACGTGGGACGAAAATCGTTCGGCATAATAACTCTAGTAGGTTGGGGGATGAAATCATAACGAAAAGTAATTTACGGGGGTGAGTTGAAACAAGTTATAGTTTGTAGAGGTATTTGAGAATTGAGTGGTAGCTTGAGAGGGAAAATTATAATTAATCCTATTTTAAAAAATACTTTAATTTATTTTTTATTTGTTGTCAGTTTAAAGGGTTTGATTTTTAAAAGCATTAAATTTGTCTTATTTATTTTGGGGGATAAATGGTATTTGAAGGCATAGAAAAGGGATCATATTTTTGTCATTGCAAAGGTGACGCAGGACAGAATAGAGAATTATTATGCAGGCTAATTCTACCAATAATCCACAGGAAAGATACAAAGAAATGCCCATAAATAGAGATAAATCGTTTCTAATATTAAGAGAATTATGAATAATCAAGAACGTTGAGACCTTAGCCCACAAGTTGGGCCATATAGCTAAAATTCATCAAATAGGGAATTTTACCAGAATTGGCAAAATCTCATTAAACACGCCAAAAGAAATAGATTGCCAAAAATCTAGCTCAAATCGGATCCAAAATCATCTCTTAATTGATAAATGAAAAGATTACCATAAAAGGAAAAGAAAAGCTAAAATAAAGGATTCAGAAAGGAAAATGCAAGTGAATAATCATCGCATAACATTTATGTGTAATCTCTATGCATGAATGACTATCATATAATAATTCCAATTCAAACTTGGTATTTCACACATATACCAAAGAAAATGATCTTTTGTCTTTTAGACTTGGATTCCTTTCTTTTTATTGGGCCCTCAAGGCTTGTTACCTAACTTCCTTGGATTGGACCTCATGGTCCAATTTCTCCTTCTCTATTACGATGGGCCTCTCATCCCTATACTCTATTTCAAAAAGTTTGGGTCCCACGACACAATCACCACTTCAATAGGATTGGGCCTCATGGCCCACCCTTAGTCCTTTGTGAATACAACCTCCAGGTCCAATCAATTAGCCATATTGGATTGGGCTTGAGGCCGATTCATATTTTAATTAGGTGAATTGGGCTTCACGGCCTAATTCCTCTATTGTGGTGATTTGGCTTCGTGGCTGAACCTGTGAGACCCCAACCTTATTTCTTTCATTTTATGACTCCTTAAGTTGTATTGCTCAAATTATTATTATTACTCTAATTTTGAGAGAGGCATGTATGGGGAGATTAATCTAAGTTATGTCTAGGTGGAATTTTCCCCTAGCATTTTTATGAGTTTTAAGCTAGGATTTAAATGTTATATTATTTGCAATTGTTAAAGTTTGAGTAATTGAGATTAATTAGGCTAATTATTTTAGGCTAATTATTTTAATTAAGGATATGTCCCTAAGTTACAATATTTGGAAGAATTTAATTGGAAGAATTTAATTAGGGCTTTAACCTTGAAAATGTGTGAACTTAGGGTTTAAAATGGGATGGCATGATTTGGGAATTTATATGGTAGCTGGAAATAAAAAGGAAAAAAAAAAAAGAAAGAAAAGTGAAAGAGGGGGGAATCACGTGAAAGAGGGAAGAAGAAGGGGGGGGGGAGGGCAGCCTTGTCTTCCCCCCAAAGCCAACCACGCCTAACACCCTTTCCCCCCTCTCTTGCCACATTTTTCACTTCCCCTTGCCCTAAAAACCGCACATCTCACTTACCTAAGACACCCAACCGAGAAGAAGAAGAAGAAGAAGAAGAAGAAGAGAAGAAGAAGAAGAAGAAGAAAAGGAGAGAAGAAAGAAGAAGGAGAAAGAGAGAAACATAAAGTAAAATCCGGCCCTATCTGCTGGCCGAAAATCACTACCCCATCTCTCCCATTTTTCTTCTTGTTTTTTTTAATGGTTGGTTTGTGGTTTTGTGGTAGTTCTAGGTTGTTTTCTCCTTGTGTTCTTGGGTGTTTAGTGTAGATTTTGCTAGTATTTAAAGGTAGTATAGATCTTACATGAAAACATTGGGGAATATGGCCAGATCTGGAAATCATACTCAAGAGAAACCATTTATGAACCCTAAGTGTTTGATAAAAAGCTTAAAAGAGGGCTGAAATCGGTTGGTGTGTGTATGGCCGAATTTATTGGCTTGATGTGTTAGATTTATGCATGTTAGTCTTGTTGAGAACCACCAAGCCCTAAGTGTTAGATATATGGTCAGATCTGAAAAATATGCAAGAGGACCAATAATGCACCTTAGGTGTTTGATAAAAAGTCCAAGAAATGGGTAAATGCAATAGTTTAGCTTGATGAAGATGGAATCATGGTTTTGTTGTAAACTTTGAATCGGAGTTGTATAGGAGGGAAGAATGTGAGAGAATGGTTACTGTTATGGGATGTTAAATTAGCCTTGGATGATTGGTGGTGACATGAAGAGATTAGGGTTTTGGTTGTTGGAGGTTTGGAAGGTTGAGAAGATTATTGTTGTTGCTGGAATTTAACCTCTGCAGATTTCAAGACTCGAAATTGGAGTGTGTTCTGATGCACTTATGCTTATCCCTTGATCTTAAGAAAATCCTAGATCGTAGACCTAGGAAATAGGAAGATTTTAAGCCATACCTTGGATGATTCCGATAACTATCGAGTGAGATATGCGTGTTTAAGCCCGGACGTCAAGCTGCCAGCAGCCTTTCACGTCCGAATGTCAGGCCCATTTGGATGCCTTTTGAAGATCATTTTAAGTCCAAATTTTATGATTTTTGAATTTTAAGTTTAAGGAAGAGGAACATTTTAAGATAAATTTCGTGTGATTTAGAGGTAAAATGAATGAGTTGTAGTATTTGAAAACGGAGGGCCGAGCTGGAATCATCCGACAGCATTGTGTAGGATTTTCGCCTAAAAAGTGTTTGTAAAATGTATAGTAAATCCTGCTGTTGTGAATTTTACCCCAATCTTTTTTTACCTTATGAAGCTAATATTTCAGAGTCATCTATGAATTTCATAGTAATTTAATTAGTGACGTTTGATTTGATATTTGTTGTTATGAATTTTTTAGTAATAGAGACGGTGGTTCGAAGTGCTAGCAGCTTGTATTTTCGGTGAAAGTTTGAGTAGCAAATGAGCTTCAAATTACTTAATTTTGATATGTTATGAAAATTTGATGAAGATCAGTTAAAATCCAATTCTTATATCGACATCCTTAGAAGAACAATTGCATATAGGTCACCATTGATACGTCAAACAAATATGGGTGGCGATTTTGTATGATGAAGTTGTGAGTAATTCAGTGACTACTCTATACATTTAGTAAGCCTATAAATAACTTTAGTATGAATCAATTGTAGCAAGATGCTGCCATTCGCTCAAGGACGGAGGTAAGTGGAATTTGTAAGTAGAAACCTACGTTTCCTAAAACGCTAATGATGACACAGCATAAAGTATTTATGAATAAGCATATCAAGCATGGCATGACCAGAGCATTTGCATGATTTCTTGAATAAAAAGAAAGCTTGTGCAAATAAAAGCATGAGAAGTATTATGATTTCTTCAATATCAAAGCATGCATATCAAGCAGACATACATGAGCATTGCATAAGTTTTTTGTGCAAATGAAAAATGACAAGTATATTATCACAAGTCAAGTTAAATGACTAATAAGACGTCAAGGTACCGTACCAAAAGATAGGACATCCACTCTTAAGACGAATGCAGAAGATGTATGATTCCTAATAGCACCCACTACCGAAGGACGAATGACGAGAAGGATGTGTAGCTCTTGAGGTATGTGCAATTACACTGAAGGATGCTTGCAAGAATGTGTGAACCTCTAAGGGTTGAGTTTAGTATTAGGCCTGGGGCCACAACAAGGGTTAGCTCAACCAAATGATGTGTTCCCAAGGGAAAAAGGGAATAGTTCCGAAGGGAACGCACAACCCTGACTTCAAGGGTAAATGGAGCGTGATAAGTAGCCAAATCAAGAAAGAAAGGTTTTCAAGAAAAGAAATATTTTCAAGCAAGAAATTTTTTTTCAAGATCAAGTACATCGTCTCATGCATATGCAAGCATCAATGTACATTCATGATTTATACAAGACATGCATTATTTATTGCATATAAAACCTTACTGAGTCTTTCGACTCACAATTTTAAATTGTACCATTCCAGACAACATTTCAAGTAGGGAAATCTAGAAGAGGGACCGAAGAGAATGTCCTCTTCCCTTTTTTTTGTTTCATTAAAGGATTAGATAAAATTTTTGGAAGAGCCGACATAAGCCTCCGTTGTGTGGTGGTCATGGATTATTCGACCCAGTAAAGTTTAGGGTTTTTAACCAATTAATATTTTGAGACTGTGTTGTAATCACTTCAAGTCCCATATCCGAGACGCAATAGTAGAAAAGGATCCCAAGTTCTATACGCGCGTATAATTCACTTAGTAATATAAAAAGAAAATCCGTTGCAATATTGAGAATATACGTTTCCTGGGTTCTCCGTTTGGAAAGACCTCGCTGCATTCCGCCCAAGCTAGCTTCGGGCCACAGAGACCCACTTTATCCTCAATGAGATTAGGCCTCTAATGAACCAAATCAATTTTAATAAACCTCTAGTTTCCATATTCCCTTGTGTCCCAATGAAACCCCCTTTTTGTCCCTTAGGTTAATTTCATTTTACCTGTCCTTTTAAGTTTTCATTTCTTAATTATAATTACTCTTAAGAAAATAATAAATATTTTAATTATATATCTATTACTCCCAAAATAACCATCTCACAATATTTCGGCTAAAAGACCAAATCTTTATTAGTCTATAGTCCCTTTTTTTGCTCTTATCCTTTTTTGAGCGCCCATTTGAAGCGCCAATGGCCCTTGACTTGTCAATTCCAACTTCATACTTAACGCCATCACACATCTTACGCATCTTGTACAGCTCCCAAACTTAATTCTTGAAATCAGGCTCAAAATACACTTAATAGCCGATTCTCAACAATTTTTCAGCATGCCTTATGGGCCAAATCTCTTTTCTCATTTTTAAACATACTTAACACCTATATCACACACTCTAGTCATCTTTAACACTCCAACTTACTTCTGAAACTCAGCAAATTACACTAAGAAGCCCCCATCCAACATTTTTTAGATTGCCCTTTAGGTCAAATCTCCTTTTCTATCCATTTTTTTCCATCATATTATCCTCAATTTTTCCACACATCCAGACACAAATATTGATACCAATAGTTTCACACTCAAATACACCCAAAAAACAAAATTCCAAAAAACTCACATCACAAGACACCAACAACCCAATCAATAAACTAAGCTTAACGATATAAATACAAAAAGACCAAAAAACCGTGCATCAAACTTCCTCTTCTTGCCAGCAAAGAACACCTTATATAAACTCTAATACAATGAGAGAATCACAAATCCATAAACACACATATCTCAATTTACAATACAACTAATGCCACAAATTCATAAAACTCAAAATTCAACAAATACCACATCATGCACAACACAACTAACATCTTTATACCTCCCATTCATCC
>CM025850.1:22830273-22941996 GCA_003952965.2 Morella rubra | reverse complement strand
CCAGAAATCTAAGTGGGGTCATCTCATGGAGGTTCCTAAGGAACATGTCACAGTTGCAGATTCTTGATCTCTCCGGGAACTCTCTGCAAGGGTCTTTGCCAGGGTGGTTTTGGTCCTTTCCAAGCTTGGTACACGTTGATTTGTCCAGGAACCGGTTTGGAGGGAGCATTGGATTTGAACTGACGACGGGAAACGCCTCGTTTTCATCGGTTCAGGTGCTCAATCTGTCAACCAACAGATTCACCAATCTGGTTCGGCTGAGTGTTTTTCCAAAGCTAAGAATTCTTGACCTTTCGCTTAACAGTCTCCGAACTTTGCCCGTTGGGTTCACCAACCTTACCAACCTAGAAAACCTCAACATTTCAAGCTGCGAGATCTCAGGCAACGTGAAACCCATTTCGGTTCTTCGCTCATTGAAGTATTTTGACGTGTCCAACAACTTCATGAATGGAACTTTCCCTTTTGATTTCCCTCCCCTCAGTGGCCTCAAGTTCTTGAACATTTCTCAAAACAACTTCACCGGAATAGTTGGTCCCGACAAGTACCACAAATTTGGCAAATCCGCGTTCATCCATTCTGGGACTTCCGCCTCCAATACTACAAGCATTCATATGCCATCTCATCCCACAACCCCAATTCACAGACCCCTCCAAAAACGCGGTCCCATAATCAAAGGCACCAGCCCTAGAAAAACCAAATCAAAAACCAAACCTCTGGTACTGGGCCTGTCATGTGCATCTGCATTTGTCTTTGTGTTGATGGCCATTTGTATAGGTTTTCTGTACAGAAGGAAAAGACTGGCAAGACAGAACAAGTGGGCAATATCCAAACCGGTCCAGCTGCCATTTAAGTTTGAAAAATCAGGGCCGTTTTCATTCGAGACAGAGTCAGGCACATCGTGGGTCGCGGACATCAAAGAACCAACCTCGGCCCCAGTGGTGATGTTCGAGAAGCCCCTGATCAGCCTGACTTTCAAGGACCTGATCGCCGCTACGTCACACTTCGGCAGGGAGTCCCAGCTCGCTGAAGGCAGGTGTGGCCCTGTCTACAGGGCCATCCTTCCCGGAGACATCCACGTGGCAATCAAGGTCCTGGAGAACGCCAGAGCCGTCTGTCATGACGATGCCGTATCCTTGTTCGAGGACCTCTCCCGTCTCAAACACCCCAACCTATTGCCTCTCTCCGGTTACTGCATTGCAGGTACAGTACTGTACCCATTTCTTCAATTTATATTATGTATTGTCATTATTTTGGGGAAATTTTCGTAGCTCTGTTCTTTGTCTTTGACCTACCATATTAAATCGGTGTCACGGGGCTTTAATGTTTTCAGAGTCGTACTCCGTAGACTGCCATGTAATCTGTCACCATTGTCACGTAAATCCAGCACATGCCATGATTATGTTGCATAGAGATTCGCCAACATTTGAACGGTCTTAGATTGATGCATAATTGGTCCCCAATTTTTTGTTCTTTTCTTGGTTTTTTCCGATTTAGGGAAAGAGAAGCTGGTCTTGTACGAGTTCATGTCCAACGGCGACTTGCACCGGTGGCTTCACGAGCTACCGACTGGGGCGCCCAACGTGGAGGACTGGAGCGGAGATACGTGGGAACTCCACAACGCTGCTGGGTCCCACCTATCCTCTCCGGAGAAATTAGTCTGGCTGACACGCCACCGCATCGCTGTCGGCATAGCTCGTGGCCTCGCGTACCTCCACCATGCCGGGTCCAAACCCGTTGTCCACGGCCATCTCGTGACTTCCAACATACTTCTCTCCGAAAACTTCGAGCCGCGGATAGCGGATTTTGGCTTCCGAAATATCGGGACGCGAGAAGTCGGGCACTGCAGCCCCGAAACAGATGTGTACTGTTTCGGGGTGATTATGATGGAATTGCTGACTGGGAGGATAGGGTCCGCGGAGACCGTAGTTTGGGTGAGGAGATTGGTGAGGGAAGGGCTGAGCGTGGACGCGCTAGACTCGAGACTGCGATTCGGAGGGGACGACTCGGTGAGTGAGATGGTGGAGACTCTACGAGTTGGGTACTTGTGTACGGCGGAGTCACCCGGAAAAAGGCCTACTATGCAACAGGTCCTGGGTCTGCTCAAGGACATACATCCCACCCACGATCGACTTGAACTGAGTTGACTCGGCTTGTGGGCGCTTCAATTCCCGAGATCGAACGTGTCTATCTCCCGCCACGCCAATATGGAGCGCGTGCTTTCACGAGCCTTCGTAAGGATAGTATTGACTTGTATACTTGAGACGATTGATTTGCCCGCGCTTTTGAGGCGCGTGATTTGAGCAGTATAAGTTGTTTTTGTTCCTCACTTTTCGTCTCTCTCAGATGTTTCTTTATTATAATGTTTACGAGTGATGTACAGAGATAAATCATTGAGAGAGAAAGCGTGGATTGTTTTTTTTTTTTTTTTTAGTCTCTTGCTTTTTCTTTTTATATTTGAAAAAGGTGGACAAAATGAAGTGGGGTAGGGTAAGAAAGCTGAGGGAAGTAATATAGTGTGAACCATGTTGTTGCGTTTTGGGCGAGCAAAGGGTGGCAGAGAATCCCACTTATTGCTTGTCTCTTATGTGAGGTTTCCTCGTCATTTTATCCTTTCTAGCTCTTCTTTTCGATAGCATTTTTTTTTTCTAATATTTTTTTTTTCCATTTCTCTATTTCATTGTCTTTTTTTCTCTTTCGCTTTATTCCTTTCATTTTCTTCTTTGCTTTTGTTTTGGATGTTTCAGAAAAGGAAAAGAGATCGCCACTTTATGCTTGGCCTGTTTTCCTCTAGTTACGTATTTTGACCAGCCGGAGTTAGTGCGTGTATGTTTCAGCCGGGACCCTAAGCCGGCGGATGTTAACTTGGCACATGAATGGTGCATATATGGTGGTCCAATCCAAAATCACAAGTTGACATGTTTTGTTTCGTCTGGTCGTCAATTTTGTACGCTAATTCGTCCCTGGCACTTCATAGTCAACATTCACGGAGCCCATTCTCGGTGGTGTTGTTACACTGCACAGCCAGAATGGGCAGCATGCATTTCGACTGAGTCTTAAGGGAAAACGACTTCAGAATTGCGTAAATTTGATTGTTTCCATGGAGTTTATAAGATTCGGAGTGTTTTCTGAGACACCTCAGATTAATGTAGATTGTAATCAGTAAGTTTTTAAAACATGTCTTTTTCAACTTCCCAATCAGAATGCTTGCTAAGAAACCAATAAATAGATGTACATGCCATGTGAGAGCTCACATGCTGTTTAATAGGATGTCGTTGTCCGCTTCATTTGGAGTATTCTTTGCAAATTGCAAGTTCCAAACGTGTGTCTCTGCACTACCTAATCGTTCGATTAATTTAGTCCCTCTGATCATCTTTTGAAGCTGACATTTCAATTGTTATTTGGAAGTACATGCAAAATGCAAATGTAGACCAAAAGCAAACTATTTTTGAAGAAATATAGTAAGGAGACAGCGATTGGGGGGGCGGTGGAGAGGGTGTCACTGCCTTGGTGATACATATCAAGATAGTTTTTAACTTAACCTTCTGGACCTTTCAAGACTATTATGATCTGGTGCCGGTCCATATACTTCTTTAACGGGGTTGCTTCCAGCTTTCCGAGCAACGGGAAAGCAGAAACGGGAAAGGGAAAGAAAATTAAAAGAAAGTTGCTGAATGGGATGAGAAAATCAGATTTAGAGGCTATGGTAGGACTAACTGCTTTTCTAGTCTTCTTTTGAACCAGAGAAATTAGATTCTTTAGGCAATTTGCGGTCGTGCTCATGACCCATCCTTTTTAGCTTTCACGTCTTTAATACTTTTCCTTTTTGAGGATTTGTTCTTGTCCATTGAGTATAAAAGTATGTTTACGTGGTTGCCTCTTTTACATCAGGATTGGTTTGAATTTTCCTAAGAAATAAATGGGTTGATCTACTGCAATTTGCAGTAGCTAATAAGCATTTGACAACGACTTCACGAAATTCTATCAATCAAATAATGACCCCCCAATGTATAGCTCCGGGCCCAAACTCCGTACAGATAGATTGCTATAAGACTTTTTCACCATGGCTAATAATTTATCTAAGCCCCAATATTTTAAAACTAATTTGTACAACCTCAGCAAAATATTCATAACCATAAAAAATCTACAAATATCAATCCTAGCCCTAAAATTTACATTAGCATATCCGATATTTTCAACATCAATAAAGATCTTCCAAAAGAATTACAATAATGATTTCTCCAAAATTAATCTCCAAAAGTACTCTTGCAAAACACGCCTTTGAAATACAATCTATTTAAAGCTCCTCGAATTTCTCTAATTTGCCAACTCTGAAAAATATGAGAATAAGTGGTAAGCTACGACTAGCTTAGTAAGTAGCAAGTCAATGAGAGTTGGGAAAAAGACAAATTTCTCACAATAACCGAAATCCAAAATAAAACACCATGAACCATACCAAAGTTTGTAACAAAAAAATCCAAAGCCACGCAGTATAGGAAAATCAACAATGGTCACACAGACCTCTAAGCCACAAAGACCTCCAAATACCATGAGAGGTATCAAATTGGCCACACAGACCAGAGAGATATATTACCAGCGCAAGGAAAATTTTCACAGTATGCTCACTAAAACAAGTTATAAATATTTCAATTGAGTTTAACGAAAATCTCCACAATCTCATTTTACCCAAATTCTGTTTAGTTCCCCAAATAATACATCAAAACCATATAAAATATGATACACATTTAAAAATCTCATTAAAGAACCACTTACCTCAAATGCTTAACCAATCCTTAAAGCTTCCCAACAATTGCCGAACAATCTCTCAGAAACTAATATCACCACCTCAATCCAAATTTTGGTCTCCAATATACATTATCTGCGATAATTTCTTAACCTTAATCTTTTCAACTTTTAAAATTCAAACATATCTCTATCAATCACTTTTTAATTCAAACATAAGATCTTTATCCATATCTTTCAAATTCAAACACAAGAATAATTTTTATCCATATATCTTAACCTTTAAATTCAAACTTAGGATTAAATCTCTATTCAAACATTTAAATTCAAAAATACCATTCAACCTCTATCCAAAAATCAAAAATAGAATTAAGCTCTTATCTCTTCGTTTAAAATTCAAATTACTCACTTAGCACCTTTTTCGAGATGGGGTATTACACCCAACTTTCATGAACCTCTGCCAAAGACAAGTTGGCTGACAGACATATAGTAATTGTTGGAATTACATAATGCCGCTCTTGCAAATACTTTTAGAACAGGTTTGCTAAGTATGATGTCGAATGTCATAAAAGACTTAGTAGTACTCTCCTTACATCAGTTGGTTTTGGAAGTAATGTCAACTCAACAATCCAATAAGCGGTATCAGAGCCAGGAGGTCATGAGTCCGTGTCACAGGAACATCGTTGTGAGAGAGAGATTGTTAAAGTTTCACAATGCTGCTCTGTGCGAGCACTCTTAGAATAGGCTCATTGAGTATGATGTCAAATGTCATAAAAACTTGAGTGATGCTCTTCAGACACCAATTAATTTTGGAAGAAATGACGATGAGTGTAATCTTTAACTTAGCTGTCTTAGATAGTAAAAATATGTGAAACTTAATCCAATAACCTTGTTTCGTGACAATCTGTGGTCGGCAATACAGTGGCTCATTTAATTCAACAGCACACTGAGTTTATCTGGAATGGTAGCTAATGGTCAGCTTTCAAGTTTCAACTATGTCGTGGTTCATCCAGATATAAGATTTGCTTGGATTTTGTTGTCGCCAAGCAGTTCGCTCCTATTTTATGGTCGATATGGGTCTAATTACATGTTGTCTGAACCTTTACCGTTGCATTATTTTACTGGCTTTGCTCAAAGGAAATAATAGTTTATAAAGGATGGCCCGAGATCCAGCCGAAATGCATGATCCTGTATTTTTTTTCTCCCTTTTTCCTAGAAAAGAGAAAAGAATCATTATGTCCTGCCACATCAGATCGATTTTTGGGATTATATATAAAGATAAATTACAGCTCTTTACTTATCCAAAAAAACAAAATTTACACTTCTTTGTAAGAGTAAGGATGTCCATTATCCTCGAAGGCTCGAATAACAATCATACTTAGTTATCATCCATAAGAGTAGGACTAACCGCTTTACCAGTCTTCTTTTGGACCAGAGAAATTGGATTCTTTAGATATTTTGCGGTCGTGCTCATGACTCATCCTTTTTAGCTTTCACGTCTTTAATACTTTTCCATTTGAGGATTTGTTCTTGTCCATTGAGTATATATAAAGCTTAGCTTGTTTACGTGGTTGCCTCTTGTACATTAGGATTGGTTTGAATGCTCCTACGAAATAAATGGGTTGATCTGCTGCAATTTGCAGCACTTAGTAAGCATTTGACAAGGAGAAGATTATTAAAACTCCACAATTCTGCTCCTTGTAAACATTCTTAGAACAAGCCGATACAATGCCAAATGTCATAAAAGATTTAAGTTAAACTCTCTTGATACCAATTGATTTTAGAAGGATGGCCACTCAACGGTGTAATCTTTGATTGTGCTGTCTTAAATAGTAATGATTGTGCTGTCTTAAATAGTAATATTGGTATCTATGGAGACTTAATCTAATAACCTTGTTCGTGACAATATGTGGTCAGCAATACAGTAGCGGAACCTATCTCTGCTCATTCAATTCAACAGCCCTGACTGAGTTTATCTTGAATAGTAGCTAATGGTCAGCTTTCATCCTGAGATAAGATTTGCTTGGATTTTGTTGCAGCCAAGCAGCTCGACTCCTATTTTATGATCGATATGGGTATTGATGGGGAAAGATTTTCTGGCCCTAAAAAGGTTGTAAAGTCCCAATAAAAAGAAAAGTAAAACCCGAGTAGAATGAAAAAGAGGTTACAGCCCACTCTAATACAAACAAGATTCTCGTCGTCTAGGGAGTTAATCATGAGAGAAGGCCCGACAAACCTCGTAAATAAGGATTACATCAAATATAAAAAGTAAGGTCTAAGAGGAGTTAATCATCCGATTTTCTAACAAAGTCGATACTAGAAAGAAAAAAATTTAGCTATTTAATGCATAAACAAAAACCATCTTCCCAAGGGCCAATGGAAAAAAGAAGGGACAAAAGAGGAATAATAGACCAAGGCCAGTACGACCCAACAGGGGAAATGAGGAAAAAGGATATATAGAGAGCGACTAATGACAGATGAGGTACGCAATCTCACTCCAAAAAAAGACTTTGATTTATAACCAAAAACTAGAAACAGAAAAGAGATTAGATGATTACGACTGACAATGGCATCTGAGAACCTCTTTCGGGGACTTTGAATTCTAGTGTGTTATTTTGCTTGTAGAAGGAAGGAATGAGAAATTTTGGACCTTTCAACCCGTCTCAAGTATTGGACTTTGAGTCTAGCTCCACCAAGCTTATGGCCCAGTGGATTTTTGTGATGGACCGGTTTAAAATGGCTCGATCAGGTATAATTACATGTTGTCTACTCATATAACAGTCATACTTATTTATCATCCATAAATAAATAAAAATGTATATATCATTTTTTGATTAATATAAACTCTTATTTAATAATCGATTGAATTAAGCCCCTCAATGGAGGCTTGCTCTGATAATTGTATATGTTATACTCTAACGAAAGAGGTCGTCATTACAGATTTTTGCACTGTGACCCAAAAAAAAAAAAAGAGAGAAGAACCACGTACATTACTAGACCCAGAAGTAGAAAGAAGAGGGATGATCCATGGGAAAGACGTACATTTTTTTTTTCTCTCCCATGGGAAAGACGTACATTTTACATCTAAATGCAGCGCATTACTTGTGTCGTAACAAAGAGTTAGTGTGTTGGCAGCTGACATCCCAATTGGGAGGCATCTGGATCACTATTCGGGGGGTTTAGGCCCATGGCTTTTCACAAAGGCTTACTTCCCATCTTAAACATGAACCTAGAGTGAAATCTAAAACCGTATTGGGCCCACTCCACCATTGCTTGAATTTTCTCTCGCCTGTTTCTAGCTTCTGCTTCGTCCCCCCAAAATCCTCGGTCCCTCAGAAAGTTCAATTTTTGCTAAACTTGCTAAGCTGATTTCAATTCGATAATCAAACAACATCTTCTTTGTTCAAACCGTTAAAATTTCGTTCCGAATCCACCTTCGAAGCCCTATTTATTGTAACCCAGGTTCGACAACCTTCCCCCCTTCCTCCGGGGAAAACCTTAGTCCCATGGCTTCGAAGAAAAGGCAATTCGAAGGCATTGCTATGTTGTCCATGTACAACGACGAAGAAGAAGAGGAAGAGGAAATGGAAGAAGTCGCAGAAGAAGAAGAACGACCGCAGGAAGAAGATGAAAAAGTGGAGCGACCACAACCAGCTCGAGAGCAGCAAGACGGCGATTACTTGGATTCGAGAATGGCAGATCAAGATGACTTAATGGCCATCGACGATAGAGAAGTAGGTGCTGATTCAGCTTACGATGATACGCCACCCATGGAGAGTGAGAATACTTCTCCGCAGCCTCGGGTTTCGGTGGTGTCGCCGCAGCAAGAGGCGGCGGATAGTACGAGGATGAGTAGGAGAGGGAAGCTTACGATTGTGGACTATGGCCACGATGAAGTTGCTATGTCTCCTGAGCCCGAGGTACTACTCCTTTTCTTTCTTTCTTTATTTTGTTTAGTAATTATATTCTTTGTGCTTACACATTTATTTGTTTTGTATTAGTAGTAAGTGATACCAGTTATGAAAGAAATTAGTTTGTGTCTGTGAGTGCGCTTGATTTCATATCAATACTTTCCCGAAGAGAGCTCAAAGCCAACGAATATTTCAACTGTATTTATTTTCCTGACACCTAATGGTGTTTATCTGATATTGAATATTACAGTTTATCTCTGAAGATGATAGATTAGGTGGAAAAGTTTCTGGATACTTGAATCAGTTACGGAGATTGGTGGGGAGAAGTTTGTAACCTGTTTGGAAATTGTATAGTTCCCAACGTCAGCTTATTTCAGTGGAATGGCGCCTCTCCCTTTTTCAGGGGGAAGGTCCGACCAACCTGAGAGTAAAATGCTGTTTTTTGGTGCGGGGTTGGGGTTAGACCCTTGTTGAACCTTCTATCACTGGGGTTATTTCATGTTGCAGCATCTCGATTTATATGTGGCTTTGGTGGTATATTTTTGCAGGATGGAGAAATAGTGGGAAGTGGCAGGGTCATGTTTGGAGAGGAGCTTCAAACTGCTAATGGTGTGTGTAATGTGCTTGTGACTGTTAGATTATTGCCTTTTGCCCATTGCTGCTAATTGTATGCAGTTTTTCATGAGATATCTACCGTCTTGTCAACTAACATTGCGTATATTCAATGATGCCCTTGACCTTCCAAGTTGGATGATGAAAGGGAAAATGAGATTTTGTTCTGTGAATAATTAGCAAAATAACCTTATGATGGCTATTGCTTTTAAAATATTGCGTATAGTTGCTGGAAATGCAGAGACTGAAAGATTTTATTGACAAAGTTAAGATTTGCGTGCATTGGGTCATTGCCCAATCGAGGTCGTAATTTATGTGTTTTATCATGTATCATGGATTCGTATGATTCCCCTATTATCATATCATGTATCAAAGATCAACTGAAATGTGGAAGTATAAACACTCCACTACTATTAAAAAATCACTAGAGATGTTTGATTTAGCTACTCATTGAGAGAATCAACTTAGATTGGACTTTCAATCTTGAAATAAAAGCGTAAACATATTTCTGTCCTTTGGCCTTGGTTCAGGTTGTCAAATGGTGGTTGGGCGGGATAGGGAGGTCATGCATACATCTCAACACTTGAAAAAAAAAATGGAGCTGAAAAATGATATGTTTTTGTTATTTAAAATTTATATTTCTGATGGTTGGTGTCTTCTTCTTCAGTTTTGGTTTCCTCAAAATCTGTTTGTTGTAGGTCATTTCCAAGATAAAACACCTCCTGGAACTGTTCAGGCTTCAACCCCTAGCAATCAAATGACTCTTCCATCATCTGATCCATCACAGTACGATGCAATGAACCATGCTGTGTGTGAATCAGAAGGTGAACATGTTGAGGAAGCTGGTAGGGAACAGGAAAAAGAAGTCAACCCATTGGATAAGTTTCTTCCACCGCCACCAAAAGAAAAATGCTCGGAAGAGCTACAGGTAAGTTGTAATTTTATTTATACGGGTAATTGAGAAAGATCACTAATATTCGCATGTGAGGTGTCTTGTGTCATTTTGAAAAATATAAAATTCTTATACCTTCATGAAGAGAAGATTAAGGGGAAAATCCCAAGTGTTACTAGACCATTAATCACAAGCTGTTCCCGTATCTTTTCCTTGTCCAATTATAAATTTGAGGTTTATGCAAATGTTTCTCAAAGATGATTAATTCAAGGTTTTGTCCATTATATTTAATGGGGGATTTATGTGTTTAATAGCATGGTATGCCATTGGGCAATAAATTTTTGCATCTTATTCATTTTCTGCTGTTTTTAATTTGGGTTAAGTTGGTAGAATGACTTGTCTTTGGGCTCTGTGCTGTGGCTGCATTGCTGTAATGTTTCTTCTAATCAGGAAGATTTTTAACGCTTGCATGGGGTCTTGGTAGAAACTACTGTCAAGACAATTAAGGTTATGGAGATGTGCTTAAAGTTGTAGAAAATTTTTCTTCTATGCAGTTACTAGATGTTTTGGATTGGTAGGATATTTAAGTTATATGTATGCTAGTGCTTTTGAATATGGTATGTTTTATTTTGTTTGATATCTTTATCCTAGTGCAGAGGAAAATAAACAAGTTCCTCGAGTACAAGAAAGCTGGAAAAAGCTTCAACTCAGAAGTACGCAATAGGAAGGATTATAGGAACCCAGACTTCTTGCTGCACGCAGTGAGGTATCAAGACATTGATCAAATTGGGTCTTGCTTCAGTAAAGATGTATTTGACCCTCATGGATATGATAAAAGCGACTACTTTGACGAAATAGGTCATTGACAGTGCCTTTTGCAGATCTCTCTCTCTCTGTTCTCTCTGTGTGTATGTATGTGTATCCTATTGCGGATCTTGTGTCACTAATGTAGGTGTATATCTGTCGTGTATACATATATGTGTGCATATTTGTGTCTATTGGTGTGTTTCTTTGATAACTTTATGGGATAAAGTCATAGTTAGCCCCATAAATATGAGCAAAAATCAAATCGTTATATCAAAAACTCTCCAGCTCAAGCTCTATTTTTTCCAACCTCCTCTTCTACTCAAGTTAAAGGTTTTTGTAATTATCAATTCGGCAATTTGACCCATAACTTTTGAAAATTATCAATTCTGTGTCTAAATTAGGCGTTAAATATTATGCAAAATGTGTAAAAAAGTAATATTTTTTATAAACTATTGTAGTCTTGGATGGGCATTTCGGTCATTTTGCATGATTTTCCGTTAGATTTAATGTCTAATTTAGATGGGCTAGAATTGATGATTTTCAAAAGTTATGTCTCAAATCTGAATTGATAATTAGAGGTAATTTGATTTTTGTTCATACTTATGGGGCTAATTATGACTTTATCCCTAACTTTATTTCGCGGGAAATATTCACTTTGTAATCCTAAACTATGAAGGGAATGTCATAGGTGTCCAATCTACCATCTTTTGTCATATTTAGCCCTTTAACAGGCAAAAAGTTTCCAATGGGCAACCTTAGTTAAGATTTGATCATAATGGTGAAAAATATACCGCATGGTGCAATTTTAACATCTCACCTTTGGTTTAAATCTGACCAGTATAATGGATGAAAAATAGGCCACATGGTGAAATCTTAACATCAAGATCGAAACTGGTGCGTATGGACATAAAAATGGTAGCTGGACGGATTTATGTGACAAATACAGTAGTTTGGACATCTATTTGACATTGTTCCCAAAGTGAACATTATTTGAATTTTATTACTTTTACACTCCTTAGTTAATTACCCAGAATATGTTGGAATCCCCATAGGGGGAATATGCTGGGTATAGAATATGTTTGGTATTGCTGAGCGTGCATTCAGATGGTTCTAGACTGCTTGTATTTTCTTCTTGTTATGAGGGAATGAAATTAACAGTTTTTTATTTGACATTAGGGTTATTAAACATGTTTGTGTTTCTGTGTCATCTATCCATGCTTTTACCAATTTCAAGGGTTGATGAATTTTCAATTTCAGACTCTGGTTGATATGTCAAAATGTGAAAGAGTGCATGTCATTGATAGCCTAGAATATGTCAGGTATAGTTTCTGTTCAGAAGTGACAGTTAGACATTGTTATTCATTACTTACCAAGGAAGAGCTCAAGGTCAAGTTCTATGGCTTGTTGTTCTAATTTGTGAATCCTGCATCTTCCTTACTGCATTGATTTCTTTTGTTGCTGGTTCTTTTTTGTTCTAAGTTATGGAAGTGTCTATATGTTATTTCTATCAATCGCTTGCCACTTATGTTTTGGTATGTTTAACTAAGCAGAGGCTGATATGAGGCGTGAGGAACAAGAAAAGAAGAAGAGTCAAAAGGTGGACTTTGTTTCAGGAATACAACCTGGAGCAGTTGCTTCTGCACCAAAAATTAATCTGCCTATCCCAGGTTCGAAAAAGACCGTATCTGTTAATTCATTGGTTAAGTTAGCTTTAGGAGGTATTAATTTTTGCTCCTTTTTTTCAAAAATTAGGGTAATGCTACGTTTTCCTATTACATGCTTGTGCAGGTGTTTCAACTTCGACTTGTAGTGGCTTGCTATCTATCCCAATTGTGGCTGATACTGCTAGTAGGGATGGTAGACAGAACAAGAAATCGAAGTGGGATAAGGTTCTCATCTATGCATATGCCATTTGTAACTTCCCCGTCATCTTTATATATTCTTCATTTAAATACGATTTTTTTTTTTTTTTTTTTTTGTGTTTCAGGTGGATGGGGATCAAGAAATCCTTTGCCCTCTTGGGGGAAGGATTCTATTTCTACAGCTGGGGTTCATGCAGTACTTTTATCTGCCGCTAATGCTGGTGCTGGATACATGGCTTTTGCGTAAGTTGTGTCAACAGCTTTGACCAGTCCAGTGTACCCCCTCTCTCCAGGGTTTGGATGCTTATGATTTCAGTTTGTGTCATGTTGGAACAGCTCAGATATGTTGTCTCTTCTATTCAACTAGTGGCCATGTTTTAATTTACTATATCACAATTTGTGAATTCTTTTTGTTAACTATCCCTTTCAATCTTTCTTGTTAATGTTAAAGCATTTGGTGACTCTATCACCCTAGGATTCTTAAATAATAGTGTGAGCTCTATAATTTTCATGCATGACTCTTGCAAGTTGCTGGGAGATCAACTATGAACACTGATTGTGACAGGGTAATTTTAAACTGGACACAATGTATGCATCTGATGTGGGCTGAAGGTTACATATTTTTGTTTGGATCATGGATGTGAGGAGTTGGAAGTTTTACCAGACACGTTGCAGTAACTGCTAGCACTCTGATGGTTGGAAGGGTAGTTATTGGGTTTGTTTGGTATAAATATTTCTTTATCCCAACCTAACAAACTTAGAGGTGGAACTGCTTATTCCATCGGGAGGTTGGTGTAAGATTGGATATGATATATTATTTGGCATCTGTAGTTTGAATTCAACATCCATGTTTTCTGTAAAGCCTGTATGCAATTTTTTGGGCTAAATGGTACCTTGTTAAGTGAGTGAATCTGATCTACTACTGTATTCAGTTTCTAGACAAGCATGTGAACCTTTTGTTGCATTCGGGTTGAGAGTGATTTATCCAAAACTTAACTACTTGCAAGCATGTATACTAAGGAACTTTATGGTGGTGTTATGATATCACTCTGATTTAGTTTGTGTCATAAAGAGAAGCATTTTCACTAAATGGTCCAAGGATCATGTGGCAGGCAACAAAGACGGCACGAGGCAGAAGAGAAAAGATCTAGGGAAAGGAAGATGGAGAGAAGATCTTGAGCCATCATTGTACTCCCATTGACTTTTCATACAACAGTTTGTAGGGATCATAATCTTACTTTGTTTTCCCCGCCAATTAAAGGCTTCATAGCGGCTGGTACGTACTTCCAATCATTTACTTCCTGTATATGGCAAAAATGAAAATCAAATTTGGTTTCAAAGCCAAAAAATTTCCTCGGTAGGAGTAAATTGCGTAGTGAAGTAGCTCTCGTTAAAGTTGTCCATTCTTTTTGGGATGTTTGCAGATATCATTATTGGAAAGGTTATTGTAAATTTGAATAATATATATTTGAGCCGAAACTTGTGACAATAATTATCGATGCGAGTTTCCAAAGTAGCTACCATTGCACGACCCTTATCCACATCTTTGTCTCTCCCTCCCTTTGTAGCAAGCACGAAGTTGGTCGTTTTTTTTTTCTAACTCGATGTGGCCTCAGAAAAGGGTTTTGTACCAAGTACATAGACCTACCCGCAGTAAAGTTGCTTCGTGGAATTTTGTAGGTGAATGCAAGGATAAAATTAACAAGGGCCCCTGGTGCGAATAGTATGTGTCGTCATTGGACCAGGCCTGAGCTCAGAGAAAAACACAGAGAGAGAGAGAGAGAGAGAGAGAGCAATGTGTTGGAAAAGTGGAATTTTTTTTGCTATCCAGCTCTCATTTAACAACCCTTGACTTTGGTCCTCGATAAAGTCAAAATGCAAACGAATACAAGTCCAATGGATTGAGATTAATGGGGTGTTTGTTTGCCAAAATTTCGGAGAATATTTTTTGAAATTTTGAATCTTTACTTTATTGAGATTTATTGGGTTTGTGAAAGGTGAAGTATGTATGTATAAAAGTTAAAAATTTTGAAGTGTGCTTGTTTTGCTGGAAATTTCATACCCCAAAATATTGGGAAACAAACTGTACCTAAAAATAAAAGAGTCATACTTCGGGCCATCTTCTCTTTTATATATATATATATTTTTTGATCTTCGGGCCATCTTCTCAAATTGTGATTCACGAAGCTATTCCCACCATGTACCTTTTAGTTTATATATACTTCGTAACCTGCTTGTTCAAATTAAATCGCTATGTTGGGTCAGTAGTCTATTATTAGAGTTTTCTTGATTCTGATCAAGGAACGACTTTTCTTTGTCATATGAATAATTTGGTATTCTTCTCCAACCAATAACTCTTCTATTAATCTATGTGCTTGAAGAAAATCTATTTACTTCATTTTCTTCAATATACTCCAACAAGAATCAATGATAAATCATAAACCAATTCAGCACTTCAATCTCCAATCAATATACACACTATATATTTTTCTATCTATATTTTTCAAATCAATATACAAACTATATATCATTATATTGTTCCACAAAAATCAATGATAAATCATAAACCAATTCAGCACTTCAATCTCCAATCAATATACACACTATATATTTTTCAAATAAATATACAAACTATATATTTTCAAATCAATATACAAACTATATATCATTATATTGTTCAACAAAGAATCAATGATAAATCATAAACCAATTCAGCACTTCAATCTCCAATCAACACACTATATATGTTTCAAATCAATATACAAACTATATATTTTTCAAATCAATATACAAACTATATATCATTATATTTTCAACAAAGAATCAATGATAAATCATAAACCAATTCAGCACTTCAATCTCCAATCAATATACACACTATATATTTTTCAAATTAATATACACACTATATATTTTTCAAATCAATATACAAACTATATATCATTATATTTTTCAACAAAGAATCAATGATAAATCATAAACCAATTCAGCACTTCAATCTCCAATCAATATACACACTATATATTTTTATAAATATAACTATATATTTTTCAAATCAATATACAAACTATATATCAATATCATATATTATATTTTTCAACAAAGAATCAATGATAAATCATAAACCAATTCAGCACTTCAATCTCCAATCAATATACACACTATATATTTTTCAAATCAATTTAAAACTATATATCGTTATATTCTTCAACAAAGAATCATTGATAAATCATAAACCAACTTCAATCCCCAATCAATATACATTTTTCTACAATATATTTTTCAAATAAATATACACTATATATTTTTCAAATTAATATACACACTATATATTTTTCAAATAAATATACTATAATTTTTTCAAATCAATATACAAACTATATATCATTATATTGTTCAACAAAGAATCAATGATAAATCATAAACCAATTCAGCACTTCAATCTCCAATCAATATACACACTATATATTTTTCAAATCAATATACAAACTATATATCAATATATTGTTCAACAAAGAATCAATGATAAATCATAAACCAATTCAGCAATCAATATACAAACTATATATTTTCAAATCAATATACAAACATATCATTATATTGTTCAACAAAGAATCAATGATAAATCAAAAACCAATTCAGCACTTCAATCTCAATATCACTTAATTTTTCAATATACAAACTATATATTTTTCAAATAAATATACACACTATATATTTTCAAATCAATATACAAACTATATATCATTATATTATTATATTTACTGTTTCAAATATTTATTTCTTTCCTTATTTCTTATTTCCCCATTTTTATATTATAGAGCTTTCATTTATTCTAAAGATTTTATATTAGGAAACTCTTCAAAACCACTAAATACAAGTTGATTTACCGTCCTTTCCCTAAATTGAGATATTTCCTTAACACGTTTTCTAATTACTAATCACAACAATATTTTCAAATAAAACTTCCGCTAAGCTTTTCAAGGTCAAATTGTTGAGGCTTTATAGGAATAGTTTATGTCGTAATCCCCGCCTGTGTGTATATATCTCTATAAGTGAGCCTAAGGGTAAGTACTGGCACTAGACATGACAGCAAATGGAGCTGGATGGAATTTAGTTACAAGTTAGTATTGGAGGAGGGGGGCCATGGGTTACAGCTAAAGAAAAGAATCTCATCATGGTTCCTGGAAGCAAGAGAAAGTGTTGTGGCGTCAAAAAATCCCACATCACATGGCTCAAGACTCCGAATTTAAACACCAAATTCTTTCACCTCTCTACAATCACTGGAAGGCGATGTAACTGTATTGAGGCTCTCCAAGACAATTTGGGTGAATGAATTCATGCCAGACAATCTATTGGATCCCATGTGGAGAATTATTTTAAAGGCCTCTTTGCTAGCAATCGAGCAGTGTTTCCTCAACAGTTAGGGACCGTATTCTGAAAGTTATTACAGTAAAGGATAACAACTTTTATGCCGCGTGCCAGATGAGTTGGAGATAAGAGCTGCTGTCAAAAGTATTGGAGGTATTAAGGCTATGTTTGGTTTACATCTCAAAACAGTTTTTTGTGTTGTTTTTTTTTTTTTTTTGAAATAGCGTAGATTCTCTTGGGATTGGTGAAAAGTTTGTTAAAAGTTGTTGGAATTTGTAAAAAAGTTTGTTACAAGTTGTTGGATTTGTGAAAAGGTATTGGAATTGATGAAAAGGTGATTGTGAAATTTTTTTTAAAAGGTTTTGAGGTCAATACAAACATAGCCTAAAGCTCCTGGACCAAATGACTCCATGTCTTTTTTTTTTTTTTATCAAAGGTACTGGTCCACGGTGGGCAGGGAGGTGACAAGAATGGTGCGGTAATTATTTACCAAAGGGTATCTATTACGGGAATTAAATCACTCATATATTGCACTTATTCCTAAGATCAATTCCCCGACCAAAATCTCACAGTTTGGACCTATCAGTTTATTCAACGTCAGCTACAAGATAATTTCTAAAATTCTGGTAGATAGATTGAAAGGAGTGTTGCACAAGATGATATCTCATAACCAAAACGCATTTGTTCCTTAGCGCCATATTCAGGACAACCTCATCTTAGTCCATGAGGTGATGCAGATTTTTAAAAGAAAGACAGGGCGTGGCGGCTTACTGGCAGTCAAGGTGGATATTGAAAAGGTGTATGACAAGATTGATTGGGGGTTTCTCATGGAGATTATACGTTTGGATTTAGCGAAACGTGGCGTCATTGGATTTTCCAGTGTATTTCCATCCTCCTTAATGGCTCCTCGTATGGTTTTTTTAGGCCACGATGTGGGCTTCGCCAAGGTGACCCCTTATCGTTCTTTCTCTTTGTTTTGGTTATGGAGATCCATACGAGACTTATTAACCGCGAGGCGAGTGGTACGCTTCATGGCATTAAGATAGCTCTTTATACCCCTCCAATTACTAACGTTCTCTTTGCAGATGGCGATGCTTTTCTATTGTACAAACCAAGGCGAGGTTAGGCAATTACAGAAGTCTATAAAGACCTTTGCGCGCTGGTTGGGACAAGTCATCAATTCGCATGAGTCGTTCATCCGTTTCAGAAATAATCTTAGTCTGGAAAGATGAGAACAATTGACAGCCATATTTCGCCTGCAACCAGCAACTGATCTAGGTTCCTACCTGGGTGCACCCTTATGTATCCCACGCTCTAAAAAGATCGCGTGCAGGGAAGTGCAAGAGAAGGTGTCTAATAGATTAGCCGGATGGAAGACATACGCACTCTCACAGGTAGGACTCATAAGCTATTCCCTCTTATCTCATGGCTGTCTTTTTATACCGAAAAGTGTTAACCGTGGCCTAGATATCCATATGAAAAAAAATTTGTGGGACTTTGATAGGATCCGTAGATCCTCACGTGCCCGTAAAGTGCAGACCCCTACGTGGGGTGAGTACTGAGCAATGAAGTAGGCAACTTGAAGATGAGAGTGCGGAGGACGCGGTCAACCTTGGTCAATTTTTAGCTCACGTGGCTTGCGAGAAACAAGTCCGGAACGTGTAGCTGCTGCACGTTATCCGTAAGAATTGGTTTATGTTTGTATTGCAGTTACTTATTTTTTGGTTTACGTTAGAGTCTTTAGAATAGGGGAGTTGTTGAGTTGTTATCTGATTGGTGGGGAAGGTTGTTATCTTTTATGTATTTATATTCAGTACGTAATAAAGAAAAGGCAGCACAGTATTTTCAAAGTTACTCTTGTGGTCTGATTCTCACCCGAAGAGAATTTCTATCAATCTAATTTTCTAGTGTTACTTCCTTAGCATCGTGAAACAAACTCTGGGACCTACCAGACTTTGATGGGGAGACGCGAGGGTTCCGCCCCAAATCTTGGGAGAGTATTTGTAGATCGAAGCACTATGGGGTCTTGGCCTGTGCAGGATGGAGGATTTTAATCGGGCCCTAGTGGCGAAACGGGGTGGGAGCTGATGATAAACAAAAATTGCATTTGGGTGAATGCTCTGGCCGCTAAGTACTGCAGAGGCACTAACCTTTTGAAGGCTCGAGAGTATCATGGGGCTTCATGGTTCTGGCATAATCTCATGCACACGCGTGATATTGTGGAGGTTGGCTTCTGTTGGTCCATCAAGACGGGGTATACGTCCAAGCTTAAATGGGGTACTACAGTGGAGCGTCATCTCAATCATGTGAGTGATCTGATTGACGAAAACACCACTACTTGGAAGGAGGATCTGATTAGAGAAATCTTTGAGGAGAATTCAGCAGCAGCTATTTTGAGCGTACCACTCACTCCATCTAATTCTCCTGATACTCCTCGATGGATCCTTTCGGCAAAAGGGTCTTCCCTGTCAAAGACGCTTACTTGAGTGACCAACAGTTTCGCTTTGAGGATATCTCAGCAAGAGTGGAAAACAATTTGGAGATTGAAGGTCCAACATCAGCTTGAGCTTCTCTTATAGAAAGTGGCAGCCAAGGCTCTGCCCTTGGCAGTCGAACAAATCTGCTCTCCAAGCCTTGCCCTTTGTGTAACTGTGAGGGGGAGACACTTGAGCACCTTTTTCTGGGGTGCTCGGTCAGCTCTCGATTATCGGATTATGGCATATGGGGCCCTGGCCTTTGGAGACGGAAGGCTTTCAAGGACACACAATTCACACCTAGATAAAGTTCATCCTGAATCATGCTAATCTGCCTCAGGAGGTGAAAGAGGGGTGGCCATAGATGATGTTGGCAGTGACTCTCACAATAGACACCATCTGGAATACTCGTAATAAAATAGTGCATGAGGACTTCGACATTCTGAAGCTCACTAGATTAATCCAGAGGCGTTATCATGCTCATCGCAAGGCGTGGAACCAATAAGAGAGTGGCCTTGATTTCATGGATCCCTCCACATGAAGGTGCCATTAAAACTAACTATGATGTTGCTCTTAAAGAAAACTGGATTAGTGCGGCAGTTTGTAGTGGACCCCGCAGGAAGGGAATTATTTAGTGCATAATTTAGCATGTTGGGGGCTGCAGAATGTTACTCAGGCTGACCTTATGGCAGAGAATATACCTCTAGACATTGTTAACTGTGATGACTCTGCTGTCTACTGTAGAGTTTCTTTTGTGGGTTAATACCATGTTACGTAGAAAAAATAAATAAATCCTAAACTACTAGGCATAACAAGCCTATCCCTTAGCAAAACCTATCTTGATCTAAATAGCAATCCGAAGGGATAAGTAATAGATGACATGGCTATCCCTTAACAATACCAATCCTTATTTAATAGTAATCCTAGACTACTAGGGATAACAAGCATATCCCTTAGCAAAACCTATCCATATCTATTAGCAATCCTAATAGATAAGTGGTAGAGATAACATGCCTATCCTTTAGCAACAACAATCCTTATTTAGGCTCCATTTGTTTAGATGTAAAACTATTATTTTAAGTAAAATTTTCTTCACTGAAACATTTTCAAGAAAAAAAAATTCTTTTTTAGTGTTTCGTTATTCCTTTAAAACTATTTTCTTAAATATATTTTGTGATGTTTGACACGCTTAATGATTTGTGTTTTTGCTTAAAATTTGTAATACATGCTATGGATTAAATAATTAGGCTCCACAAAAAATAAAATCTCATCCATAAAATTCTAATGGTATACAACATAAAACAATCATATGCCCCTTTCAATTCAAAATTTTTTTCAATCAAAGACTCATATGAGATCTATAGTCAACATTTTCTTCAAATTTGACTTTTTGCATATGTGAATTTTGATTTTGATTTTTCTTAGGAAAATACCATAGTACGCCCCATATGTTTAGGCAAAAATTAATCAGCTCTCTCAAGTTCCAAAATATTTTATTACTCCCATATGTTTCAAAAATAATCATCCTCTCCTTTTGTTTGATTTGACCATTAAGTTGCACAGAAAATGATGTCTATTAACCAAAATGCCCTTCCAAGACAAAGAATTTTTTCTTAGTAAAATAAAATTAATTAATTAATTACTTAAAATACAATAAATTAATTAAAAATAAATAGATTAATGAAATAAAGTTTCAAATTTTTTATTTAAAAAACATTACTTTTTATTTTATATATCATTTTTTATTTTTAAATGTTTTTAGTATTTTTGTCTTGGAGACATTTTGATGATTTGTATGTAGTTTAACGGCCAAATCAAACAAAAGGCAATGATTGTTTTTGAAACATATGGGGCAAAATAAAATATTTTGGAACTTGAGAGGGATTTATTGATTTTTGTCCATAGATATGAGCATACTATGATGTTCTCCAAAAAAAATTGAGTTTACGAAAATTTTGAGCTTTGTTTATTTTCAGAAAAATAATAGAGATTTTACCGTTGACTTAAAAACTTTTTGCTTTGACTTTATTTCAGATACTTGCGAAATATTTGAAAACAAGTAAAAACAATTATAAAATTTATTTTACAAGCAAACAAACAAACAGGCCCTTAATAGTATTAATCCTAATCGACTACCTCCTTAAGGGTATTAGACCCATTATTTAACTCTCCTTAAATGCAAACTTCTTCGATCCCCAATGCATCAAGTAACAGAGTCATGTCAAATTTGCTAATCCAAACCCAAAATTGGGTTGAACACCTCTAGACATAGAATAAAAAAAAAAATAGAGCTTGAAGATAATTTAAAACTTACCCAAAACCTTTGGTGCTGCCTCTGTCATTTACATACAGAAAAAATAAATGATCAGACTACAATTGTTTAACTATTGTGCACGTTGATCTCCAAATCCCGAGAGCTAACACTTCAATAAATCGTAAAATGTCAAATTAAAAGGCTAACCAAGAAAAAAAGAAAAAGGGGGACAAATAGCCCTAGACTATTGTCTAAATTATTTTAAAAACTTACATATGGTCACATGACCACATAGGTGATGTGACTATATGGACGATTCAAACTATTCGTTAGTTGCTTTGCACTTGCTTGATCCAATAGATATATATATATAGTTTTCTATCCATACTAAAATGATCGTCCTATATGTGTAATTATTATTTGTGCTACTATATATATACTCAGTATAAAAATAATGCTCAGTAATATAAGTTACTAGTAGTGAGTAACGTACTTATACACATAATGTATCTCTTTAGGTATATATAATAATTACTCAAGTAGTATTACTTTTAGAATACCTCATCCATATATAATATCTTTTAGGTTTCTCAAATTGTTGGGAAACTAAAGAGAAAATAACAATATGAATCTTGAAATTGTAGCAAGAGAAAAGTAGACAAGAGAGTAGAGATAATTAATTCTCTAGGAACTATGCTCTATTGATACAATATCTATATGTATGTAATACATATCAAAATCCCTTTATATAGGCATAGGGTCATACATAGAATTAAAAGGAATTAAAAAGGTACATAATGGTGGGAAACCCAAGAGGTGGGCAAAATAAAGAGGTGTAATGATCATCCATAATATTTTCTAATTATAAGATTAATGGTCACCCATAATAACCCATAATTATAATATTCATAACACTCTCCCTTGGATGTCCATACACAATGAATATGCCTCGTTAAAACCTTATCAAGGAAAAACCAGTGAAAAAAAACCAATGGCGAATGAAAAAAAAAGTACAATATTTTTGTGTACTTTTGGTATTAGAAGATTGCTTCATTAAAACCTTGCAAAGGAAAATTCAATGAGACAAAACCTTAGCGAAGGAAAAAGAGTACAATCTGTACCAATATAGAAGAATACCCTTCAAAAGGACGACTAGCTTCACGATGAAAAATCTTTGAGTTGTCACATTCCAATGTTGTGCACAATCTTCTTGAATGTTGCAGTTGGTAATGATTTAGTGAATAAATTTGCCAAATTGTCACTTGAACGTATCTGCTTGACATCAATTTCACCTCTCTTATGGAGTTCAAGAGTATAAAAAGAATTTAGGTGAATATGCTTGGTTTTATCACCTTTAATATTGTCTCCTTTGATTTGTGTGATGCAAGAAACATTGTCTTCATACAAAATTGTTGGACTGCTTTTAACTGATGGAAGATCACATTTTTCTGAATATATTGAATCACTGATTTTAACAAACACATTATTAGCTTCCCTCATGAATTGTAATTATTTCATAGTGATTTGAAGAGGTAGCAGATATTGTTTGCTTGATAGATCTCCATGAAATAGCAGCACCTCTATAGGTAAACAAATATCTAGTTTGCAATCATTCTTTATGTAGGATCAGATAAATAGCTTGCATTTACAAAACCAACCAACGGAGCAGTTGATTCTTTTGGATAATATAATCTCATGTCAATTGTGCCTCAGAAATAACTTAATACTTGTTTGACTCGATTCCACTGTCTCTGAGTTGGTGCATAACTATATATGGCAAGTAAATTAACTGCAAATGTTATATGGGGACGTGTGTAATTTGCAAGGTATATTAAGGCACCAACTGCACTGAGATATGGTACTTTAGGACCAAGAATCTCTTCTTCTTCGTCTTTAGGATAAATGGATCTTTCTTCACATCTAGTGATCTTACAACCATGGGAATACTCAAAGGATGAACTTTATCCATATCTAAGTGTTTCAAGACTTTTTCAGTATATGTCGATTGATGGACAAAAATTCTACTTAGAAAAATGCTCAAGCTGCAGGTTGAGATAAAATTTTGTTTTTCTAAGATCTTTCATTTCAAATTCGGTTTTTAAATAATTTACAGTCTTTGCGAGCTTTTTTGGAGTCCCCATAAGATTTAAATCATCAACATATACTGCAATAATTACGAATCCAAATTCTGATTTCTTGATAAAAAAAAACATGGACAAAGTATATTATTCTTATATCCTTGCTTTAGGAGGTATTCACTAAGATGATGGTACCACATGTGTCCAGATTGTTTTAACCTATATAAGGATTTTATAATTTGCTAGAGTACATGCTTCAGGCGTGTATTGAATTCATTTGCTACTTGTTGTTCTTGAAGAACAACAATCTGTGCAGGGATATTAGCAGCTGGGATGTATGGTTTTATAACCCTTTTATTATCTGTAAACACATCTGATAATTGATTTGCAGTATATTGCAAATGAATGATCTTTTAAACCTTCAGTTCACATTGATTGGTCCAAGGATCAAAATGAGATAACATCAAATTATTTCAAGTAATTTCATTTCGGGCTTTAAGCAACGACTTTTCACCATCCAATGGTGGAAAAATGGTCTCATCAAAATTACATTCAACAAAACGTGATTTAAAAATTATCACAGTTAATGGTTTAAGATATCTACTAATGGATGGAGAATTAAAACCAACACAAATACCAAGTCTACATTGAGGACCCATCTTAGTGCATTGAGTGGGTGAAATTGGAACATAGACAGCTTAATCAAAAAATTCAAAGATGAGAGATATTTGGAGGTTGAGCAAAAGCAAGTTGAAGAGTAGAATATTTATGATAAGCAGTTGGTTTAATCCGTACTAGTGATGCATCATGTAAAATAGTGTCTTTAAGCAGAAACTAGTAACTTTGTTCTCATAAGCAAAGGCCGAGCAATTAACTGAAGTCCTTTTATGAAAGATTCAGTTAAACCATTTTGAGTATGAACATGAGGAACAAAATATTCAACATCAATTCAAATTAAAATTCAGTAGCAATCTAATGAAATGCCCTTAATAGGATGATTGTGCTTTTAGTCTAATAATGTGAGCAAGAAGTCGAGCAAATACAACATTTCGAGTAGAAAAAAAAGGCAAATATATGACCATCTAATGGATGCATCAACCAAAACAATTAAATATCTAAATGGTCCACATGATGGATGAATTGGCCCACAAATATCTGCTTGAATTCTTTGTAAAAATGATAGAGATTCAACAAGTACCTTTGAGAGATATTAATAATAATTTTTTCCTAAGAACATGAACTACATGGATAATCACTTGGTAAACGAATCTTTTGATTCTTTAAAGGATGTCCATGTGAATTTTCAATAATTCGATATATCATTATATATCCTGGATGTCCAAGTTGATTATGTCAAATCATAAATGTCTTTGGATCAGAGCACTTCTGGTACATCTTGTACTTCTGGTGTATTACAATATTTGATCCAAATATTCTTATGGTTGTATAATATTATCTGAAAGATAAAACAGACAATTTGTTCAGTATGAGCTCCTAGCACAATACTCTGGATTGAGTTAATATGGAAAAGAAATTCTTTATTGCCTTCATTATGAGTTTCAACGTGATAACCTTTGATATGTATATCCTTAAAGCTAAGTAAATTTCTTTTAGATTTAGAAGAATATAATGCCTCGTCAATACACAAATTTGTTTCTTCTGGAAGCATAAAATATAAGCTCTTCTGGAGCCTTCAATAAGGTTTGCAGAACCTGATATGGTATTGACACATGAAGTAAATAATGTTAAGTATTGAAAATACTTTTTTTTTTTTAGGATTGTATGTGTTGTTGCGTTGTTTGCTAGACAAAAATCATCTTCGACCATCTTAGAGTGAATCAATGCATTAGATAAATCCATGTTGCTTCACACATATAAAAATATATATATTAATCTTCACTAATACATAAGAACATGAAAATAAAACTCTAACATTTTATTTCATCATGAAGAGAATACATTAACTTATCAGAACATTTTCGTAAAGCTCTAACCTTTTATTTCATCATAAAGAGAATACATTAATTTATCAAAACATTTCAGTCACCAATTAAATGATCAATTTTTCCAATGGAATCTTCAAGAAATCTGAAACATCAAGACGAGTAACATCAATTCCATCAAAATTTTCAAGAAAGTTATTATGATCAACAAAATTCGTTTCTTTTCCTTTCTCATTTGGAGAGGTTTTGTACAAGTCAACCAAGTGTCTTGATGTATGATAGTTATGAGACCAATGCCCATTCATCCCACACCAATAACATTTTTCTTCATAATTCTTTGAAGGTTTATTCTGCAAACTTTTGCCTTTTTCTTGTTTGGCATTTATTGATTTCTTATGGTTCGGTGTTAAAGAATTGTTATTCCACTTCTGGTGGTTTTTTTTTCCCCTTTGTTCTTTGCCCAACCACGAGCATGGAAGTAGTTCCTTTTCTGAAATGATGTCTTATTCACTTCAAGGAGTGAGACTCCATTTGCTTCAGGGAATGGTTGAGAACCGGTTGGTCGGGACTGATGATTTTTCATCAAAAGCTCATTATTTATTTAGCCACAATAAGACAAGAAATTAGTTCAGAATATTTTGTGAACTTCCACTCTCGATATTGCTGCTACATGAGAATATTCGAGGAATGAAAAGTAGTAAATGTTTTCTCTAACATGTCTTCTTCAGTGACATTTTCTCCACACAGTATCAACTGTGAAGTGATATTGAACAAAACATAATTATACTCACAAACAGATTTAAAATCTTACAACCTCAAGTGCATTCAATTATATCAAGCTTTAGGGAGGATTACAGACTTCTGGTGTTCGTATCTCTCCTTTAAATTATTCCATAAAATAAGGGGATCTTTTACAGTAAGATTTTCAGATTTCAATCCTTCATCAAGATGATGGCGTAAGAAAATCATTAATTTGGCGCGATCCTGTAGGGATCTGTCATTTTCCTTCCGAATAGTATTTCCAAGATTCTTAGCATCATGATGAATTTCAGCATCAAGGACCCATGAGAGATAATTGTTGCTTGAAATATCAAAAGCTACGAATTCTAGTTTTGCAAGAATCTATAACAAGCAACAAATGAATAAGTCTCTAATCCAATTAAACAAACCAACAAAGAAGAAAATGTCAAATTGAATAAACTTACCACAAGCTTGTGAAATGGATATAAAAATCTGCAACTTCCTTTGAGTTTAGGAATGAACTTTTTGCAACAAGAAAGTATACGACCTTCTCACATAATTTCAAATGATTTGTTACGATCGGACGAACTTCGTGTTGATAACATGTTGTGAAACTAAAGAGAAAATAACAATATGAATATTGAAATCGTAGCAAGAGAAAATAGACAAGAGAGTAGATAGAAATAGTTCTTTAGGAACTATGCTCTATTGATTCAATATTTGTGTGTATGTAATACATCTCAAGACCCTTCTATATAGGCATAGGGTCGTACATATAATTTAAAGGAATTAAAAGGGTACATAATGGTGGGAAACCAAGAGGTGTAATGGTCATCCATAATATTTCATAATTATAAGATTCATGGTCAACCATAATAACCCATAATTATAATATTCATAACACAATTCATTTATTAGCCACTTATACATATTTAGACCACTTAAAAAATATTTAAGTTTGGGTTAAATACACTTTTCATCTATTAGCTATTAAATTTGACATTTCACATCTCAAATTATTGATTTCCTTACATTTATCTCTCAATTACCAATTGTGTATACTTTTCTCTCTTCATCAGAAATTTAGACAGCAACTTATATTCTTGGACAATGAAATGACGAATTTGCACTCACAATTTTTTTTTAATTATGTTTTGTGAGAGGTTGTAAATACATTATTCTACTGACCAAAAATATTAGTTTTCGTCCAAGTTAACAATAGAGGGTGCAAAGTGTGTATGATTGACGGTGAGAGACGATAGTTCAAAGTGCAAAGTATCAAAATCAATCGTGGGCAAAAATATAATTTTAGGAGTAGTCAAGAAAAAACAACGTTAAAACACGGTGTATGGGGAGTTTATACACAATGTAAACACGCCTGTAATTCCTCCTCGAACGTCGAGGGTGCTATTCCCCCTCCGTAGCGAGCATTTTATTTCTTTTCCTTGGGTTGGGGGTTCGCGGGTTCTGCTCCCCTTGACTCCTCTTTGTGTGTTGACTCTTGTTTATTTATAATATCGTTTTCAGTATTTGCCCCCCCAAAAAAAAACACGCCTGTAATGCTTTAAATATTGCGGCGTTTTTACAAGTGCCGCAAAAAGGGGTTATTACTTATTAGTAGCGTTTTATATAAAGCACGAGTTTTAGAAAATCGCTGCTGAAAAAAGAAAAAAAAAAAAAAAAAAAAGCTCTAGCAGCCGTACCGCGTACGTACTTTTATAATAGCGTTTGTTTAAGAAACGCTGGTAAATTCCAACTTTTAGTGGCGCTGTTTCTCAGTAGCAATTTTTTTGACCGCCGCTGAAGATCATTTTGCTAGTGTTGTATAATTTTCATTTTTGTGTCCTGTTTTAATGTAAGTGCAGCAGTTAGCTAGATTATTATTTTCAGGATCCATCCCATCATATTATTATCGGGCGGGCGCCTCTCCTAATGCTTTTTCATTACTCGTACAAGTTATGAGGTAATTGTCTACTGGTTGGTAAATTTAGGAGCTTAGTGTGCCCGAGCAGCTGTTGGTATCACTATATAGTGGATAACTAGATCCATGAACACATCGATCAACTAAATTCGCTACCCTGCTTTTAGTGCTGGTATAGATGATCAATGGGACAAAGAATAAAGTGATGTGGAGGCAAGGACGAAGTCATGAATTAACTACTGAGAGGCCAATTACATGAAAAAGATTTTTTTGGACGTCAAAATAAATAAAACATAACAAAATTTTCAAAAATTCGAGTAAAAAACAGCTGAAGTCCCGATATCGGAGCTAGAATAACAGAGCCTGTTAAGATGCGTGCATGGCAGATCAGCAGGATATATTTGATTTAATGGCATTGGTATATATTACCTTTTGTCAATTACAGATTTTCTACGAAAGATAATAATAAAGTCAAGAGGGCTAAATCCACTCGTAAATACATCCATCTACCACATACAAACCATTATATATTGGTCAATTATTTGAGCTAGACTGGCAGATAGAGATCAAACACCGTCCACCTAATCTTCCAGGTCTGAAACCTTCAGGCTTGGGCAGGCTCCACACCTTCCGCTTCTCTCTTGTCTGTGTTCATTGCACACCTTCCTTGGTTGTTGATCTTATTTGCTTCTTCTGCGTTTTTCTCGTTGGTAACAACTTTTGCCTGTCCATTTTCCAGTTGATGCATTTTATTTTCAGGGAGACTATGACATTGGATGATTTCTGCTGTCCAACTGCGAAGCTGCTCTGTGGCAACCTCATCTGTTAATAATACTCGGATCAGTCAGGCAGCCAAAATTCAGTGTATATATGTGTGAAAAGACGAAAGAGGCCGGACAGAGTATTGTACCAGTACCTAATCTGGGAACAGTGTGGCCTTGGGGATGCCTTATGATTAGAGGGTTGTCGAAAGACGTAGCAAGCTCCTCGGATGGCAGTTTCAACCAATCCTTGGCTCCTATGAAGTGGACAGATTTGACCTTAATTATATCCTTGTAGGCAACCTCGCAGATGCTTGGGTCTCTGAACTTCGACCCCGATACGGACACGAACAGTTTCATTGGTGGATGCTCTTTCAACACCTTTCCCTGATTTCCAGCTTATATAATCAATCCTCTAAGTTGAAGTCATCCTATTAATTTGTATGAAAAGGGAGAGAAATGGATCTACGCTTACTTGCGCCTGATAGCCCAGAAGCAGTGCTGATAGCGTTGCACCCTGATAGAAAGAAGAAGACGAAGAATAATTTTTCTCATATCCGACCCCTGGACTATCTTCTGGTAACTTTAGTGGAAGAAAACGAAGAAAATTGTGTGTATGGACTATGGACCAAACAAACATTCGAAAAGGGGGAAAACGGCTTTGGTTGAATTGCGAGTGATGCAACGGATTCAATCTGTCAAGCTTTCCTTTCCTAATTTAGTCAGCCGAGGTTTTCTATCTTAGCGATCTGCCATTGCAAGTCTGGATGCATACCTGAGAGAAGCCAAGGAAGCCATCAAAAGGACCTTTGCTCGTTATGTATTCACACAAATAAGAGATGCATTCCTCCAAGTTCGTGTACTCCGTGAACTCCTGATTAACACAGTCGAGACATGTTGTGGATTATATACAAAGTCTTTATGTGAAAAATACATCCATCTCAGTTCCTCTGCTTAGAAAGAACAAAAACAGGGAGATTTTAAACCTTGTCGAACTGAAACCACTCAAAATAAGGTGGCGGGAAGATGCCTTCTATATCCGATTTTCCTCCCGCAGGAAAAATGCCGTCCGGGAACACCTGTTGTTGCGAAATAATTAGACATCTCCAATCTAAAAAATTCCATCTATAACCATATTTCGGATCCCATCGTTCAGGGCAGCAAGTCACCTATGATGCTGACTTGGGACATGGTATCACAGAAAAAGGCCACGGTGTTCTATTTGCTACTAGTAATTTTTTACCCATGTGCAATCAAATTGTACCTACCACGACTAGGAAAAGTTAATAGTAATTAATCATGATCCAGATGATGCATCGATCATAGTTGGTGTCTGAAATAGTAAAAAGCTGAAAGCATGCATGCATATTGGGATGTTAGTTTTGTTAACAAGTAGTCATTAGATAATGTTCTAGGAAGTAAGAAAGTGGAGTTGACATACCAGGTCAAATTCGGCAAAGATAGAAGGATCCCATTTACTAATTTGCTTCTTCAGGAAACCCCCACTGGTCCTGAACCCATGAAGGCAAAGGATCCTCAGCTTCTTCTCTGTTTTGCCTTCCATTTTTCTTTGTCAACCTGGGCTTTTCGAGCTCGCAACGTTGAATTATAACTGCCAAGGTTTTTGTAAGGGAAGCTGATTTCCACCTACTACCAAATTTTAAGGCGCCACGTTCCCAACTACCCTCCTTGGTCTGGTTGGTGGTGCACGTGCACCCAAATCGCATGTCAAGAGTGGAAATGGCGTTCCATAGGACACCATGATCCTGGGAGAGAACCAATTAGTAATATTGGTGTCGTGTCGTGTCCGTGATTTCGTGTCGGTTTAAACTTTAATTAATTATAGGTAGCGTGCTTTGTAGATCTGTGCCGAGTATTATCCTAGGCGTATATCAAGCTGAGAAGTATTCATTGCGGAGAATTTAGACGCATTTCACCCTCAATTTTAGTTAATTCATAAAATTAGCATTTAATTTGTAATCAAATTCAATCGATGTGTTTTATTAGAAAAGGAATTTCAATGCATAGATATTTTACCCCTTTGTAGAAATCGTAATTAAATTGAAAGACATGATTTTAATCACTCAACCTTTCAATGAATGAAAATGAGACCTTGTAGGGCTTTTTTTCATGCCAATTTGGTGGGATTGGATGAGGGAAACAACATTTGAATTCAAGAAGCAATTTAAAATCAAAATAGAGGCCAGTATCTGGACGTTTTTATGAAAAATTCAAACTATTCATTAATTATCCAAATAATGTGATATTTACGGCGATTCATGAAGATTTCAAGATTTATTGGAGGGTGAGAAATGCATTCAAAGAGGAGGTTAAAGGGGTGGAGAACACAGCATTGAAAGACTTCACTTTTTACTTTTGTTGCTTTTCTAGTTAGACGTTTTTTCTTGAATTCATGGCTTTCATTGTGAAATGTCAGGCTCGAACTCTAACTAGGTTCGGTGAAGTTTAATAGCTTGTGATGCTATTTTGATCGTCGATGAGGTAATAAATTGAAATGATGCTATTTTTACGGCGTTTGTAAGGTGTTTAAGATTCACGAAGATTTCGAGATTTGAACATCTAAAGGGAGAAAAATGGGTTTGGAGAGGAAGAGTTTAAAAGGGGTGGAGAACAAAGCAAGGAAGACACTTTTCACTTTTTACTTCTGTTGCTTTTTTAGTTAGACATTTTTCTATGGAATTCATGGTTTTCGTTGTGAACATGTCGGGCTCGAACGCTATTACTACGGTTACGAGTGAAGTTTAATAATTCGTGGTATGATTTTAATCATCGATGCGGTAAAAAAGTTATTTTTGTCTAATTGAATGGTTCTATATTCTTATATTAATTTCTCATCTATATTCATGCAAGCAGAAATTTGTCGCTGTCCACCTGACGAGCGATGGGCCATAGTCGAGCTAGGTTCGGATGTGAGGCCTGCAGAATGAGACAGTATGGACAGAGCTTTCCTATGGCGTTAGCCTCCGAAACTTAAAGTTAGTTATTAAGTAAAACATATGGAGTAAGGGAGAATTCTTTTAAAGAAGGTACGCGATACAATTTAGACCTTAAACTTACCTAGAGGGGGAGGGTGAATAAGAAATTAAAAAGTTGCAGCACAATCTAACACACCTTACATCGAAAATCCCAGATCTTAACACAATCAATAAGTTGTGTTAATGCGGAAATCACAAAACAAATCTTAACACAATCAATAAGTAATGAATCTTTGCAATAGTTGAATATATTGCAATATGTCATTCAGAGCTACGCAAAAACAATAATCAATCTATTTAACCAAATTAACTAATTCTAAGATCACCTAGATTTTACCACAATACTTGGTGTGTAAAATAATCTTGTTCTAATCTTTTGAACCAAGATTGACAATCAGTAAATCAAAACTTGAAATTAACTAAATCTATTAAGCAATTTAGAGGCGGTAAAGAATAGACACAATCACAACACAACATGAAGAACACACAAGATGTTTACAAAGTGGAAAACTATTTAAGGAACTCCTTCAAGAGGGAAAAACCACACTGGGCTCACAGCTAGTTAACCAATCCACTAAATGAAAGAATCACTTTCAATTGGTGACCTTGTTTACCACAAAACATTTGCTACCTAACAAGTCCCGAAGGAAGCCATTCTAATGACACACCCGAACACAGGAACTCCGGTATTTACCCACTACTACAGTAGGATTTTGTTCTGGCAATTGAGTTTCTTTTAATAGCACAAGAGGAAGACAAATGAATAATCTTGATTCTTCAAATCTCCAAGACCATAGCCTTCACAAATCTCTCAAAGAAGTGCCTTAGAACCGTTTCTGGAATGTTCATTTTCTCTATTCGTCAAAGTCTGTGTATCCAATAACTAAAAAACCACTTTTATATAGCTGGGTAAATGCCAACTGTAAGTTGCTTGTTTTTTACCACATCAGAGCTTGAGTCTTAGGCTGGCTCCAAATTACAGCATAATTTCCACAAGCTTTCTTCAAGCTAGCCCAAATAGAACTGAAACTACTTTAACCACTCTGTAACTTCCAAAATTCTTCACTTCATTTATCCTTTCTAATTAAGCGTCTTCTCTTGATCAAACTCATCCAAGACAACGTTTCTTTACATAACACACAACACAAACAGAGCTGTGGCACCCCTCATCTTTTATACTCCTTTTGAGACCTTAATGGCAAGCTTTTTCCCTTAATGCTTTTGGTTATTTTGATTATTTCCCTTTGATATTTTTCTTTCGTTAAAATTCATGCTTTTAGTGCTTTACCTATATTTTAATTAATTTCTTGTCATTTAAGTATGTGATTATTTCCCTTGATTTTGATCCTTGAGTTAATATTAACATTCATATTTTTACTACATGCATTTAACTTGATTAAATGTCCATACCTCTTTAAATTCACTTTGGTTAAATTCTTGCTTATATTTTTTTCCATGAAAAATTTCTTGTGTTAAAAGTTTGATTTTCAACCCTATGCTCTAATAATTTCTTTTATTGTATTATTGTGATACTTTTTGGCCTAGACTAATTTTAATTATACCATTTACTTGATTAAATGAGTTTAAATTTTCAAATTCCTTAATTTTATTGCATAATTACTTGTATTGGGCCTACGATGCTTTGGGTTTGGACTTGGGCTTGGAAATCTTATTGGGCCGAACCCCACAAGGCCTATGAGGCCCAATTGGCCACTCAACCCAACTTCCACTTACCCATGACTGGCCTTATCAATGCCATATCTTCTCTTGGGAGACAAAATCCCACTTTTTTTGTCAAGTGTAAAAACTCACCTTATCGTAAAAGAGACTACCCAATTGTGAAGATTGCTTGTACTTGTTAACTCCTCCTAATGATTGCACCTCTAGTTAATTTAGCATGCCCTTAACAAAGTAGGTAATAATGCAAGAAAAGACAAAACAAATGGAGACCCTATTTAAGGGAAAGTGGCTCAAGGCAAGGGCCATTGCCATGAGTCTTAGAGAGAGAAAGTGAGAGAGGAATAGAGAAAGAGAGAGAAGGAAAGGAGACGAGAAGAGAGAAAAGAGAAGGAAAAAGGAGAGAAAAAGAAGGAAAAAAAAAGCTAGTGGAGGTAAGGGGTAGATTTCATGCATTTTGAGTAGCAAAAAAATATTTTCTTGTTTATTTTGCATGTTGTTTCAATCAAGGCCATGATCTATACGATGGATGCAAGAAAAGCATGCATAAATCTAGTTTTTGATAAGCCAGAAAAACGCCCAATGGCCAACGAAAAACCTAATCTAATCAAAAGTCCCTACAATAAGCCGAATATGCAAATTCGAAAACCAAACAAGGAAATACAACCGCAAACTGACATCAAGAGTCAAAACACACAATAGGACACAACAAAACTACCGCACATGGCAACATCGGTTTCCATTGGACGAAGAGCGTTTAAAGCAACGATCCAACTCCCTCAGGAAACTCTTCAAGTTAGTATCGGTAGTACAGAGAGGAGGAGAGAAGAAGACATCTTCAGGCGGCACAAAACAAAAGCGACCAGAGCCACCAAAGAAAATCGGCCAAATCTATCCAGAAATAGAAGGGAAGACGCAGGGGAGGCAAGTGGAGCAAACGAACCGGCAATGGAGCCAAAACAACATGCACGTGGGAGGCACGCACACACGTGGGCCACCATGCACCCGTAAATGGTCGACGGATAGGGACGAATAGGACCACGTGGAGCAGCTGCCAATGGCAGGACAAAGCGTGTCCTCCAAAAAAGGGCAAAAACAACCAAGTTTAGGGTAAAATAAGCCATGCAGGTGAGATCCACGCGCGCGCGTGGGCGTACATGCAGCGTCACGCGTCGACCGTTCACCGGGGGACGAGGCTGCCAACCATGGTGGTCATGCACAGTAAAGACCACTAGAGACACCAGGATCTAGCCTCCTTTGATTCCCAAAAAACAAGCTGGAAATGCCTAGAAACAGGCCGGAGAAAAGCACTAAGGGAAGAAGAGGAAAAGGGAGGGGAGGAGCCAGATCCCCTCCCCTGACCGGAGGAGGGGTTGAGGGGAGAATGCAGGGGGAATGGGAGGGAGATTCTAGAGAGGAGGAACCACTCTCTCTAGAATCGGGCATGGGTCGAGTCTGTGTATTTTCTTGATTGATGATGTATGTTTCATCTACTTTATGTAAAAATATGCAATATGGACAACTTGGTGATGGCAGAATGGCAAGGATAAAGTTTGTGATGAAAAGATGGCAAGGCAAGGCCTTGATAAGGAGCCTAAGAGCTCAAAGATGAATTTGAGTAGTCTTAACAGGAAAATGATACGAAAAGAGTGTTTATATATGGATTGCTTAAATGATTTTATTTGCTCACATTTTCTTCATTAATACCATGCATTATAAGTGCTCTCTAACTTCATTTATATGTGTATAATGGGTATATCATTGATAGAGAATGATTAGGTACAAGATCCATAACATGCAAGAATATTAATTAGGATTTTTATCAAATAGTGGTCGCTGTCCAAAATGACCCCAAGATTCCCTTTGAATTTTTGCATGAAACTTTCCTGATAGGTTATTTAAGTACTCAGGACATCTCTATAAAAATTTCAGCAAAAAATGATGTAAGATTCCCATGAGAATCATATTTTCCCGTCCTAGTTCACATACTGCATCACATAAATCATCCCTCCACCTGTAATCACATATTCTTGAAATAAAATGGCAAGTGATCCAAAAGGATTGATGCACAAATGTTGATAAGCAACTTCTTTATGGAAAATAAACTAAGTTTACCAATGCACATATATCAATAAAGCACGCAAGCAATCAATAAAATGTTATCTTCAAGCAAAGTTCAAGACGGAGTAAGAGATGCATAAGTTGCAGCTTGTTCATGTCTTACAACACCAAGTAGTATATGTTTCAACTAGCTAAATATTTTTTTGGTTGATGTCCGTACAAATTTGTAACTGGCACCATATGGGAATGGTTCATTGGTACCTTTTTAGATTCTTGGTATGTAGACTACTTGGTGTTATTTATGATGAAGTGCCCAAAATCAAGGAAGCTTACACCTTATTGAAGAGATAAGCTTTCTCATGCCTATAGTGGAAAGACTAAATAAAACAACACAGGCAAAAAACTATGTAGTCATATCATTTGCGTCTTATGAACCCAAATATTTGTTGTACACTGGAAAATAAAAAAGAAAAGAGAAGAGGAAAAATAAAAGGAGCCTTCTAACTAATGAATTATTATCAAGATAACTCCTAAATAGCATCATCTTCCAAAGCCTCATCCAAGTCTTATGCAATTCCTAAGATAATATCACCCAAAAAAATTTCTTTCCTACTATGCTCCACATGAAAAGTATAATCATTTGTGGTAGCTTTAAAGAAAAACACCATTGCTTTACATATCAAATGAGATATTTCTACTCGTTCATTAGTTTTTCCCCCGAATTAGTTTCCACCATCCGGATCTTGATGTGCCATCTAAAATTATAACCAATCCCTTTTGCAGCAATTGTTTGACTAATTAAACTGGACTTCATATCCAGCTGCAAATTTCATTAGAAATTCACAGCAACTTCAATCAAAAAGATTAAACTCAAAAACTCACAACGAGCAAAACTTGCACCCCAGGGACCTGCATAACAATCCGTCCTTTTTTTGGAAACTTCTCGAACATAGCTCCCTTTGCCTTTCCACACCCCTTCTTCCTAGGAGCCAGTGTTGTCCAAACACAGATAGGAAAGAATTTTAACATCAGTAGCAGATGGTAGCTTAGGCAACGATTTCAATACAAATTAACTGAAATATTGAACATCAAAAGACACAGCTACCATAATTATTAACAATTGCCTCTTTCCCGCACCTCCTCTAGCATGTCATCTAGCAGATGAGTGGAGTCGTTGTCAAACGACTCTCCCGTAGTAAGCTCAAGTATGGTGGAGGGTTGGGATGTTTGGCCACACCCATGATTTTTGTTTCTTTCCACCACCAATCTGCCCTCCTCCGCTCCCCTTCCTCTTGACACACCTATTGTCATGATTCAACAACTAACGATTTCGTCTTGACACACCTATGCTGCTGTAGGTTGCTAAGTGTCAACGTGAGGTGAATGTAGCCTTTTGAGTCACCACAACTAGTCGGACATGTGTCACGATATGATGAACTGAGCTTGCCTATAAATATGGGGTCCAGCCATTTAAACTTACACCATCTCATTAGTAAATTGTGGGTTAAGCTTGAGATTAGTAGTGAAGTGAAGCAAAAGAAAGAAGGAAGAAATCGCTTAGAGAAGTTTAATAAAGATCAAAATCGATTAGAGGTAAAATTTAGTTGGTTATCTTTGATTTTGATTCAAAAGTTTTCAAGATGATTTGTGTGAATCTCTTGTATTTCTTATTCTAGCATCTCTTGATGTTGTTGCGTTTTTCTATTCTTCCTATTATTCATGTTCTTCGTGTTCTTGACAAAGAACAATCTCGTCCTTTTGAAAAAGTATCGTTTTCAAAGTTCGATTCGTTTTCCAGTTGTTTTTCAACTTTGATCCATTTTTTTTCAAAAAATTTCCCAAAAGATGTTTTTCAAGCTTGAACCTATTCTTTTCAAAACTCTTGGTTTTTTATTATGTCAAAATGAGTTTTCTTCTACGTGGTGGTTAAGTCGGTTGTTAACCGAGAAATTAAAGTGTTGTTTTTTCCTTCACAACACTTTCTTTTGAATAATGTTTTATCATGTTTCTATACTTTCCAGAGAAAGGGTTAAGGTGTTGCATATCATGAATGAGATGTATGGGCGTTGACATAAGACATGCATACTTAATCTTATACTTTGAAAAGGGATGTGGTTGGGGTTCAAGTATGATTAAGGTGTTGCATATCATAAATGATATATATGGGCGTTGACATGAGACATGCATACTTAATGTATATTGTGAAGAAGTGATAGTACTGTGCACAAGAGGGTGTGTTCCACTTGTTGTGGCATCCTAGCCTCTCCGTCGTATGCGAAAGATCCTTTGTTAGGATAACTCACTCTGGGAGTTTGAGACGTATTGTACTCTAAAAGTACTGCTACAAAGATATGGAAGGTTACTTGTAACCCGTCACTCTGGCCAAGTGATTCACTCTAGGAGTGAGAGTAGTGGTGATTGAGAATTGAAAAAGATCATTTTTAAAAAACTGAGTCTTTCTGTTATTTTCTTTTTCTTTTGAGATTTTATTGATGAACCGGTTTTCTTCAATATCTTATTATTGTTTCTGTTATCAGTCTGTCTAGCCACTAGTTTTACTAAATCATTTGGATTCACCGTTGTTTGTTAAATTCTTTTAGCAGATGTTCAGAATGTACTTGGGAGAATTTACTCAGACTTTGACTCATGAAGTCTTGATACTAAGCGGTAGTTGGTATTACGATTACTTTTGTAAACTCAAGAATTGTAAACTCTACTGTTATTGGCTGATTCGAGATAGCCACTCTCCAAGCAATGCATTGCCTTTTGATTGTAACAACTTGCATTCTTTATTCATTATCTATTCTAGTATTTATGCAATCACATGCTAACATTAACTGAGCTTATTGACGCCTAACAAACTAAGTGAGCCCAAGTAACTATTCTAACTATTTGGCCCAACCCAAAGCTGTTCAACTATTGACGCCTATTACAACTTATCTTCGTAGCATTTTGTCTTCATCTAGAAGCTTCTCTTCTCTTCCACATCATTCTCGATCTATCTCGTCTCTTCCTTGTTTCTTCTACCTCCAAACCTTAAAAGCTGCTCCAGCTGCCGTTAACTCCACATCAACTTGAATACCGTTACTTTCAGTTCATATCAGCCCCAAATCTCTTCTATTCAAACTGATCATGACAATACCCCTCCATTAGAGCACCTTGCCCACAAGGTGAGGATACTGCTGTTGTAGGCGGTAGAGCTGCTGCCAAGTACAGTCCTCTTCGGAAGCCCCCTTCCATTTCACTAGAACTTCTGTAACTGCATGTCTCCCTAACATTTTGCTTCTTCTTGCAAGGATGGACTCCGGTTCTGCTTGAATCTTCCCGGCACTAGTGACTGGAGGCAAGGTTGGCAAAACTTAGATAGATTCCCCTAGCTTTTTCTTCAAACAAGACACGTGGAAAACCGAATGGATTTTTGCAGAAGAAGGCAGCTCGAGCTTATAAGCTAAGTTCCCAATCCGTTTTAGTATCTTATAAGGACCATAAAATTTAGGAGCCAACTTGACATTCTTTCAAAAAGCTACTATTGCTTGTCTATAAGGTTGTAACCTTAGATACACTACGTCACCCATTGAGAACTCCATATCTACCCGATGCTTATTATAATGGTGTTGCATTCAAGCTTGTGCCTGGTGTAAATTTTGCTTCAGTAGAGCTAATATCTTGCTTCTAGTCTTCAAAGATTCGTCAACTGCCTCATTCACTGTGATTCCAGAAACATACTGTACAATTTTAAAAGGAACCATCCTGTACACAGCTTCATAGGGAGAAACCTTAGTGGTTGTATGGTAGTTAGTATTGTACCACCATTCAGCTAGAGGCAACCACCTACTCCAAGAACCCGGTTTGTCACCCACATAACATCTCAGATACTGTTCGAGACATTTATTCACAGCCTCAGTCTGACCATCAAATTGAGGGTGATAGGCTATACTGAAGGCTAATTGAATCCCCTAGATTTTAAAGAGCTCCTTCCAAAATGAACTTTGAAAAGTAGCATCACGGTCAGACACAATAGATTTAGGAAACACCCAATTTTGCATAGCTTCCAGTTTGGTTGGGTCTGCCCAAACCCCTCCACTAGAAATTATGTGCCCTAAGTATTCAATCTCACTACAAGTAAACTTGCACTTACTCATCTTAGCATAAAACTGGTTCTGTTGTAGTAATTCGAACACCTCATTCAAATGTTTAACATGCTCCTCTAGTGATTTACTATAAACCAGAATATTGTGAATGAATACTAGGACAAATTTCCTTAAAAAAGGTCTAAATACCTCATTCATTAACCCTTGAAAGGTGGCTGGAGCATTGATTAGGCCAAAAGGCATGACCAAAAACACATAATGACCTTGATGAGTTCTGAAAGCTGTTTTAGGAATGTCCTCCATCTTCATTCTGATCTGATGATAACCTGACCTTAAGTCAAGCTTAGAAAATACCCTTGCCTTCGATAATTCATCCAACAGTTCATCAATAACTGTAATTGGATATTTATCCTTGATAGTTTCATTGTTTAGAGCCCGATAGTTAATACACATCCTCCAACTCCCATCAGCTTTCCTCACCAACAAAACTGGAGAAGAATATAGGCTTTGACTAATTCTGATGAGGCCCGAATCTAGCAACTCCCCCATAATTTTTCTCTATTTCAGTTTTTTGATAAAATGGATACCTGTATGGTCTCACAGAAACAGGTTTAGAATTTTCCTTCACTATTATTTGGTGTTCATGCCCTTTAACAAGTGGCAACCCTGTAGGATCTTCAAAAACCCCACTGTATTTCTTTAATAATAGTTGGACTTCATCAGGAAAATTAGAGTCTTGAATCAAGTAGACCCTAGATAAAACTTGTAATAGCACTCCTTCATTCTGACCAGCTCTCCTCATTTTCATACTTTCCCCATTGACAATGGAATTGCCTTGAGTCACCAACCCACGCAGCACTACTACCCTTTTATTTACTTCAAATTACATACTAAGTTGCATGAAATTCCACACAATAGGGCCTAGGATTGCCAACCATTGCACCCTAAAACTAAGTCACAACCAGCCAAGGATAATGCAAAGAAATCAGCATTAAAATTGGTACCTTGAATGGAAAAAGGAACCTGTTTACAACAGCCTTCTGTAGACATTAGTTCACCATTAGCTACCTTCACCTGCACCTTAGACCTTCTATCTGCTACCTCCCTAATCCTTTGGATAATGAATGGATCCAAAAAATTGTGAGTGCTACCAGAGTCAACAAGGATTACCACCTCTACATTTTTAATTCTTCCCATAACCTCATTGTACTAGCATGTGGATGGCCAGCAATTGCTTGTAATGAGATTTGGGCCAACACAGCCTCCACCATATCAGCCTCTTCTTCACTCTGCTCAGACACTACAACCTCTTCATAGGTATGATCTCTATCTTCAACTTCCATCAAGAACAGTTTGGTAGTTCTGCATTTGTGACCAAGATGCCACTTGTCATCATAGTTGTAACACAAGCCTTTCTCCCTTCTCTCCTTCATCTGTCTAGGAGAAATCCTTTGCATGGGTATACTAACTTTAGTACTTGTTTTGCCAGAAGTAGAGGCTTCACCAGAAGATGATGGACCAGCAATATTGGTAACTGCCGAATATCCCCTTTTTCTACTACTTTGCACATATTCCTCCTGAATTTTTGCCATCCCGAATGCTTGGTGCAATTTAGTAGGATTTAGCAATCTAATAGGATATCTGATCTCATCCTTTAGTCCCCCAAGAAAACAGCTTAACTTGATTTTTTTTGGAACATCCCTTAGCCTATTAGACAAAGACTCAAATTGACTTTTGTATTCAGCCACTGAGCCCGATTGTCTTAGTTTCTGCATAGCCTCCATAGTATCATCATATGCGAATTCTCCAAACCTTAGCAATAGAGCCTTCACAAATGACTCCTAGCTAGTAAACACACCTGAATCTTCAGCATCTTGAAACCAAATCAAAGCCTCCCCTTCCATGTAGAAAGAAGTTGTAAGAATCATCAAAGAAGGTGGAATCTGATAGATTTGGAAGTAGTGATCTGCCTTGAACAACCATCCACTAGGGTTTTCTCCAAAGAACTTGGGAAAATCTAGTTTAACATTTCGGGAAAGAGAAAATCCAGCACTCTCCCTAACAGTCTCTCCATTCTCATTAGATTGACCATTGGGCTGGCCTTCATTGCTGCGCTGGGACACGTTGATCTGCTCCAATTCGTAGCCATATTATCCATCAGTTGCTCAAACCGATCCTGCCTGGACATCAAGGTGGCTATTGCTTCTAACATCTGGTTCATCCTGTGCCTTCTGCCATCAAGAAAGAACGGCTTTGATACCAATTTGTTACAATTACTTTTGTAAACTCAAGAATTGTAAAGTGTAATGTGATTGGCTGATTCGAGATAGCCACTCTCCAAGCAATGCGTTGCCTTTTGATTGTAAAAACTTGCATTCTTTATTCATTATCTATTCTAGTATTTATGTAATCACAGGCTAACATTAACTGAGCTTATTGACGCCTAACAAACTAACTGAGCCTAACTAACTATTCTAACTACTTGGCCCAGCCCAAAGCTGTTCAACTATTGGCGCCTATTACAACTTATCTTCGTAGCTTTTTGTCTTCATCTAGAAGCTTCTCTTCTCTTCCACATCATTCTCGATCTATCTCGTCTCTTCCTTGTTTCTTCTACCTCCAAACCTTAAGAGCTGCTCCAGCTGCCATTAACTCCACATCAGCTTGAATACCATTACTTTCAGTTCATATCAGCCCTAAATCTCTTCTATTCAAACTGATCATGACAGTTGGGTCTAGGTCATTGAGAACCTACACATCATCGTTGAGAGCGTCCTGATTATATTTTTTTAGTGATGATGAAGAGGAAGAGTAGAAGAGAATAAGATAAAAATCTATGTAGATTGTACTGAATTTTAGTAGTTATTTTGCCATGTTTTGTATACGTACATAGAAAGCAGAATTGATACTCTTTTGGGATACAAAGTTGGAATAAAGGTTCTTGAAAATATTTATTTCTTAGAATCTGTTGCTTTAAAGATCCTCCCACTGGCCGTAACCTCAGTTTAATAGCGGTGTCTATTACTATAAGATAGCGCTAGAGGTCTTCACGGTCCGGCTATTACACCTGATTGATGGCCAACCCAAAAACTTACAATAGACTATCTTATAGCTATCCTTTTAAATAAAATCTTAGTTGTGATAGTGTGTGGGATCGTTCGGGATCTCACATCTCGGTCGTAGGATCATATGGAAAAAATCTTTTTCCATTAATTCTCTTATATTCTTTTATTTCAAATTTGCAGGCTTCTACTAATTGTAATCATGTTCATCAACATATTACAATTCACCTCCAAGTATTTAAGATTGATTTGTGAAATCTCTTCTGCTAACAATTATTTGTTTATTTATCCTTCCACTATACTATATTCCACATGAGCCAATAGGATAGGAATCATATCACCGATTAAGTCCCTAACTCATATAATTCTTAATTCATAATCTATAACCTGTTGGACTTTTGAATTGTTTCCAAAACAATTTCACAAATAAATATTATATATATTTCGAAAAATATTTTTACAAAATTCCGTTGGCCAATAGTTTCTTTTCTAGTCCAACCCTATACTGATATAAATATACTGTCTCATAAAAGACTGCTAGATTTCTTATTGAGCATTTATACAAATCATTTATCATGCACAAGACCCAACATTATCTATTTGACCATATGACTGATTAGATAGACTGTCTCTTACAGCATCAATGATCTCAGAAGGATCATGTAAAGCATAAGGTACACAATAGACCTGCATAAACCAGCAGGTCTAAGGGACCTAGTTCTGGAATATTTTTCACCTTTCAGGTCTAAGGATCAATTGTTCTGATCAATGATCCAGAAGGTATTCATATTTAATCTCATTTAGCTCATGTACTCTTACAGTGCACCCACTCGTTTGGTTAAGGTAACCACCTCAATGACGAAATTTATCATTATATTTAATAGTTGCACAACGAGTGTATACATAATATAAATGCTCAATAAGGAATTCACCAGTCTTAACGAGACAGTATATTCATTAAACCCATATAAGGTTGGACTCTAGAAAATCATTGGCCAGTATAATTAATAAATAGTTTTGGAAACAATTTGGAGTTCAACATGTTACAAATTGGAATTAAGAATTATATGAGCTAGGGATTTAATCGGTGATACTATTCTGATCCTATTGACTTATATGGAATATAATATGGTAGAAGGATAGATAAGTTAATGATTGTTAGCGAAAGAGATTTCACAAATCAATCTCATATTCTCAGGGGTTAATTGTGATATGTTAATAGACATTATCACAATTAGTAGAAGCCCAAAATTCGAAATAAAAGAATATAAGGAAAATAATAGAAAAGAGTTTTCCATGTGATCCTTCGACCGAGATCTGAGGTCTTTAACGATTCCACGCCATATCAAAACTAGGGTTTAGAGAAAGACTATAAGATCACTTTTTCTAGAAAGTTAGTCATTATGACTTTGAGAAACCCTGTGACGGCTGTGAGGAGGGAAAATGAATGAGATAGAACAATTGGGCTGCTAAAGTTATGAGATCAATAAATTTCAGGTGGTGAGCTAATCAAGATCTGAGGAATTCAAAGACTGTTCAAAAGACAAGATTTTCTTAAAGATCAAAGAAAATCTATAAGAATTATTCTGCAAACAAACTTTCAAAACCCCTAGAATCTATTTCCACACTGTCCATCTCATAGAAACATCAGATCTCAACAATCAAACCAACTCTGCAATCGAACATACCTAAAAGTAAGCACATTTCTTTGTGTATTCGGCCTCATAACTACTAAAACAAAATGCTTAGAAGCAGCAAAATCCAGCTAAAACGCACATGTTCTGTTGTTCCACAAACAGGGGAAAGGGGGGTGGAAATAGCCATCCAAAGGAAAAGAAGGAAACAAAAAAGGAAAGTGCATATATATATATATATAAGCAGGTTTTGAGAAACAAGGTGGACCATGAAGTAAAACGAGAACAAGCTCTCGTTCTGGCAGTAAGAAACGACTTCTTATCAAGTTGAGGTGGGTCTTCAACCGTGTCCACTTTTCGGAATAAAAAACGAGAGAGGATTTTGAAATTCCAAACTTTGTTTTCCCTACCACCACTCGTCGGGAGGGGGTGGGCATTTTCTGGTGGGCTTGGTTGGCTTCACGGGAGTGGATGGGTTAAATCGGGAGGGATGGCAGTATTTCTTTTTGGCTACAGAGCACAGCTTTGGTGCCAGACATTGCTGACGTGCCACTCTTTCATTGCTGCACACATGAAAAATTAATACACCTCAATTTTTGCCGTTAAGTGGGACAATCAAAATTTCACATTCGACCTTTTTGTTATACGATACTTATCACGGGAACTAATCTATACAAATGCATACCACAAGAATCAATTTGTCAAAACGTTATATCAAAGGTATCTACTGTACAATTAAACTTTTTTTAAAATGTTCTCATTTTATATTCTTTATTCTAAATTTTATGTTTTTTTAACCTTATATGCTTTTTATTTTATGTTTTATAATTTTTTTTTCATTGACAAGCATTTTTGTCTCTAGAAAGTGTGTCACTGATAACTTTTTTAGCAATGATTTAGGATTTTGTCATTAAAAACATATATTCTTTATCTTTAGCGATAAAATAATATTTTCGTCACAGAAAACATACTTTTAGCAATGAAATTGACTTTGTCGCTGATAACTCTTTTAGCAACCAATGTAGAAATTTAATTGCTAAAAGCATGTGTCTTAAGCATTTAGTAATAAAATAATATTTTTGCAATAAAAGTTATATTTTTAGCAATAACGTTGGTCGCTAAAACCATCTTCTAGCTAATAAATTTTATATTAAAAAAATATATATATATGTTTTAGCCATGAAACAATTTTTTGTCGCAAAAACAGGTTTTTAACTACGAAATTGGGTTTATTTTGTAGGGTCTGTCTCTAATGAATTTGTTGCTAAAGACCATATTTCTTATAGTAATTAACGTTGATATTGTTGTCCGTCAGGACGGCTCAGTTTTGGTTGTCTCCTTTCGAGACTACGCTGGCTCTCTCTGTTTTACTTAGACGAAGCGTTCCTCAGCGAGTTTTCCCCTGGTTGCCGAATGTCAAGCCTTGATCTTGGCTACTCAGATTGCTTCCCGCCTCAGCTAGACCCGAGTTCTTTTTGAGTGCGATTGCCAAGTTCTGTGTTTTGATGTTTTGGATCGCCGGTCTTTGCTATGCTGGCGCATTTTAGACTATGTTTTGTCTCTTAGATCGTTTTTCAGTTCGTTTAGGTCTTGTTCCCTTAACTGGGTTCCCAGGCGACAGAACAATTTTGTTCATCTTTTGGCCAAATGGGCTGACTTCATCAGTCATTTGGCCGAATAGATTCTGCTCCGTTGCCACTGCATATTTTGTTCTGTGACTCCTATTAATAAAAATCAATGCTTTAACGTAAAATTTTAAGGGTTAATTATACTTTGCACCTACGTGATTTGAAGATCTTAACACTTCGCATTCGATATTTTAATTTTGAGACATTTCACTATCGTGGTTTTAGGTTCTTGACACTTTACACTCCCGTCAATTTCTCTGTTATTTCAAATGTAAAAGTTAACCACGTGCAGAAATGACTTTTGATACAAAGTGTTTCAAAAATAAAAGAACAGGGTGCAAAGTGTAAACCATGTGAATGTAAAGTGTAATCAAGTCTTTTTGAACATTTTGAAGAAAATGGGGTGAGTCACGTGCAGAACACATAACTACTTTTTCCGTTCAAAATAACTGAATAATAAATGAAGGAATGCAAAATATCAAGACTCCAAACTGAACGTGTGCAGTGCGAATAATAAATATAATTAATGCAAAATATAATTTAATTTTAATTGACTTAAGAACGACATTTAGCATGCACATAATAATATATGCTTTTTACTTAGAAAACTACACGTGTAAATTTTAGGACCTAATTTCCTATGATTCTGATGGCTTTAACTCCAGCCTTAACGCAGTTATTTAAAATGATTGCCGATGGTATGAAAAATTAGTCTTAAAATTAGGATATACTATTCTATAAACTTCAATAATTCTTTGTAGATTTTAATATTTTTATAAATTATAATAATTTTTCATAAATACAAATAAAATCTATTATTTTGGACCAAAAAAATAAAAAAAAAATATTTTACATCTCATTAAGTGGATTAGGAGTCAGGAGTGGATTCTTTCTAATCCGACAGCATCAGAAGCTGGAGCTGGCTAACGGCTAGTTGGAATTTAACAGCCTAGCAATTCATCAGCTCCGCGCTGCTTCATATTAAAATTAATATATCTAGAGAGGTGACATACTAAAAAATAAACTTCGTCCCCCCCCCCCCCCCCCCCCTCCCTCTCTCTCTCCATTTCACTCACCTCAACGCACACCTACCCCTTTTATGGAACCTTTGAAAATATTAATATGATGGTGCGGCAAACATTATTGCAAAAATTAAAGTACTAATGCATTTTTTGGTTAAATAATAAAATACAAAATAATTGTTAAACGATAATATAATAAATATTATCTATCAAATATATATAGACAAAAAAAAAATGATTATGTAAAATCTTTGAAAACTGGGACATTGGGATGGGTTAGGGAACAGAACCGGTAAGGTGAGATGGAGGGGTAGAATGTGATTTTGGATACTAATTAGTCTCATATAGAGGAAAAAAATTCACAACACAAAGCAAACTTTCTAAGAATATAGAGAAAAAACTTGTTACCTATCCAAATTCAATAGTGAAAGTTTATTTCTCGAATAGGTTATTAGATTCTATAAACATTGTCCTTAATTAGAAAATGAAGAATGCCAACAAAGATTCCTAACAATTTCTGATTAACATCCTTTAAACTTTATCAATTAATCTGTGGAGTTTAAGAATATTAACGGTTATTTAAATTAAATAGTTCGCAAATTTTCATTTCTGTATTTCTTCCCAAAATAATATTTATTTGATATTTCTTTATTATAAGTGAAAAATGTTAAATGGGCAGATGTATCAAACTTCAATTAATTTTAAATTGACAATAATAATTGGAACCTCAAAAGAATGGTATCAAAACTCTTGAACGTAAATTATTTTTTTATTTTTGAAATAAATATACTTTACATTCTTCAAGTCTCGACATTTTGTCACTTTAACTATTATTTTTATCACATTTCACCTACAAACTATAGATGTCAAATACTTTACACCCTCTGTTAAATTTTTTGTCATTTTTTTTAAAATTGATTTTTTGACATATAAAATTATAATTTTACATTCATAAAATGATTATTGCCAAAAAAAAATATAGGGATAAAATTATCATTTCCTATACCAAAAAATTAGAATGCAAAGTGTTGGCAAAAATAATAATTAAAGATGTAAAGTCATGAGACCCTATATCAAAGAGTGTAAGGTGTATTTATTTTTGTTTTGTTTTCTTTAGTATTATCCTCAATACCATTTATTATGGCTCCATTGCTAACTACCAACTTAAGGAGACAACTTAAAGACACCTTAAAACCAGTTAAGAAACTGCTTTAAACTTTTAACCAGCGCACACTAATCCCGGTTTCCTAAACGTGGCTCCGTACATTGCCACTCAAACAATTTGGGCTAAAATAAAGAATGGATTCGTCCTTTAAGGCATGAAACAACTAATATTATGTACTAAACTAGAAAATTTTACGGGCTGTTTATTGTTGGTTAAAGAATGAAAATTTTAATTTTAAGAGACTGACTTTGAGTCTTTAATAATATGTTACTTCAAAAATTTCAAGTTCAAAACTTTATAGGTGCTATTAATTTTTTGGGGCCACTTCTAAAGTTTTTGGTTCGATAATTATCTGATTTGTGTGGGACAGAAGGATTACACAAGTTTCAAGATTAGTCGATGTGCATTTAAGAAAATAAAAATTAGACAAATAGAATTCCTTTGAAAAAGAAAAATGAGAAGAAACTATGTTTTTTTTTTTTTGTAGTAATTGAGGAAAATATAATTGTTCTTTTTTTTGGATTAATTACAATTTTCCTCCTCAAACTAGCCCCCGATTCTCAAATGCCCCAATAAACTTTAATTCGTTGCATCTCACCCCTATAAACTATACTTCTCATTGCAATTTCATCTCTCAACCTGCTGAAGTTGTTATGTCAAACGATTTCTATTCCACGTAATAAACACGTGACCTTCTCCTTACGTAAAAAGATAATTTTACCCTCATTTGAGTCCTCTCTAGCCTTCTATAGTGTTTTTAGCAATTCATAGAGCCAAAAAATAATATGAGATATGATGTAGCTGGATTTCAATTTAGAGCTCTATATATCTAGCAAGCTATCCAGATGACTCAATTAGAATCAATCTGGTCAAATATGCCTTTTCAATTAAGAAGAAGTCACGTGTTTTTTACATGGGACGAAAACCGTTCGATATAACAACTTCAGCAGGTTGGGGATGAAATCACAACGAGAAGTATAGTTTGTAGGAGTGAGTTGCAACGAGTGATAGTTTGAGAGAAAAATTATAACTAACCTCCCTTTTTTTTTGTAGGAAAATATTGTTAAAACGCTTTTAGATTATTACCTGTTTTGTGTGGGACAGAAAGACTACACAGGTTCTAAGATTAGTCTTAAGAAAATAAAAATTTGACAAATATGAATTCCCTTTAAAAAAAAAAAGGAGAAGAAATTTTGTTTTTTTTTTTTTTTTTGTAATCTGGGAAAATAGGAAAATATTTTGTTCTCTTTTTTTTGTTGGTAGGAAAATGTTGTTCAGACGCTTTAGACTATCACCTCCCCCCGGTCAGCTAAATTTGAATGAGCAGTGCAATACACGCACAATGAACTCACGTGGATTGGTCCCCCAACGTAAACATAGAGAGAATCCAACGTCTATAAAAATCTGGAAGACCTTCGAATCGACACGTCATTTGCAAATCAAGTTTTTTTAAAACGCTTATAACTATTAAACCATATTTTTGAATGTGTATTATCTTTCTCATCTGACATAACCTTTTCGTGACATATGGCAGTAAAATAATATATGTCTCTTACTCAAAATCAACCCGATCAATCATTCCGAGGAGAGATCGCTTCTCACTGTCTTCTCACAAACTTTCTCTCTTTCCTCTCTCTCTCTCTCTCTCTCTCTCTCTCTGCGTTTCTGTCTGTGCTGGGTTTGGCTGGGTGAGAAAATCAGGTTGGGTGGAATCCACATTTGGGTTTTGGTAATATTTGTAGTTTCTTTGATGTTCTAATCTGGGTTTTCTTTTTTCATTTTTCTTACTTTCTTGGGTTTTTCTTTTTGTTTCGCGTATTTTCGGGTTTGGAAGAGTGAATGTGATTGTTTTCCATTATCTATCCCGTGATGTGTGTGCAATCTCTCGTGCTTGGTTCTAAGTTGTTTGATTCTTCCCTGTGTGCTGATATGCTTTTCTTGTTCAGTCGTATGCGTGTTTGGTTTCTTTCTTGGTGAAAGGGTAATGTGGGATTCTTGCGTCTTTTTCCAGAGATTAGGTTTTGATCTGACATATGAAATTAACTCTTTTGAGGTTGTTTGCTTGGTTAATGTGGGCAATTAGGTTCGTTGTACGAAGGGTTTTAGTTTGAAGGATCTAATCTCTCTCTCTCTCTCTCGTGCATATTGGAAACATGGGTTATTTGGTGTTTGTGTAAAAGTTTATTATCGGTTCTTGATGATGTGTTTATAGGTTGAGGTTGTCTTTCTGAGACTCCTCTTTCTTTGAGGGCTTTGATACTTCTGTTTGAAAGATATGCTGTAGCTGGGCTTCCTAACTTCCCCGCGTTCTGCTTTAGCAGACTTTCGTGTTGAGTACATTCGTGTCTCTCTTCTTTCTCTTCCTTTTTTTTTTTGGAGAGAATTATGGTTCTCTTAACTTACCCTTGATCCCTGGATTATCTTGGCACAAGTTATCTCTTATCTGGAAATGGCAATAAGGATCCTACTTCACCTGCACCTTCTCTTTTCTTGGTTCTTTAGTTTTCTTCCTAAGTTCTTGTTACTTTAATTGTAATAGTTATTTGCTTAAGTATTTTGTCTACGTCATTGCTTAGTTATGGGAAGGAGAAAATGATGAAGGATAGCTAGAGAGCACGCAGTCATACATCAGGAGAGCGAGAAAATGCAAATGAAGATGACGGGAAAATACATTGAAGCTAGATAAGAGATGATTGTACGAGCACAAAATCGGAGTAGTCCCAGACGATTTTTGGGGTTGGGGGCAGGGGAATAATTGTTGAGGAAATTTTTGATGGCATGATATAAGTTTTGCTTGTAGTTCATTTGTTTGATTTTTGATAATCCTGGTGGGAGCTTCTAGCTGCAAGCCCAGCATACTTTAGTGCAGAGATTTGTAGTTAATGAGGTCTTCCTTTCGTGTTTTAATTGGTAAACTGTCACTTTAATATTTTTTCTCTTTTGTAACAAAAGAGGAAATTCATGACTTGAATGGGGAGTTTTCCTTTGTCTATTTTGATATTTAACGAGCTCATCTTTGTTTGAAGTTCTTGTCTCAGCTAACAATCATGTGTCTTTTGGGATGAGACATTGAGTGATGGATCATAAAATGAGCTTGTGGTGGTTATCGGTTATCTTTCCATGACTGTGAAGGAGCTTCATTATGAAAAAATTAATAGCAATGAGTACTAGCAAAAAAATCATTAGGGAAGTATTACTTCTGGTTCGGTAAATGATTATGTCAAATATAGATCAGTTCAATCAGCAGCCAAGTCCACTTAGGGACTCACTTCCGCTTGGGCATGTTTGTCAATAAGTCCAGAACAAGGCCTGATACAATGGATGTTTTTCTTTTTTCTTAAGTATTTGAAGGACCACAGAGTCTTTTTCCCTTAGAAATTTTTACTGCCTTTCATTTTTTTTCTCCATTTTTTGGCTTGTGCAATTTTAAATGTATGAGTAATATTTTCTGGTCTTTTACACCATGAGACCCTCTCTGAGAGACCAGAGATTGGAAGTGCGTCAATCCCAATAATTAAACTTGATTCCTGGGTAGTCATAAAGTTGTTTAAGTCTCACAATAGGTTGGTGAATGTGAATGGAGTTGCATGAGCGCTAAGCTCTGTATATGATATTTTCTAGGTTGAACTGGACTCCTTAAGTGATTTCAAGTTGCTTCAATTGTGTCATTGACTAGTCCTTTTGGAAGATATCCCAAATGTGGCTATGTAACACTAACGTAATAAGAAAGCAAAGACCTAAATGAAGGCATCTGTGGTAAGTGAGATTGTGATATCCTAGATTGTCGTGGATATGTTTCTCCCCACATTGGGTTGGTGATTTTGAAGGAGTCACCTAAATGTCAAGCTCCAGTTAGGATGTTTACAAGCTGGAACTGGACATTATTAGTGTTTTGGAGGTGGTCTCATTGTCAGTGCTTGATGTAACATATTACACCATACTCTTAATTCACAATTTTAAAAGTTGTTGATTTGCACTTAATATCAATCTATCAGCCCCTCATTCTGGTCTAGATTACTTGATGTCAGATTCAGTTACTTATTCAATCACATGAGTTGCACATTAATTGCTCAACAAGTCTCCCATAAATGTCCAAAGGCTATAGCTTTGATCAAATCAGAAACACTACCTCAATCAAATGTGAGACTAGTATGAGGCATCAAACATAAGGTGTACTCGGGCATCAAATGGTTAAGGTGGACACTGTACACCCCATCTATAGCGTACTCATTGCAACTAGAAGTAGTTGACATAAATAGCTTTTAACTGGGCTAATTGTTGTTTGTTCTGCATGCATTAGGTTCATTTACACTTTAAGTTGATAGCAGTTCTGAGGGTCTTTTGGTTGATCATGTGACCTTTTAACTTATTGTTTTGCAGGCCTTTTGGCTCTAAACAGCAGCTTCAGAAGTCAGCCCATAGCTAAGGCTTTGATTTCTTCTCAGTTACAGAAGTTTGCATAAGGGTCCCCTTTCTCTTTTTGTCTATGGTATTTCTTTCATTCTTTAGGTGACGACTTTTTTGTTTTAAGCCTTTTAATCTTGATTTACTTGTTAGGTAAGGAAATGCACCATTTATCCTATTTAAACAAGAACTACATCCCATGCAAATTGCTCTTCCCTGTGTGAAGCACAGATCCTGTTCTTAGATGAAAGAGGATATTAAGTTGTTTTTTTCATTTGTTCAAAAGAAAAAAAGAAAGCATGGCATCTTTTATTTTCCTCCCTTTTGAGTTGTTGAAGTCCTCCTACAGTTCTTGGTTATGATGTTTTTTCAGGCAACTAATGAAAATCTCCCACCAAATGTGATAAAGCAACTTGCAAAGGAATTGAAGAATCTTGACGAATCTCCCCCTGAGGGCATCAAAGTAGGTGTGAACGATGATGATTTCTCAATCATATATGCGGATATCGAGGGCCCAGGCATGTGGCTTTATCTTCATAACTTTACACCTTTGAGGCCTTGCTTATGACTTCATACTGAATGAACATTGTTTCCCTTGCAGCTGGGACTCCGTATGAAAATGGTGTCTTCCGCATGAAGTTGTTATTATCTCGTGACTTTCCACACTCGCCTCCCAAAGGTTTATGGACGTTGTCATTATGCTTTTCAACATTTGTGCTGTATGACCAATGATTGCACCTATCACCCTGGATTCTATCTTTGTCGTATACATGTTTGATTTGACCAATTCCATGCTCCAAGTGTTGATGTGTCATTTCCAGCTTATGTAATCCACTAACGCTTTACTTCTCTGTTGTGACCACTCATTGTAGGTTACTTCCTGACTAAGATTTTCCATCCAAACATTGCAACCAATGGTGAAATTTGTGTCAACACACTAAAAAAGGATTGGAATCCTAGTCTTGGGTTACGACATGTTCTCATTGTAAGGATCATTGGCTATTTAGTGTAAAAGATAAATGTAGTTCCATTCTTTTGCCCAACTGTTTTATAGTTGTTTAAAAAATTCCAACCAGCCTCATTTTGTTTGAGATCTTTGGGTTTTGTGTTGAAACTTTATTTCCTAAATCTGTGTTCTGGTAACAGGTAGTTCGGTGTTTATTGATCGAGCCATTTCCTGAATCAGCTTTGAATGAACAAGCCGGCAAGATGTTGCTTGAAAATTATGAGGAGTATGCTAGACATGCCAGGTCAGTCATGCCATATTATCTACTTCATGTTCTGGTACTTGGAAATTGGGAACCTTTCCGGGTCAACTTTATACAGCAATTTACCCAGACAAACAGTTTCCACGAACAGATAAGGCCATTGAATGCCATGTTTTGATAGATCTTCAATCAGTCCCTTCTCAGTGTACACCTGAGTGTCAAGTATCATAGGGGTCATAAGGGCAAATGTATGGTTTTGTGGTTGGTTCTCTTTTTCGTCTTGTTGGGAGATGCATAGTAATTCCTTTTTCAGGCTTATCTTCATATCTTTCATTGAAATGCTTCCATCATCGAGCCAGTTATGCTTATGCATGCTTAACGTGGATTTTTGGCAATTGGAGGTCACGTCTGTTATTCTGAACCAATGAAAAATATGAAAGCTAGAAAGATGTGTCAGCTCTAACTAACTCATTGTGATAGCCCTTCTCAGAGCTATGAGGTGTCTTTTTGGATAAGTTGGAGGAAGAACAGTCTGTGTGTTCTTGCCTTAAGCTGATTGACTTTTTATCATGGGTTTTTTGGATTTTGCCCCAGTTAAATTATTTTGCACTCTTCTGATATGGAAAATTAACACTTTGATAAAGCTATACCCTTCTATGAGAGAATGATAATATGGGGGACCTGAAGGTATAATCTAACTTGTTGCAGGCTTTACACTGGGATCCATGCTAAGCCGAAACCCAAGTTCAAAACAGGAGCTATTTCCGAGTCCACTACTGCACTGAATGTTGACCAGACTAATACTTCAGTTCACAATGCCGATCAGAAGAGCACAACACCGGGTGCTGCATTGCCATTGCCGTTAACATCTCAACTGGCTCCTTCTACCAGGGGAAATGGGCAGGAGCAGCCAGCTCCCATACCGCCAATAACAGAAACAGAAACAGGAGTTAGTGGGTCTACTGCGGCAGCAGCAGCAGCTTCTACCCAGAAGAAGGGTGTTGGTTTGGCCAAAGTTCATGCAGACAAGAAGAAAATGGATGCAAGAAAGAAAAGTTTGAAGAGATTATAAAGTTCGATTTTCAAGATGTGATTGAACTTCTATTATGGGATTTGTGGTTACTTGTTGTCACCGACAGGATGCATCACAAAAAGGCTGGGGGGGCGGGGCGGAGGTGGTGAATTTGGTGGTTGGGGGAATGGGATTGGATGTTGTAATGTATACTAAACATTGGAAGGATGTTGTTTGCGCTGTGAACATTTTAAGTCCTGATATGATTTTAGACAAAAACACTCGTCATGTTCTGAAAGTGCGCACTCTTGCGTTTTAGCTTCCATTTGGTATGCTGGCTCTTAGGTCCACCATGGTTCTAAAAGGTGAATAACCCGTTGTTATACAGGCTCTCAGCTCTCTAGCCAGCTGGATTGGAAAATTGCAAATTTTGTGAATGATGTAAAATTCCAGCTTCCTTCTGTCGGGTGGGGGAATCCAGTAAAAGTACAGACTCGTCAGGAAGCATACCCTAGTTTGTTCAGACCCTCTTAAAACGATTATACCCTTTCATTAATTTCTGATTGCTATATCACCCAAATATGTCTACAAAAAAAAAAAAAAAAAAGCGGCAGTTGGGAACTGTTGGGCTACTATTCTCTGATTACTAGTGTCGTTTACGGTAAGAATCGCCATCAAGAGTAGTCTAACTTTCTGTTTCTGTTAGACCCAAGGTTTCCAAGTAGCCTTATATAATTGATTTTGATGGATTACAAACAATTGTCATAAGTTTCAAATGAACTTCGAACGTGTATAGGTTTGCTTTTTATAAGAGCAATAATAAAACGATTTTGAAGCTTTCTATCAAATAATCAAAGATTAAATTGTGTAAATTTTCATTTTGAAGGTACTTCATGAGCCAAAGATTCAATCAACCGGCCCTCTCAAATTCTAATATATTTTATTACGCCCTTCATGTTTCAAAAATAATTTATCTTCGTCCTAAGTTTGATCTTGCCGTTAAGTAATACGAAAAGTAACGTGAATTGATTGAAATAGCCCTCTAAGATAAAATTAGAAAAAAAAAAAAATAAATAAAAATAAAAAAGTTTACATATTTTTATTTTAAAAAAATTAATTTTTATTTACATATCATTTTTTATTTTTTAATATTTTTAATTATTTATCTTGAAAGGACATTTCGATTATTTTTCATGTGTTTTTATAATTTTAAATCAAACGGAAGTCAAGAATTGATTATTTTATAAACATAAGGAGCGTAATGAAACATATTAGAACTTTGAGAGAGATTGATTCCTTTTTTCTCATAAATACAAGACATATTATGTTGTTCATAAAATTTTCGTGAAAGATAATCGACACCAAGATCAAATGAGTCAACTCCATAAGGCGCTTGAACAAAGAATTTTTAGATTTGTCCAAATGAGTCAACACCACTGTGACAACCCGGTCTTTTTAAAAAAAGAATAGCAAAGAAACTGCAAGGGCCGGGATACAAAGGGAAAGCTCAACAAAGGATAACCATTATGAAGTTTTATTTTACTTACAGCGTTCAAGGTTCATTGCTAAAAAGAAAACGTTACGCATAATGAAGTTTTATTTTACTTATAAGCATTCGAGGATTCAAATCTCTACACGAAATGGAAAAAAAGTTATTATTACCAGTTGAAACCAAAGTAACGAGGAGACTCTCTCTAGTTTGGGTGACAAAATACCGTTATCACCCATCAGTCACGCAGGTCAGATAGTCACAAAAGCTGCAAATACCATCCGCACGGTCTGACATACACCTCCAAATGACTGGGACAGTACGTGCATGATTGACACTCGTTTATGTCAGGTTACATTCCGTCCGGACATATGGCTATAATTTTGGCTAATGGCGGTACTCCATTGCACGTTCCAGACGTCTGCCGTCACGAACTATGCCATCATTTCAAGAAGATTTTATGTAACCGTTCACAATTTGCAATTTAATGCTTAGGAATCTGATTGGTCTACGTGGAGAACGGAAACGTCTGCAAGACATGAACGGCATATTTGAAAGGTGTGGACGGATTTAAAAAACGAATAGAGGCCATTTGAACGGCATTGTCTTCCGCATTACACCATTTTTCTCTCCTTTCTTACAGAGGTGCATTCATGTTTGGAATCTAAAATCTAGCTCTTCAATACTATTTTATGGAGTTCTTTCTATCCAGGTACGTTTATCATGTTTTTATTGCGTTTTTTCGTTTAAAAATCGTGCTTTTAAAGTTATTTACATAGAAAATTTCATATTAGATTTTCGGCCATCATAGATGTTTGATGGCCAATCTTTGTATTGATATGGATTGCGTAATATTGTAGGATTGTTTAGGCTATAATTTTGTAATGTTTGTTGTTGGTTTGGGATAGTTTTGGAGGTGGGGGAGAGGCCGGCCATGGCTGAGTCAACTCGGTCTTCTTCCCCACGACATGTCTAGATGGTTTGAAGCCGTCCAGACAGATAGTTTTAAATTTTCTACTGTTACATTTCCAAACGTTGCCGTTTTTAAACAGACGTGCAGACGGTACTAATATGACATGCGGACGTCCTTAGCTTTATACGCCACCGTTTAGGTTAGATATGTACTTGTGTTTAAGTATTTCAAACTACGTCGTTTTTCTCCTGATGTTCGGACAACCACTTATAAGTGTGCGAACGTTGAGCCTTTAGACGCTGTCGTTTTGTCTAAGATATATACACATGTATAACATTGAACCATTAGGAGTAATTTGTTGCGAACGGTTGTATTAGCGTGCACACGCCTGTTTCTACCCATTCGGACGGGGTATTTGTGTGTGCAGACGTTTGTCCATTATACGTTGTCGTTTTTGCTAGTATATATACACATGTTAAACATTTCTTTTTTAGTAGTATTTTGTTGCGGACAATATTCTTACCGTGCGCACATCTACTCCCGTTTCACGTTCGGATGGATTATTTGTGAGTCCGGACGCTTGTTATTACACAGCATTATTTTGCATGCTGTACGAACGCTATGTAAGACCGTGCCGACGGTATTAATTGATGGTTTATTTGTTTTTGCCTTATTTTGTAGATTAAAAAATGACTAAACGTCACCGTTCGTCATCTTCCTCATTTGCCGAGACCTCTACGTTGCAGGATCCTGAAAGTCCAGAAGATTATATGACGCAAGAGGAGCAGCTGAAGAAGGAGCGGGTTAAGATGCTCAGCCAATCAGTTATTGTAGAGTGTGAGGTCTGCATTGTTGACTTCGAGGAGCTAAAGTATATGGGCCGGAGTATCGGCGACATCCTGGATGACCAGGGTTGTAATGGATATCTGAAGAGAGATCTCATAGCCTCTGTAGATCTGGTCCGGGAGTTTTACGCTGCACTACTAGATGTTGAGGATATTGAAGCAATGCTATGGACCATCACTGTACGCGAGGTGACCTTTCAGTTGTCACCAAACATCCTAGCTGCATTTATGGGGCTGCAGAGGCCGATTGGAGCATACCCTACAGTGGAGATGGCGAACAAGCCAGATGCGGAAGACATCTTTCGTACTTTCACGGGTCAAAATGTGGTGTTGTTCAAACCTTTCGTCAGACAGAAGTTCATGCTACCTTTCTGGCGTATTCTGCACCTCATCTTCGCCTACGACATCGAGTGAGGGCTCACACGACAGAGTGCCCTATTTTGAGAGGCGAGCTGATGCTAGCTGTGGCTAGAGGATGTGTTGTAGATCTTCCCCTGTACGTCTTCCTAACTCTTCGGTTTGAGGCGAAGATCACTTTGTCTGCTAGGTTGTCGTACAGTCTACTCTTGACGTAGTTCCTCCATAGTGTGGGCTACATGGATAGTCCGAACGAGGAAAGGAAGATGTCTATTGGTCTCATTTGCTGGACCACTTTGAGCCGTTCCAAGGCATAGCTTAGGCGGCAACAATGGACTCCTGCTCCTTGGTAGTAGCAGGAAGTGAAGGAGTCCTCTAGCCGTGCGCATCAGAAGCGACCTGCCTAGGTCGATGCTTGGATGGCAAACCTGAAGGGGATGGTTGAGGTTGTTATCTCGCCAACGCATCAATTGTGCATCGACTTGGAGACCCGCGTCCTCTATGGAGACTCAGATGATGGGTTTGCAGCCATTCCTCACTACCACTCAGGCACCTTGTGTGTGATGTCGAGGAGGTTGGGCACCATTAAAGATCAGCTCGGGATGATGAGTGAGTCCATGGGGAGGGATCCAGTCAGCCCAGTCCGTAGCATGATTAGGACTTTCTTTTAATTTTTATCTCATGTTATTATTTTTGGACATTTATTATCATATTTTATTTTTGTTTGGATATTTATTTTGGGTTTGTATTTTGGATATTTACGTTGATTTTGTTTTATTATGCTTATTATTTATCTTTTTTTTTTTTTTTATTATAGTTAATATTTACCTTTAAGGGTTTGTAATGTTCATAATCTATTACTTAGAATGTTATTAACTGTAACATTTATAATCTTATGTTAAAATTTAAGATGAAATACATAAGCATTAAAGTTATTGAAGTATATATATATATTAACTGTAACACTTAGAATCTTATGTTAAATTTAAGATGAAATACATAAGCAATTAATTTATAAGAAATGAATAATTAATATACTACATGTATCAAAATTATTGAAGTATATATATTAACTGTAACACTTAGAATCTTATGTTAAAATTTAAATGAAATACATAAGCAATTAATTTATAAGAAATAAATAATTAATATATTACATGTATCAAAATACTATATGTATCAAAATTATTGAAGTATATATATATATATTAATTGTAAATTAGAATCTTAAAATTTAAGATGAAATACATAAGTTTTTAATTTACTTGTCTAGATAGTGTTTGGACATATTTTAATTGTTCAAATGGTTTTTGTTGAATAAACAAGGCCGTTTATTTAACAAAAACGGTTTCCTGCGTTCTCAATAAGGTGTCCGGACGTTCATTTTCTAATATGACGTCATGGAGTTAGATGTAAAACGATGTCGTTGGCTTGTTCGAACAATTTATTGTATTTAATTCGAAAAGCGTCCAGACGTTGTCAAAAGTTTGGATAACAATCTGGATGACCGCGAAATTCTTGACGGTAAATTTTCACACCAAATTTTTCAGGCAAACCCGTCCGGACGCAGTTTCAAGGAATTAAGAGGTCGAAACCTAGAAACTGTACATTCATTTCTCAACTCTCCCGAAATTGTTAAAAACCTCTTCAATTCATCTTAGCTTGGATTTCTTCTTGAAGAATCATTTGAATCATTAAGAAGGAAGGTCAGGCAAATTGCTCAAACTTTGGGTGGATTGGAGCACATCTTTGGGATTTGAAAACTTTGAGAGGTACGGTGTTTTACGATTTTTGTGGGTTTTGAGTAAAAATATGTTGTTTTGCTTGATTGTTGATTGTTTAATGTTTTTGGTAGCTTATAAACATATTTGGTATTGATTTGATGCGAAAATGGTGATGTAAAACAGCTGCTTTTGGGATTAAAGTGGTCGGTAGGCGTCTGTTTGTCGAAGGGTCTATTTTTCGACAATCGTAGTCTAGACATTTACTGTAGATGTTGGAACGTTATCTGGCAATTAAAGTTGTTCGGACGGCCTACATGGCGTGCGGACGTTTCTTCACGAAATGACATCTTTTTTTTTTTTTTTTTTTGTAGTGCGAACGACTGTTAATCCGTCCAAACAATTTTGAGTGAAGTTTATTTAATATTTATTTTGTTAGGTTGGCCATGGATTGCTCTGAGAAAAGAATCACCAAGGTTGGGGGATTGACTGAGAGACCAGCTTGGGTGGACGATATGGTAGTGGAGCTGAGGGAGAGTATGCAGACGATAGTGGAGCTTATGCATATGTTGTGTAAGAATCTCCAGATCCGTTTGACCACTCTGGAGACTAATTTTGATCTGACGGAAAGAGCTTTGAGGGAGGAGCTGAATGCTATGCAAATGGAACCGTTTTATGTGAGAGAACACGTGTCAGTTGCACCAAAATATCCATACCATTTTGATACAGCTCCGGACACTTATCAAACGGGTGAATATTATGGAGAAGCAGTTGGAGCAAGTTCGCAAAGCCGTCAGAGAAGATCTCGAAAAGCCAGTTCGTCATCATGATTCAGACTAGTCTTTGGTTTATGTATTTTCGTTTTTATTTAATTATGTTTTGTTAGCCTCCTGCTTGTACTAGCTTTTATAATTATGTTTTTACTTTGATATTTCTACGAACAGTTATTTTATATTATGTACTTGATTTTGATTATATATTTTGTTTACTATTACGTTAGTTAGATATTTGTATACCATTATTAATTTTATCTTATATTTAATGTAGTGTTTTAATATTAAATGCATAATTAAATAAATTAATTTGAGTATTGCCTATTATAATTTAGAGCAGTCTGGACACATTAATAATGTCCGGACGTCCGTTACATGTCCGCACACACTAAATAAACGTTTGCACGTTTTACTATTGCAAAACGTCAGAACTCAACTCCACCATCCTCACGTCTTTTTTTAAGCAATGTCCGCATGTTGCATAGCTGTTCACATAGTATATTTGTGGCAATTTTTTTTTCTAGGATAAAAAAAATAAGCGGGCGCACGTTGTTTGCTAGCGTGCGGACGATGAATCTGCTTACAAAATTACATTTTGATACAGAAATTCACTCCGTGCGAACCGATATGAGAGACATTCGCACTAGTTTTCATAAAAAAATTGATTTTGTCATGTAATACATTAATGTTTGCACGGGACATGCGAACAGAAAAAAAAAACAAGGAATTTGTGATGTATTTATATTTTTCGCACGAAATAAAAACCGTCCGAACCTTATATGTTGGCATCCGGACGCTATTTCGTGAGGAACCTCACAAATTGTCACCCAAAAACAATGGTGACACTCTTCTCCTATCAAACCGGGTGTCAAAATTTTTTTGACACCAATAACTTTTGCTAACAAAATTTTGACTTTAGGTGACAAAAACTTTTGGCATCCAAAATCTATTTTATTGTAGTGAGTATCAATATTATTTCATTTTGTATATTATACAATTAATCCTAAATCCAATATAATTTGTATACAACTACCAAATCAAATATAAGAATTTCTCTCAAATCAAGTACACTACAGTGTTAATCAAAACTCAAATGGAGAGGCAACTAAAGCAGAAAAACCACAACAATCCTACCATTTGTCAATTGTAGAAATAGTTACCCAAGAAATACCTTGAGTTGACATATCAATTCAAAGACTAATCATACAATAAGTCCACATTTTCACCTAGCATCTTGGGATGTATAAAAAACACCACCTTGTTTTGACCCAGAATTAGTTTTTTGGGTACATAACTTCAAATTTAGATGATCTAATTAGTTGCCTGTCTTAACCTAACAAATTGATGGAAAAGGCTTTTCAAGGTACGTCCTGAAATTGTCACCTGTATGTGGTTGTTAGCTATACTTTTGTCAAGGATATAAAGGTGTTGGACAAGAAGGAAGTGATGAGGGCCAAGTGTTATGTCTCAAGGACAAAATGAATGCTCTTGAGAAGCAATTGTAGCTTGACAGAAAGTGGGAGATCAAAAATCTGTTTCCAAGAAGAAAATAGTGGGGTTGTCTTTGCTTTGGTGAGAGATCACCTCTTAATTCCCTGTTAATTTTCAATCCAATTTTCAAGTCAAGTTTAAGTTCAGGATCTTTTTGAATGTTGAGATGGTTGTAAGAGATGAGAGTTCCAAAGACACTTATCAAATTGCAAATTTGTCAAATCCATGATGTTCAAATCTATGTACTAAGGTTAACTAAAATAGTAAATAGTCATGTCCCATGTACTTGTTATGGGGCCTGCTTAGTAATGCAAAGCAGCCCTTCAAACATAGAGCCCATCCATACACTATTCCTCCTATTCTCTATCTCTTTCAAAGACACCTTACTAAACAGTGCATACAAAATAGGAATTGCAGGTGTAATTGGTACATTTACTTACAAAGTTGTCAATGTACATGGGACAGCTATAAAATCGGCGTCTTGAGTTGCTGTTGGTCAGTGAAGTCCACAAGCATTCCCGAAGATTGCAGCGGCAGCTGACAGAGTTGACCTGTTAGGAACCACCGCACTTGGAGACCACTCTACACTGGGAACCTCCCGATTGGCAGGAGGAAGAGTACGAAACAGAATCCATTTCTCAAGATGAGCTACTTGTCTTCGAATCTTGGGAGTGGGAGGATAATTTTTAGGGTTTCCGATTCTACCAGGCGAGGGAGGAGGATTTTAGGGGGAAAATGGCTTAAGAGAATTGGGGGAGGAAAAGGGGGAGAAGGGATCAGCTTATCCCAAATTATTTTATTTTATTTTTTAAAATGACATGTCAGTGACATGTTGAATGGCATGGTGATGTGGTTTTTGACTGGTCATATGACGTGACGACAGTGGGCCCAGAGGACACATGGAGTTATTTTATTTGTGCAAACGTATTTATGTTTGCCACGTCACCACTTTCCGTTAGTTTTTCAAACAGGAAGTGGACGGAGGGTCATTTTGTGGATGATAATATTACCCCAAGGTATTAAAACAATTTCATTTACCAGAGGGACATGTTTGCAACTCTCACCTACCACATAGTCATGGGGTGCATTTGAACTTTTTTTTTTCAACTATATAACTTGTAACGCATATTTCAAAAATCTATGGTAAAGCAATGTAAAATAAAGACATATGGTAATAAATGAAGGGTATATTATAAGGATTTAATGAATACTCAAAACAAACAAAATTAACAAGAAGAAAAATATATAAACATTAAACATTAATAATACTATATGTTGTCAATTTATAAAAGCTTCTGACCAGTAAGTAAATACCAACTCAACAATAACCGTTAAAAGGAAATAAAGACTTACCAAATAATGAATGGAAGGAATTCTTTTATATTTATAGATCATTGTTTTGCGGGTTCATCATTAACAAACAACAAATAAAATAATATAAGTTTGTACATGAGCTACCAACCGCGGTTGAAAAGAAAAAAGCGAATTTGCTACTATAGTTGAAACACAAACATGATGGGCCACGTGATTTTTTTAAGTACACTTTTTTTTTAAAAGGTGAGTGAAATTGAGAAGCTTATATTAAAAAAGTGAAATCAAAAGAAAGAAAAAATAAAATAAAAGCAAAACCAATATTTAAGTCATAATGTGATATTTAATTAATCATTTGTCCTTCGTGAGATTGTATTTTAAGGTTTGAAATGGAGGCTAAATTTGACCGCATTGGTTTTTTTTTTTTTTTTTTTTGAAACAAAATTGTATTTTCAGGTTTGAAAAGAGGTCTTTGATGGTAATTTAAGCTTTGAAAATTTTTGAAAATTTTGGGGGTGGCCGTCTCTCGCCATGGTCGCTACACATGTGCTGCTTCGTCCAAAACTATTGGAGTGGTACGCCTCTACAACTGCTTCAGCCGATCAACATCAACGCCTCCTTCGTTGCCTGCCAATTGCCATAACTCTTGGCTGCTGCAACGGATGAGTTTCAACAATCCGTTCACTGGACCAATGGAAACTGGGCATCCCGAAAGCAATGTTCCAAAATTAATAAGCAATCAAATCAAGTTTAGATTGAGGACTCGTTAGACAATTTAATCCTATTAGGACCCAGAAAGGCATGAATGCAGAATGGCGTACTTGAAACAACAAAGCTGATCTTCCACAAATAGCCTCAACGCCTTCCACCTCTATAAATGTTGTTCTGACAGCAGCCTCAGACTCAAAACAAGTTGTCCGCGTAAATTGCTCCAATTCCCTACCCTTTTTGTATGATTCTCTTCTTTTTTGCGCCGGAAGAATGGAAAAAGGAGGTAACAAGTGTACGTTTGCATTATTATTTAACTGAACTTTTGGCATCCTGTTGATTGTAAGAAGTGGAATTTGCTATAAGATTATCAGCTGTGAGACATCAAGATCCCCTAAAATTTCCATGCAATCTACAATTCTCATATTGCATGTAAAATTAGGAGAAATAGACACAAGACCCTACACCATTTAATGCTGTCTATATTTGCACAATTTAATGCAAGGAAAAAGATCATAGCAAATGTTTGGAGACTTACCTAAAGTGAGAGCAACAAGTAATACAGCAAAAGCAAAATGAGTCATGCAATCTACATACACCATTGAATCGTCCCAGGACGTTAAGGTTCGCAGAGTGGACAACATTAGACTGCCAAGACAATTTGAAGGATAAACATAGACATTCTTTCCACCACCACCACCACCACCACCATCACCACCGGCAGAACCTACTACTACTCACATAAAGGCTTGATTGAAAAGCATCAAATGAAAATGGAAACAAAAAGGAAGCTACGAGACACATCATTCGTCAAACTTGTTTTTTTTTTTTTTTTTTTTTTTAGTTGGAGTGGGGGGGAGCAGCTAAAAGCAATTTCACCAGATTTTGGTTGAGGCAGGCTCATCATTTGGCCATCATCACCTTGACAAACTCCTCATAATTAATCTGGCCATCACCATCAACGTCAGCCTCCCTGATCATCTCATCAACCTCTTCATCAGTCAGCTTCTCCCCTAGGTTGGTCATCACATGGCGCAGCTCAGCAGCAGAGATGAACCCATTCTGATCCTTGTCAAAAACTCGGAATGCCTCTTTAAGCTCCTCCTCAGAGTCGGTATCTTTCATCTTCCTGGCCATGAGGTTTAGGAATTCGGGAAAGTCAATAGTCCCGTTACCATCAGCATCAACCTCATTGATCATGTCCTGGAGCTCTGCCTCAGTTGGGTTCTGGCCCAACGACCTCATCACAGTCCCAAGCTCCTTGGTAGTGATGCAACCTGCAGTTCATATCATTAAAATTAACCACAGATTGCAATTTATTCTGGCAACAGATAGAAAAAAAAAATTCTTACAAAGGTTAACTTTGTCTACCACACACAGGGCTCTGTCCCAAACATAACAACCACCTCCAACAAATAATAAAACTACAATTCAACAAGCAAACCAAGGAGCCGTAGTAAAAAAATAAAGATATATGAGTTTCCATATATTCTTATCTCAAGGAGCAAAGCAGCAAACTCGGTGGACCATCTTGGTCGTGTCTGGATTGCAACCCAACAACAGCCAAGAATTATGTTTATTACTCACACTCCGAGAACAAAATTGCAAGACCAAGATCACGCATGTGCATTTGATTCATGTCTATGAGACACAGCGAATACAGCAAATGATGAATTTCATTGAACCCCGAAACTTATGCAGCAAGCACTAGGCAGATCAGTTTCTGCGGTTCGTCTAGACGTTGTTAATCTATCAATAACACACCAAATAGCCAAATTCCACAACATATGAACATAAATAAACAATTCACTGACAGATCTTGAGCTTCTTCAGTCGCATGATGTCCACAAAGCAGTGTGAAACAAATCACGCGCACAAAATGCACCGTAATATCCCATACCTACAGATATTTATTAACGTCACCTTTTTCCTCCTCCAATGGATGTCAGAGACATATTACACTAAGCATAAAGACAAATAAAAATATAACCGAAACTCTCGGGTGTCTAAAACCTTCTAGAATTTAGCTTCTCTTCCGATTAATGAATCTGAGATTCTGAGCTTAACTTGTTAATCTCTTTTTTTGTTTTCCAAGATTTTCCAAAACTTCCTCCACCAAGCGAACGGTGCATATTTATTAATTACCACGTCCACTTTATCAAAAGAAAAGTGAAATGAAGCTACAAAAGATAGAATCAGCAAAGAACTTGTCCGGTCTGATCGAGATAATCTAAATAGCCGAAGCAGACACCCAAAAGACCATAGATATAGGCCTATCAAACCGCATAATATTAACACAAAATCAAAACGGAACGACATGATGCTTAAAGCGCAGAAGACGTGATCCATAGAAATCCATAGAATCACACAACTAGATCTGACAAAAAAGCCTTCCGATTAGTCAATTCGAGAGAGAGATAGGGAGGGGGGAGAGAGAAACGGACCGTCGCCATCCTTGTCGAACAAGCTGAAGGCCTCCTTGAACTCAGAGATCTGGTCGTCGGTAAGTTGGTCCGCCATTCTATTTTCTTCTTCCTTCTCCAAAAATTCGCTCTTTCTAAAAGTGAAGCAAAAGACGAAGAGAAAGAAAGAGACCGTTCTCGGTTTTAAGTACCAAAGCTGGCGTTTTATATGGGCCTTGCAATTATATGGCCTGCATCTGGACCTATTCCTTCTGATCAAATCAGCCTTATATCTCTTTTTTTACCTCTTTTGCCATTTTCTTCTTTCCAGTTTTCATAACCAATTTCATCCAGTATTTTAAGTGCAGAGATTCCCAAAATGTCCGATATGCCCCTCGGCTTCTTCTTTTTTTCTTTCCTCCTATGCAGGCAGGCAGCAGCAACCGTCTTTTAAAAAGGAGCATATCCAATTAATTATTTTGTATAAAGTATGTGCATATTCGCTGAATCTATATTGATATCATTCCATACGGTTTCTTAATTATTATTTTACAATTCATTCAATTATACAGAATATGCATATACTTTATTTACTCTTTTAACATCTATTTCAATTGTAGGATTATCTCGGTTTCTTTTTTCAAAATAAAAGTGAATTGATCCGAATTTATTCTCTCATCCTACCTAGTGAATCATTAGCATTCATTATTAATAGAATTTTATTTTATGCATCAACAGATTCCGTCATTGTCATTGTCATCGCTTCTCGATATTATAATATAAATTATAAAAATAACCATAAGATACTGAAAATGTTATTACGAATGTACACAGTCAATATAAAATTATTTGATGGAAGTGGAGTAATATATATATATATATACGAGAGGGGCATTTCGGGTAAGAAACATTATCCACTGAAGAGAGACCTCCACACAAAAAAAAAAAAAAATCTGCCACTCCAACCAGTCGGTTTTCACAAGAAAGGGCAGAAAGGTAAAAATGGGCTCAGCGGAATTGAGGAGCAGAGATAGGAAGAGCTGGGCAGTACGTAACAAACTACAGTTATCTCCTAGTGGCCTCACAAGATCTTTCCAGATCATGCCACGTTTCACGAGAAAACATATCATTGTCTCCTGGCGCGCCCATCTCCAAAGCATTGGGTCCACAGGTGACCGTGCACCCTGCGGTACATTATACTTTTACGCGTGTACGCGGTTGGGAATATCTCGTTGCTGTGGGGGCCACAGAAGTCGACGCGGTGTGGTAATATATATAAAAATAAGAAATTGCCGCTTATGGGAAAAGGAGGAATAATACGTGGATAGGAATTCGCGGTGGGCCTTTTATTTTTGTAATTTAAATTGAGGAGGCCGAGCATCGCTTTGTCTCTCTTGAATGGCCACCAATGGGGGGGATCGAGTACGCGGTTACGCGGTTTGGACGCGGAGTGGTGAGCTAATATGCCTCACGTTGACTGCCACGTCAAGTGGGGTTCCGTCGCTCTTGCCGGGACTATTCCTCAGCGGCCTTCCGGAATCTCTTTGTTTATCGCTTTATTTCAATTTTTGACGACGTGCCGTTGGGTACCTTGTTTGACTTTTTTGCGAGGGGCGGCTTCTGTGGAATGCCATATCAACAACACATGAGCTGCTTCGCGAAGGGAATTGCTTCTTATCGAGTCTGCAAGTTGGGTTGGGCTGGAAAGTAGGAGCGAGTGTGTGCCTGTCCAAGATTAAAATAGACCCCTGATTTATGAAAGGCTAAGACTAGGAAGGGAGTAAGTCTTTTTCTAAGAAGTTTTCGTTCTTAAAACTTCAATTCTAATAAGAATTTTAATGTTGTCAACGTATTAATGAATTTCATCAATAACTCAAATTATATTAAATAATATATTAATGGTGTTAGAAATATGCCCGTAAAATCAGTTATTTAGAATAATTAGAAAATAATTATTTCTTTTTGTTGTCACATGTATTTTTTACTTCTTGAGTATTATATTACACAGTGTTATATTGTTGAGTGACATTGTAGAAAATGATTAATGAATCAAAGGTGGACAGTATAATTTTTCGATTTCTTGTTTACTTGACGGTTGTTTTAGATCGATGTACATATAGGTCTACACTCGTTGTGCCTCTATTAAATAGGACGATGGACTCCATCATTAAGGTAGTGACCTTAAGCAGACGAGTGGGTGCACTGTAAGAGTACATGCATTGAATGAGATCAAAATGAATACCTTCTGGAAATGATCATTGATGGCGATAATGATATTCATCACAATTAGCCTATGGTATCATTAGAACTGAGAGGTTTATGCAGATATGTTTATTGTGTACTTGTACTTTAACCGAGTCATTTGATAATGAACTTTCTAAATCAAATATTTCAAATAACGTTAAGTCTTGTGCATGATAAATGAGTTTGTATAAATGCTCAATAAGAATCCACCAGTCTCTTTATGAGACAGTATATTCATATATATGTATAAGTTGGACTCGAAAAGAAATCTCTGGCTAGAAGAAGTTTGTAAAAATTTTTTTCAAAAATTAATATATATATATATAATTTTTTATTTGTGAAATTGTTTTGGAAGCAATTTGAGAGTCCAACGGGTTATGGATTGTTAATTAAGAATTATATGAGCTAGAGATTTAACCAGTGATATTATTCCGATCCTATTGGCTCATGTGGAATATAACATGATGGAAGGATAAATAAGTAAATAATTGTTAGCAAAAAACATTTTATGAAAATAATCTCACTATTTCTGGGGTCAATTGTGATATGCTAATGGACATGATCACAATTTTGTAGAAGCCCATAAATTCGGAATACAGAATATAATGGAGTTAATGAAAAAGAATTTTTTATGATGATCTTACGGCCGAGATTTGAGATCCCTAAGGATCCTACGCACAAGCACAGTTGAAGTTTTGGAGTGAGCCATTATTATAATCTCGAAACTTTTATTTGAGAGAAAGAATAACATAACGTGAGAAAAGTTCTTTTTCTCAACAGTTTCTCTCCCTAGAAACTCTCTCTCAAGAACTATGCGCATGAATCCGAAAGAGGCAGCATGCTTGGATTGCTTTGATTTCAACGATCAAGGATCCGCTGCGTTATGATCTTCGAATCTTTCAAATGGCTCAATTTTTCTTTTTACTTTTTTTTTAACTGTACCATTAATACGTTAACTAATTCCATATTAATGACATTTCATTAATATGTTGTGTCATACCCCGAGCTTTCAAACATCACATGCATATTGTTTATGCTCTTTTGTTTGTAATTGGTAGTGAGATTAGAGGATATTTAGTGAATAAGAGAGAGTATTTAGTACTTGAGAGACTAAGTTCGAAACCTTGGTTAGGATATGATTTAGTGAGAATTAGAGTTCACATGCAACTGAGTTATTGTTCAAGAGATTAAGGAGTATGCATTGGATCAATTTAAATTTTTAAGCTAGTAGGTCGTTTTTATCTCGAAACCTTGATTAGAACATGATTAAGTAAGATTTGGAGTTCGCGTGCAACTAGGTTGTTGTTCAGAATGTTGAGGAGCTCGTATTGGATCAATTTAATTTTTTAAGCAAGTAGGACGTTTTTGTCTCGAAAACCGAACCACATGATTTTTATTCTTTTAATATGTTGGGAGTTCATCCACGAGTTTATGGTTCAAATTTGGAGACTTTTTATTTTTCAGAGGCAAGTAGGTCGATTTCTTGAGCAATTAGGTTGATTTGCGATTATCGGAAGATTAGTGAAACGATTAGCAAAACATAGCCATTAAGAAAGGAAATTCCGGCTGCCCTAGAGAGTGACACTTGTGAGGGCTAGATAGCACAACAAATCGAAGCTAGAAGCACGACAAATCGATGCAAAAAGCACGACAAAAGGCTAGGACCTAGGTAGCTCGAGGTGTCGACCACCGGTGGACCTAGGCGGCGACTCACCCAACTATAGTGAAAATTTTCGCCATAGCCTTGTCATGCAGCTGCTGTAGGTTGCTAGGTGTCAAAAGGAGAGAAATGTAGCCTAGTGACTCACCAAAGCTAGCCTAGCTAGGCTGGACACGTGTCGGAATGCAACCGGCCTGTGTTTTCCTATAAATAAGGGTGGATTTCGACCTTTGAAGAGTACACCATTCAATCTGAATTTTTGTGAGTTAAATCTTGAGAGCAAGAGTGAAGTGAAGTGAAGTGGTAGAAAGAGGAGGAAAAAGTTTAGCAAAGATCAAGCACGCTTAGAGGTAAAGTTTAGTTGGTTATCTTTGATTTCGATTCAAGTTTTCAAGATGATTATTGTGAATCTTGTCTTTATTATTCTAGCATCTCTTGAAGTTATTAGTGTTTTTCTATTCTTCCTATTGTTCTTGATGTTCTTCGTGTTCTTGATGAAGAACAAGCTCGTCCTTTCGAAAAAGTATTATTTTCAAAGTTCGATTCGTTTTCAAGGTTGATTCGTTTTCAAGTGTTTTTCAACTTTGATTCGTTTCTTTTCAAAATTTCTTCCAAAAGTTGTTTTTCAAAGCTTGAACATATTCTTTCCTTTGATTTCAATACTTTTTATGTCAAAATTAGTATTTTCTACATGGTGATTAAGTCGGTTTTTAACCAAGAAATCAAAGTGTTGTTTTTGCCTTCATAACATTTTCCTTTGAGAACTGTTTTATCATGTTGTGATGATAGAAACGAGTTAAGGTGTTGCATATCATAAATGAGATGTATGGGCGTTGATATGAGACATGCATACTTAACTTGTATGTTGGAACGGAATATTGTGATATTCTTCCTATGGTTCTTGATGTTCTTCGTGTTCTTGATGAAGAATTAGCTCGTCCTTTCGAAAAAGTATTATTTTCAAAATTCGTTTTCAATTCGTTTCAAGTTGTTTTTCAACTTTGATCCGTTTCTTTTCAAAATTTCTTCCAAAAGTTGTTTTTCAAAGCTTGAACATATTTCTTTCCTTCTGATTCAATACTTTTATGTCAAAATTAGTATTTTCTACATGGTGATTAAGCGGTTTTTAACCAAGAAATCAAAGTGTTGTTTTTGCCTTCACAACATTTTCCTTTGAGAACTGTTTTATAATGTTGTGATGATGGAAACGAGTTAAGGTGTTGCATATCATAAATGAGATGTATGGGCGTTGATATGAGACATACTTAACTTGTAAAGGAATATTGTGATGTTCAAGTATGGTTAAGGTGTTGCATATCATGAATGATATGTATGGGCGTTGACATGAGACATGCATACTTAACGTAATACTGTGAAGACGTGACAATACTGTGCACAAGAGGCTATGTTCACTTGTTGTGACATTCTGGCCTCTCCGTCTTACACGGAAAGATCCTTTGATAGGATAACTCACTCTAAAGTTTGAGGCCGTATTGTGCTCTGGGAGTACTGCTGCAAAGATACGGAGGTTACTTATATCACTCCCGATTCACTCTGGAGTGAGAGTAGTGGTGATTGAGAATGGAAAAAGGAAAAGATCATTTTTGAGAAAACTGAGTCTTTTCATTTCCTTTCTTCTTCTGTTGATATTTTATTGTTGAACGGGTTTCTTCAATATCTTTTATTCTATCTGCTATTCTGTTGTACTAACCGCTTGCTTTACTGAGTCATTTGGACTCACCTTTGTTTGTTAAATATTTCTTTAGCAGATGTCTGAAGTTTATTTAGGTGAGTTCACCAAAGCCATTCAACATGGCTTTGTCACTCTGGAGCTGACTTTCGTGTGTATGTCACACGTGACCTAGATGTCCTGATAGAGGGACGAGGACATAGGTGGATCACTCCACACTCTGATAATTACGTCAATATCTCAGACTTGGATAACATTGACGACGAAGATTAGAAATCTTCGGTTTTAATGTTTTCTTAGTTTTCCGCTGTAGTTTTTTTTTAGTATGTACATTATAGAAAGTGGGTCCTCTTTTGTAATACTTAGTATTAATAAAAGGTCATTCTTGTGTTTTGCTTAGTATCTTGTTGCTTTGTCGATCTTCCCATAGGCCATAACCTCAGTTTTATAGCTGTATCCATTACTATAAGACAACGTTTGAGGTTTTCACGGTTCGGGCTATTATATGTTGGCATCATGAGAATTCTCTGTTATAACCTATTAGGACTGAAACTTTTCTCGGTCTCTTTTCACGATGAAACGGATGGGTGTAAGGATCAGGTTGGGAATTCTCTTTGACTTTTGACTAGAAGTTGGTAAAAACCCGCCAACCCGGTTTAAAACATAAGCTTGAGAAAAATATGGGCTTGGGTTTCTAACACACTTTTTTTTCCTTTTATACCCTTAGTGAGACTAACCAACCAGACTTTAATCTGAACCCAAAGGGTTCAGCTGAAGTCAGGGTTTGGTCCGGTTGGATTGGAAATCCTCACCCTAAGTGAGTCGGGTTCGAGGTCAGGGTATAACCCAAGTTTGAACCTTACTTTGTCCACCCTTTCTTTTGACCCAGTAGTTGCCTGACGTTTATTTTTCGGAGCTAACTCACCTTCTAACAGTCACTTGGGTCATTTTTAGGCCTATTATAGATTGTTTTTTACCTTGTTGGACAGGGCATCTTAATCCTTTAGATGCCTCTGCGGGCCAAAATTGCGCCCAAATATATTTGTTTTGTAATTAGTTATACCGCTAATAATTTATTTAAAAAATTTGGGCCTGATATTGAGCAAGGTACTGGGATCAATTATTAGCCACCAGCCCATTTGTTTGGGTTCATGTAATAACATAATATCTGGCATATTAGATCTGGACCCTGCACACAAGTCCTTGAGGAAGTTTTTTTTTAATGGTCCCAAGGTCTAACTCCGTTAAGAAAGAAAATGACCAAAACTGACGTGTATTAATTTGTCCACGTCAGCACCGATACCACATCGGTCATATTGACTCCCTCTGCCACGTCATTCACATGATGACTCGACTCTTCACCTCAAAATAAAAAGACGCGCCTATGCCAGGTTTAAAAACAAAAAACAAAACGACTCATCTCAACCATGTTTTGACCCCGCATCTCCAATTGAAAATCCCCAAATTGAGAACCCTAGACGTCCCCCACCCATAACCATAACCATAACCATAACCTAACCTCCGGTGACCACCTCAAAAGCCCATAGCGTGACGGTTTGAAACAACGATGCATAAAACAAAAACCATGAGTTTAAGGCATGGGTGGCTGGGTTGCACCTGTAAAATCGCAAAAAAACAAAAAAAAAGCCCATCTTTATGTCCGCAGAAGTTCTGTTCTTGAACCCCAAATCCACTTTTTGTTTTCTTTTTCAGGTTTTTTTATGAAACTTTGAGACCTTATCTGCCTAGAAAATAACAAAAAGTGGATAGAGTTTTAATTTTTTATTATTTTTATACCAAGCAAGTTACCTGAGTAAACTCACCTAACGCACAGATCACAACTAAAGAGATAGAGAAAAGAGAGAAGTGAGATTACAGAGAGGCTTTATTTATAAGCCTTTGATTTAATAATGTGAGACTTTAATAACTCTAATACTCTCCCGTAAACTCAAGGTGGATATACATTGAGTTTGGACTTACAAAAACGAATTCCTCATAAGGAAAAAAATGGCTTTGGAGGATGGCCAGAGAGAGGCAGACAGTTGCCAGAGGAATGCCGGACAAGGCTTTGGAAAGCCCAAAAGATGCCAGAAGCTTGCTTGAGGGGGTGTCGAAAAGCCCAAAAAAAGATGCTAGAAGTTTACCGGATTGATGCAAGACGGGCTCCAGAAGGCCCCAGAGAATATGACGGAAGGTTCCTGGAGTGATGCCGGATGGGCCGCCGGAAGGTCCAAGAAAATAACTAAACTAGGCCGGACTGGACTATGCTTGAACTAGGCCAAGCTGAGCCAACAAGAGTGTTGGTGAGCTTGAGCCAAACTGGGCCACAGGATCGAAATGGCTTTATATTATGTTAAGAATAAAAATAAAAGAAAGAAAAATAATTTAGACTAAGAGAGATAGAGAAAAAGAGAAGTGAAATACAAGATTTAAGTGGTTCGATCTATAGACCTACATCCACTGTGGGAAGGCCTAACTGGGCAGATTAATGTACTCATGAGATTACAGAGAGGTTTTATTTACAAACCTTTGATTATAATAGCCCGTGAGATTCTAATAACTCTAATAAGCCCTAACTACTAAGGCAGGCCCGCCATGGGTGATAGAGTTACTCCCTTTTCAGATGTAGAATATAGTTTACTCTCAAGTCTCAACCCAATATGAAGAGGTAGAAGCTTTATGTGATGATGTCAATGGAGGTCGTCGTGGAGGAACTCTATGAGATCAGCAACTGGAGGACCTCGTGGAGGAACTTCCTCAGCTTGGTCATCAGTACTCATCAGGTACTCTAGTCTTGGTTGGGCTCATAGATGCAGAAATCCCACCAATTCTTGGCGGACTACCAATTCTTGCGGTGGACCGGAAAATCGGATATGGTGTGACGTGCTGCGTTCAGAGAACCATTTTCTGGTACTGTAAAGCGCCCTTCTGATGCGAACATGTTGATGATTTGGTTCAAGGCGTTTATGTATTCAATTATTTCTAGAATTATTGTACGTACCACTACAATCTTTCTTGCGCTTTTGTTGATTCAGAGTTTTGTTGGTTGCGATTGCTATTTGTTCATCATGCACTGATGCACAAGAATTTAGGTCAGCCATGAAAATAATTACGGGAACAAGCACACGGCTGACGGCCTTCCTTTCAAGATGAAGAGGTTTCCCCTCTTTCATCAATCATAACCTTCTTAGACTCTGTTAACCTTTATAATCCAAGAACGTAACGACGTCCAACTGCAAATGTTATCTAGTCATGAACGTCTCATTACCATTATGAATTACAATAAACTATATATCTATAAATTTAACCATGTATTTTTTTTGCTCAAAAAAGAAACAAAAATAAAAGTGAAGAAACTAAGCAAATTGTCTCCCAATGCAAAAAAAAAATAAAAAATAAATCTAAATATCAGTAAACAGTTTAAAAAATTCAGATATTAATTATGCCAAATTTTTCCCTCCCCTTTCTTATTGGAAAAAGCATGTAGTCAGATTACATGAACGATGAAAATAATATTAAGATCTCCAAGAGTTCTCTGGCAATCAATCGTCTGGATATATATGATCTATTTCTTTTAGTATGAACTTTTTTTCTGCTGGGTTTCGCGCAACCAGAATAGACAGGCTCATCTACTGGCCAAGTGGGCAGTGAGACTTTAATTGTATTGGTTTTTTCAATTCCTCGTCTCTTCCGAGACAAAACTTGTTTTGTGATTCCCATCAGCAATGAAGCTTGAGGCATTATCCAAAAAAAAGGAACTCTTTTTCTGGCACCAGTCGCCCCATGATAATGGAATACCTAGATAGAATCCAAGTGAACACATGCAACATACTTGATTAATTAATCAAAAGTACCTCCACAAACATTAGTGACATTTATATAATACAACAGCAGCACGTTACAGAGTTATGATCAATCTATGCAAGTAAACACAACGCCACTACAGCAGCAGCTCCGAGGAATGGATTTAGCGTTCTCGGTCACTTTCGAGAAGAACATCGCAGTAACCAAATAAGTCCCAGTATGTATTAAAAAAAAAAAAAGAAAAAGAAAAAAAGTCCCAGTATTATGATGGTAGAACTCGAATTACTAGGTAAAATGGCATATGCAACCTGGGGATTGCTCCATATATTTTGAGTTAGTCAACGTTGCACCCATATCTGTGCGGGTCCTTTGCGCAGAAGGAAATTGGGAAAATCGCTAAACACTCAGCATTTCTGCGTCTTCCACCCCAAACAAATTTAGTGCACGTTGAGTTTGTAGTGGATAACAGAGCTTTGAGAGAACTGATATCGTGCTAGACCCGGATCCTAGCAATGATTAAGTAATTGGGGCTCCTAGTTCGAGCCCAACAGATCATAGTGATGACACCTTTTCACTTTACATTGTGAGTAGCCTAACTAGAAGAACGTTCGGAGGGAATCCTGAAGCTTTCAGAAGGTAGGGTCAAGATTGAAAGAAAGCAATTTAAGGGTCACTATAGCTCCACCTCATATAAGAAACAATCAAGAGTCTGGAGAAAGAAAGCACGGTGGGCGGAGGAAGGAATTTTAGAACCCCAAAAGCAACTGAAAGTCAAAAAAATTCCGCCGAGTTTAATATGCTGCCGAATTGAAAGTGCAAGATTACTATGTTGCTGTCTGGAGAAAGAAATCACAGTGGGCGAAGGAAAAAAAAATTGTTGTTGGAAAGTTATTGGAGGGAAAAAAAATTGCGATAAAATTGTAGAATTACCTTTTCTCTTGATTCCAGCGAGCTTCCGGCGAATAGAGAGAGAGAGAGAGAGAGCGGCAATGAAGAGAAACTTGCGTGAGAAAGAAAGGGAAGAAGAAAAAGAAGGAAACTTGTGTAAGAAAGAAGGGAAAATGAATTTTGGAGAGATTGGAGCCGCCAAGCCAAGTGATCCAAGCCATATTAGCCATTTTACTCATTAAATGAGGTGGAACTATAGCGACCGTTAGATTGCTTTCTTTCAATCTTGACCCTGCCTTCTTAAAGCTTAGGAATTTCCTCCTTTAGAGGGAATCCGTTCCCTAACTAGTACCACAACTGTGTTCATATCACGTCCCGTACTGGTACTTACCCCCTCAGCTCGTGTATAGTAATAGCATGCAAAAAGTTCAGGGATTACGCACGATAAAATCTCTTATGATTGCTTAAATGCCCTCGGATTTACTTTGTGGAAGACTTGTTTTAAAATGGTCCTTAGTTAAAAGATGAATCATTAAAATTAGAAGATCAAAAATCGATTTAGAAGCTTAAACGAAAGAGGTGAAATCGTACCAAAATATTAAATCGGAATAAATTCCATTGTAATTAGAAAAAACTTTTAATAATGACTTATATAGTAAATTATTCATAATAAAAAGATTAATACGAAATTGAAGGAATTTGATAAAAATGTGAAATTGAATCAACATGAAGAAATACATCATTTTATTATAATGAACACTGTTTAGTAAAAAAAAGGGTCCTTTGGGAGGATTAAAAATAAGTAGGCCTAAGATATGAAAAATTGTGAGTTTCCTACAGTCCACCTAGCTTATGCAACCGCTGAAATCTACTCGTCCCCTGGCTTAGTGTCAAAGGTTAGGTCAATAATCTCGTAATAGTACTTCTTCCTGCTCAAAGAAGAAAAGCAAGCACACATGTGAATAAAAAGGGGTGAGTCCTACTGACTCATTAAGGTCAGGGAGAGGGGGCATGCTCATATAAGTATAATTCATACTTTGGAGTAAATAGTACCAGTGCAATAAGTTCAAGTCATACAAGTCATAGAAACAATATAGAGAATGCATGCAATGCAATTGAAATGCAATCGCTCATCATATGGTTCCCTGAGGTATTCCGGTGTCTGCTCTGTTCACCCTAGAGTCGGGTTGTGCGTCTCTCCTCTCTTGTGGGACTGTCCCGTGCCACCTACACTAAAAACTTTCAAAACTTTCAAAACGATGCCATTGTACCAGTGCAATAAGTTCAAGTCATACAAGTCATAGAAACAATATAGAGAATGCATGCAATGCAATTAAAATGCAATCGCTCATCATATGGTTCCCTAAGGTATTCCCGGTGTCTGCTCTGTTCACCCCCAGAGTCGGGTTGTGCGTCTCTCCTCTCCTTGTGGGACTGTCCCGTGCCACCTACACTAAAAACTTTCAAAACGATGCCATTGTGTCCAGAAAGAGCCCACCCACTCCCAGTAGTGGTGGGTTGCACTCTCCTCATGTGCCTGGTACTGTCACTTTTTTTTTGGGAATCACCTCACAGGCTTTGGGGTTCCTCACATTTGTTTTCCCTCTCATGATGTGAATACAATTAATGCACGGGTATTATTCATGTGCAAGGTACACATCTCAACCCATGATCTGACTTGAAAACATAAACCAATAAAGTGCTTGTAATCTCAATGCATGAATAATTAAAAATGTAAATTCTAGAAATCAAATCCACAAACTGAATTTAAAATACTTAATCAGTTTCTGTGTCATATGATTTCAAAATATTAGACCTTTTTCTTAAATAAAGTCATCAAATACCACAAGAAAGCACCAGATCATCATCAAGAACCAAACAGCAATCATCAAACATCTTTGGAAGTCATTTCTTTCCATTTTCTTTCCATTTCCTTAGAACACATCTCATGCATGTGTTCCCTTTTCTTTTCCTTTCCAATCCATGACCTTTCTACTCATTTTGAGTATTCTTAGGGCACTGTCATAACCCTTTTCACTATTGAGCATAACTTACAAGCTCTTATCATCATCAAATCCACATTCAACATACATTTGCATCAACCAATATGTCTCCAACCAAAACTCATAACATATGTGCCATAAAACCAACATGCAAGCATTAAATATGAAAAATCAAGGCTCCATGTTTAGGTTGTGGCGTTTTAGGCCTTCCTTTTATCATACTAATGAAAGAATTAATCATGGAATTTATAATTAAATATTAAATTTGCCCTAAGTCTTCAAATGAAGGCTTATTGGGCCTTCTTAGACCTTACTGGGCCTATCCCTAAAGTTTCAAAGTATTCTGGCTTGTTTAGGATTAACGGGCCTAAAGTCCTATTTAGGCCGCTAAACGAGCTTTGTAATTTAAGCCTTCTAATTTTACTCGGTTTGGACTCAAATTTGGGGTTCCCCATCTATTTTTCATGCTCTACATAGCCATAAAATTTATTTTCCCAGGAACCTTTTACCCTAACGTTTTATGTGAAATGCTGAAACTGCCCTTAGAACCTCTAGGGGCATTTTTGACCTTTTTTGACCTCCGATTAAGCTGAAATTTTTACTGGGACCTACTATGACCATATACTACATGTCCACCAATTTTCATGTAAAAAGGCCAAGGATTTCATGGGAACATTGCGCTAAAAAGTCATAATTTTTCCATTTCATGTGATGTTCATGTGCTATAATCCTTAGATCTAATGATTTAAGTCATCATACTAAAACAATATAATCACAACATGCATCAAAATATAGATCAGCAACAAAAATACATGTAACCTCATAACTTCCTTCAAAATCATTAAAACAACATATGCATGAGCATTTTGCTTCAAACTTTCATCTCAAGCCCTCTTGGCTTCATTTCTATGGCCTTGATCTGCTATTTCAACCATAAAATCAATCCCTTACATTTGGTTCACATCAGAACCCTTTCATCACATAATTTATCAAACAAAGCATATAAACATTATAATAAACATAAGTATTCATATGCAAACAAAACAAGCTCAATCCCACATATTCCCAACCAAATATGCATAAAATTAGCCCTTACCTCAAGTTCTTCCTTTTTCTTTCATTCTTCTCTTTTCTTTTTCTCCTTCTTTCTCTTTTCCCTCCTCCTTTTCTCTCTTGGCCGAATCCCTCTCTTTCTCTCCTATTCTTTTTCTTTTCTTTTCTTTCCTTTCTCTCTTATCTTTCTTCTCTCTCTCTCTCTTTCTTTTCTCTCTCCAGCACAGCCTTCCTTTCACTCTCCCTTAACTACACGACTAAACTTTGTAAATCAGGTGTGTGTGTGTGTGCCATAGCAATAAGGTAGCATTTTATAAATCCTACAAGTAATGATTGCTAGTGGGTAGGATAGGGACCTAATGCAAAAGTGAGAAAGTTAACATTGAGAAGCAATTACATGTAATTGAGGAGGGAATGATTCGACTGGATTTTGTGGCCACGTGTCACAAAAGTGACTTTTGTCTTATGATAGCCATTATGAAGCTATATTTGTGAAGATTGTGTGTGATATGGCAGGCCACTTGAGTCTGGCTAATGGGGTTGATTTTGTGAGCTTCTAGGTCCAAGAATTTCAAGCCCAAATCCCCTTTGGTTCAGGCCAGTTGAAATTTAAATGCAATTACTCAAGCATTTTAAAATAATTAAGATCAAATAAAATCAAATATCTGAAAATAAAATCAAATTGGATCATTTATATCACAATACTATAAGAAAGGAGAAATTATTAAAGCAAAGGCTAAAAATTCAGTCACATATATGAAATTTGAATCAAATTAATCTAAAACATTAAATGAAATGAAAATCAAGTCAATTAAACAATTTAAACACATGGATTGCAATAAAAATAGTGATTGTAAGTCAAAGATTAAAAATGAAATGAAAGAAATTCTATAAGCAATTAACATAAAGCAAATGCTAAGGAAAAGAATGCAAATAGTAGGAATAGTAAAAAGGAAGATCTTAACACAAGAGTTTCAAAAGTAGCTCAAAAGGTTAGGGGTATTACAGTTCAGTAGCCGCTGAGTAAGGTCTCCAACTTCTGGATTAGCAAGAATTATCCAAGTTAGGCTCAAAAATGCAAATTAAAATCCAATCTATTTTGGCAGGAAACCTTGATGGACTCAGTTGCAATAGTAGTGATGAGATTTTTTGGACACCTATTAGGAGCGCAATTGGGAATTGAGTTGTTGATGACAATTCGTCAATTTTGGATGTAATAAGGATCACGACAAGTAGCTCAATATTAACGAGTTCTATAGAAGCAGGGCATAATCAGCCAAGTACAGTCAGAATTTCTGTCACGGGTAGCCCAAATAGAAACCCCATCAGCTGAATTAGATTAAGCTCGGGAAGGTCCTCCAAAGAGTCCACTTACTCGTTTCATGTACTCTTTTGTGAGTCCAGTTACATAAATGAATCTATTTCTTTTTTTTTTTTTTTTTTCCCTCGAGCTTACTTCCATATATAAACGTCTAACCAATTTTATTGTTGATTGTCATATAAGTTAATTTTTTTCCGAAGCCAAATATTTATTTGGAATTAACAAGTGAACAAAGCATAATATTCTTCCCCAGTTTTTTTAATCGTGGTAGAGTTCTGAACTGACAGTGGTTCCAAGGATTACATCATTATTATTATTTTTATAATAATTTATAACAGGAACCACTATCAATTCTGAACTCTTAGCAAAATATGTTTGGAAAGAAAAAGTTTTTGAAATTTATTTTCTTAGAGAATGTGAGAGTAAAAAAGTTTGTTTGTAATCTATATATAAATAAAAAAAAGTTTTATTGATTTTTGTGTTGTTTTTTGACAGAAATTGAGGTCAATTATTAGATAGAAACTTGTATTGAAATTTATTTTTATTTTTGGAAAAATTATGTTTAGATTAGAAAAGTATTTTAAATACTTTTTTTTTCAAAACAATTAAACAAACATACCTCGTGTATTTATGAGATTACCACTAAGCTTGGTGGATAATTTCATTGGTGTGGCCAGCCTTATTTGGATAGCTAATACTTTTTTACTACCTTCAACATAATTTTCACAAATCTCAACCACTCTTTACAAGTTCTTACAGTTTTTTTTTTTTTTTTTATAAACTTCAATAACTTTTTATTTAATCTCAAAAGAATTTACATTATCTCCAAGAAATATTTTTTTTTCCATCTAAAAAAGGCTTAAAGTTATTGGTATGTCCATTAAGGAGCAGTTGAAGAAAATTTAGAGTTTAAATTCCTATTAGAGTCATAAAACTTCCGTCCTTTGATTCTTTAAAATTATTCTCATTTTAAAAAATATCAAAGTGCCATCAGCACCTGCACTCCTTGTCGACCTCAAACTAGGAGTGCTAAATACGAGTTCGGTTGTTATGCAAAACATTATTATGCTTAGCATGATGAGCAACGACCAAGATCACGTCTTCAAACTCCAAGGGTCTAGATCGTGCCACGTCAATTAAAATGTTTTGACATGTGCCCGACCTGTATAACATTCATACCGACCCAAATTCCTAACTGACCCACCATCTGAAATCAAATGAATTTGTTTCTCGCATAAGTTCTTCTTCCTCGCCATATTCCACGCCCACAGCAGCTAGCCATCCACCTTCGTCGCCCACCACCGTTGTCTAGACCTGGTCACTAGATTGCACCGCAGCAAGCACAACATCATCATCGACATCATGCTTTCGCTGAACACGGAGAGATAATTCTTTCATGTGAAATTATAAAGGGCTTCAAGATTCTCCAAAACCTTTAACCCAACAAAATGTAATTCTGAACACCAGTAACTTCGAGCAATAGAAACAAAATGGCGAACACCAATAGAAACCAGCTGTCATGAAGAAATCCATCATCTAATTCTCTCACCCAATAAGCATAAGAGTTGAGCACAACATAGACATCCTTGCTATTATGAAACAAAAATCTCCATAACTTCTACGTTCGTTAACATCTTGGGTTTCATAACGTCTGAGATACTTGAGAACATTCAGAATCTGATTTTGCAAAAAATTTCAAAAGTAAACCAAAGTGTCAACAAAACATCGATTTCTAGAGATCAATTGTTTTGAATTCTTTATGGGGTCAGAGACAAGATAATCCTCCCACTCATACTTTGAACAACTTGAATGAAGATGAGCATCTCTCGAGTAGACATTATTTCACCACCTACACTATTGTGTCTCTGAGAAGTATTCAGATGGTAGGTCGGTTATGAATCCGAAGTCGGTATGACTCTTATACGGGTCAGGGGCGGGTCAAAACATTTTAACTGATGTGGCGCAATCTGGACCCATAAAATTTGAAGACGTGATCTTGGCCGTTGCTCAACATGCTTAGCATAATAATCAAACCCTGCCATATACTACATCATTGATACTATCTAAGTTTGACGAGATATCAGGTCCCAAAATGCTCTGCTATCCATTACAAATTCAAACCAGCATGAGATTGAATCGAGTTGTTGACGACAGTTCGCCAATTTTGGATGTAATAAGGATCACGACAAGTAGCTCAATATTAACAAGTTCAGCAGAAGCAGGGTATGATCCGCCAAGTACTGTTAGCACTTCTGTCACGGGTAGCCCAAATAGAAACCCATCAGTTGAATTAGATTAAGCTCGGGAAGGTCCTCTAAAGAGTTCACTTACTTATTTCATGTACTCTTTTGTGAGTCAAGTTACATGAATGAATCTATCTTTTTTTCCCTCGAGCTTACTTCCATATATAAACGTCTAACCAGTTTTATTGTTGACTTTCATATAAGTTAATTTTTTTCCCAAGCCTAATATTTATTTGGAATTAAAAAGTGAACAAATCATAATTTTCTTCTCCAATTTTTTTAATTGTGGTAGACTTTTGAACTAAGAGTGGTTCCAAGGATTACATCATTATTTTTTATTATAATAATTTATAGTAGGAACCACTATCAATTTTGAACTCATAGCAAAATATGTTGGGAAATAAAAAGTTTTTGAAATTTATTTCCTTAGAGAATGTGAGAGTAAAAAAGTTTGTTTGTAATCTATATATATATATATAATATGTTTCTAAAGAAGAATTTGGAAGAGTTTTTATTAATTTCCGTGAATGTTTTATTGATTTTTGTGTTGTTTTTGACATAAAATGAGGTCAATTATTAGATAGAAAACTTCTATTGAGAATTGATTTTTTTTATTTGGAAAAATTATGTTTAGATTAGAAAAGTTTTTTAAATAATTTTTTTTTTTCAAAACAATTAAACAAACTTACCTCCATTCATGTATTTATGAGATTGCCACCAAGCTTGGTGGATAATTTCATTGGTGTGGCCAGCCTTATTTGGATGGCTAATACTTTTATACAAATTTCAACATAATTTTCACAAATCTCAACCACTCTTTACAAGTTCTTATAGTTTTTTTTTTTTTTTACAAACTTCAATATCTTTTTATTTAATCTCAAAAGAATCTACATTACTACCAACAAATATTTTTTTTCCATCTAAACAAAGGCTTCGAGTTGTTGGTATGTCCATTAAGGTGCAGTTGAAGAAAATTTAGAGTTTAAATTCCTATTGGAGTCATAAAACTTCCTTCCTATGATTCTTTAAAAAGAATTATTCTCATTTTAGAAAATATCAAAGTGCCATCAGCACCTGCACTCCCTGTCGAGCTCAAACTAGGAGAGCTAAATATGGGCTTGGTTGTTATGTTGAACATTATTATGCTGAGCATGATGAGCACGACCAAGATCACGTTTACAAACTCCAAGGGTCCAGATTGTGCCACGTCAATTAAAATGTTTTGACATGTGCCCGACATGTATAACAGTCATACTGACCCACCATCTGAAATCAAATGAATTTTTTTCTCGCATAAGTTCATCTTCCTCGCCAGATCCCCAGCCCTCTACGCGAACAGCAGCCAGCTATCCACCTTCGTTGCCCACCACCGTCATCCAGACCCCGTTGCTAGATTGCACAGCATCATCATCGCACCATGCTTCCGCTGAACATGGAGAGGTAATTCTTTAATGTGAAACTATAAAGGGCTTCAAGATCCTCCAAAACCTTCAACCTAACAAAAAGTAATTCTTAACACTAGTAACTTCGAGCAGTAGAAACAAAATGGTGAACACCAATAAAACCAATTGTCACGAAGAAATCCATCATCCAATTCTCTCGGCCAATACGCATCAGAGTTGAGCACAACATAGACATCCTTGCTATTATGAAACTGCTTCCACACTCCGAAGTAAATCAACAAAAATCTCCATAACTTCTACGTTCGTTAACATCTTGGGTTTCATAACGTCTGAGATACTTGAGAACATTCAGAATCTGATCTTGCAAATTCCAAAAGTAAACCAAAGTGTAAACAAAACATCGATTTCTAGAGATCAATTGTTCTGAATTCTTTATGGGGTCAAAGACAAGATAATTCTCCCGCTCATATTTTGAGCAACTTGAATGAAAATGAGCATCTCTCAAGTAGACATTATTTCACCACCTACACTATTGTCTCTGAGAAGCATTCAGATGGTGGGTTGGTTATGAATCCAAAGTCGGTATGACTATTATACGGGTTAGGTGCGGGTCAAAATATTTTAACAAATATGGCACAATCTGGACCCATGAAATTTGAAGACGTGATCTTGGCCGTTGCTCAGCATGCTTAACATAATAACCAAACCCAGCCATATACTAGATCATTGATACTATCCGAGTCTTACGAGATATAAGGTCTTAAAATGCTCTATTATCCATTACAAATTCAAACTAGCATGAGATTGAATCGAGTTGTTGAGAACAGTTCGCCAATTTTTTATGTAATAAGGATCATGACAAGTAGCTCAATATTAACGACTTCAGTAGAAGCAGGGCATGATCCACCAAGTTCAGTCAGAATTTTTGTCACTGGTAGCCCAAATAGAAACCCATCAGTCAGAATTTGGATTTTAAATTCCTATTGGAGTCATAAAACTTCCTTCCTTTGATTCTTTTAAAAAAATTCTTCTCATTTTAGAAAATATCATGGTGCCATCAACACCTGGACTCTCCCTCGAGCTTAAACTAGGAGTGCCAAATACTACATCATTGATACTGTTTGAGTCTGAGTGTTATGTACCCACTGTAGAATGGGGAAATAGTGTTTGGATGGACAGAAAAATTGTAGAGAAATGATATTGACTCTATTCGAGAGAGAGCCACTCTCCTTGTTCCTTTGCTTGATTGATTTTTGATAATCTCTTACAGGAATGAAACAAGGACATATACTTAGGGCTATTCAACCCCGGTGTAGGTGCCGATATGACCAAAACCGGTGTAGTCGGCACCTACACTGGATTGACCAGTTTTCAAATATTGGCCACCTACACCTACACGTTAAGGGCAAAAACCGGCCCTTAGCGGTGGTGGTTTTAGCGGTTAAGCTACATTTACAGTGAGCCATTTTTTTGCCATTTTACAATACTATAAGGCACACAAAACTAAAGCAGCAGGGGAAGATTAGGAAATTGTGATAAAAACCATTTAATTACAATTCAAGTCAAAGAGAAAATTAAACAGAGCCTTGTCTGAAAAAAGAGCAAGAAATTGCAAATAGATAGAGCAAAAGTGCAATAGAAAAATTCAGGAAGGACATGCTTACAACGCCAAGACATTGACTGAGCTTAGGTAATAAAATGCAACTATTTTAAATTCTAATTGAATACTTTTCACAGCTGATTTCATTGGATGCTTTAAACATCTAATTAACTCATGAATATGTTTACATCACAAGTTTAAGACTCCTTCAATTAATCGACAAAGTATCCCAAGAGTATTTAAGACGAACACATCATATATAATTAAGAAAAGTCTGATAAAGCAAAATGTTACAGCAAGTCCTCCTTAGTGCTCAAGGCAGATTCAGAAACCTCATATGACAACACTCATCCAGAAGCAAACTTTGACAAACAATCATGAAGAAATCTCAACTGGTTTGATGTACTGAGAAAATGAACAACATAACAGAAAACTTTGCGAAAGAATCATGAAGAAATCTCCAATGGTTTGATGTACTGGGAAAATGAACATCATAACAAACCAGACCAGGAACGTATAATGACTATAGACCAACTCCAATTGAATCAAGAAAACAAGAAATATAAGCCCACGCCATCGAAAGCAAGAAAATAAGACGTAGGATCCTGAATTGGTTCTAATTACCCTCTGGAGTGAGTGACTGGAGTAGTTTCAAAGTGGCCATCTTTAAACACATGAATCAACTGTTCTGGTAATGAATGCTCCCCCTGCAGCAGAAGTACATAACACAGGGTAAGCCATCCAATGCAAACCTATAAGTTCAAGCGAAGATAGCCCATGAATGTTATCCGGTAGTGGTCCCCAAATCCCCAAAGAAACTAAGATAAAAACCCTTAAGCTGGGTAATCTTGTCAATGTGGAAACGAAGGAATCAATGGAGAAACTTTTAGAAAGAATCTTATTGGGAATTGCAATTCCATTGAACCCACTGACCCTAGAAATTGCAAAAAAATAAAGGAAAGTTAATGTGAAGGAGGGGAGAAGATAAGAGTACCTGTGGTGGTCGATGAAGGCTGGTTGTGCCGCCTATGCACAGTGAGTTTAGAGAGGGAGAGAGAGGCAAACGACGAAGAAGAAATTGAGAGGGGGGGGGGGACGACTACGAAGAAGAAATGGGAGGGAGGGGGGACTAAAGACATTGTTTAATATATAAATAAAATTAAAAAAAAAATAAAACCCGATTTCCCGATACCTGAGAACACGATGCTAGGTAAAACAAGAACCAGAAAAACTCTCGGGTTTTCCTAAAAATAGGCCACCGGCACCAGTTAGGCCCGATACCGAGAACCTGGTGCCGATGCCACTGAATTTTACCGATAGCTTTGAACAGCCCTACATATACTAAACACAGATGGGCTCATAGAGGCCCTTATGCTAAGGCCCAAAACCAACGGGCTTAATTGTAAAGACAATTAAACTACAAAACAGATAAAAGGATAACTTGATAAAGGCTTAATTAAGATAGCCCACAATGTCAGCCTGCCCCAATGGCCCACACGACAAGGTGGAGCTAAACTAAACTCCACTTCGCAACTAGCTTTAGCCTCCATGTGAGGCTTCTCGACTCTTGCCTTCAAAGTTGCCCCCTTTCATTTTCGAAACCCTAATCTTGCTGCCCTAGACTTCTCTACTCTTCCAAATCAACCCTGGGCTTTGGTGAGGCCATCACATTCCTTTCTCCTTCAAAAAACCTTGCCCACAAGGTGTATGTAAAGTTCTTGAAGTCTCTAAAATGGAACCCATGTTGAATCTTCTTTGGCCGTCCCTTTCCATTGAACCAACACCTTAGTGAGCGGTCAATATCTCTATTTGAGTACACGTCGGTCAAGGATAAGCTTTAGCTCTGGTTGTGGAGCCCCTTCATCGTCGACTGGTGGTAAGGATGCCAAAGGAGTCACTTGTGCACCTAGTTTCCGCTTCAAGCAAGAAACATGAAAAACTGGATGTAAGCGACCCTCGGGTGGTAAATCGAGCTGGTAAGCCACTTTACCTATCTTCTTGAGCACCTGAAAAGGCCCAAAATACCGAGGTGAAAGTTTTAAGCTTTTTTGAAAAGCAAGAGATTTTTGTCAGTAAGGTTGCAATCTCAGGTAGACCCAATCTCCCCTCGTGAAGGATCTTTCGGTATGTTTGTTGTCGTAATGGTGCTTAGCTCTTTCTTGTGCTGCCTGGAGATTATGCTTGAAACCAAGTTAATACATCTCTGTCCATGTGAAATGAGGCTAGAAATATTTTCTGCCCATTAGGTGTTTGATAGTAGCTATAAAACTGGTTTTTTTTTATAGATCCAAGCTTCTGGATTCACTCCCTCAAACCTTGAAACTCCATCTTCAAGGGTTTGATTTATAAGGAAACCCACCATGTGAATAAGCTCCAGAACCAGATGCTACTAATTCATGGTCTCGCCCTTCCACTTCTCTCCTATCATCCTCTCTATTCCGATCCCTTCCATAATCATCTAATGGTTTCTCCTTGCCTTTTACAATTTTTTTTCAGGTCATCAATGATGGTTTGCAGTTGCTGAGACAAAAGCTCAACCAGTTGTTGATGCGTATCTTGCTGGTGCTGTAAGCTTTCCAGCCCCCTCTCAATCATTGCTAATCTGGTGCCATCAGCCGTCTAGAATCAATGCTCAGATACCAAATGTTATGTACCCAGTGGAGGGTGAGGGAAGAATGGGGAAATGGTGTTTGGATGAATAGAAAAATGTAGAGAAATGATACTGACTCTATTCGAGAGAGAGCCACTCTCTTTGTTCCTTTGCTTGATTGATTTTCGATAATCTCTTACAGGAATGAAACAAGACATATACTAAACGTAGATGGGTCATAGAGGCCCCTAAGCTAAGGCCTAAAACCAATGGGCTTAATTGTAAAGAAAATTAAACTACAAAGCAGATAAAAGGATAACTGGATAAAGGCCCAATACAGCCCACAACGTCAACCTGCCCCAATGGCCCAACGACAAGTCGAGTTAAACTGAACTCCACTTGCAACTAGCTTCTACCTCCATGTGAAGCTTCTCGACTCTTCCCTTCAAAATCGCCCAATTTCACTTCCAAAACCCTAATCTTGCCGCCCCACACTTCTCTACTCTTTCAAATCAACCCTTTGCTTTGGTGAGGCCATGACACTGAGGAGATATCAGGACCCAAAATGCTCTACTATCCATTACAAATTCAAACCAGCATGAGATTGAATCGAGTTGTTGATAACAGTTCACCAATTTTTGATGTAATAAGGATCATGACAAGTAGCTCAATATTAACGACTTCAGTAGAAGCAGTGCATGATCCGCCAAGTATCGTCAGAATTTCTGTCACTAGTAGCCCAAATAGAAACCCATCAGCTGAATTAGATTAAGCTTGAGAAGGTACTCCAAAGAGTCCACTTACTCGTTTCATGTACTCTTTTGTGAGTCTAGTTACATAAATGAAATTTTCTTTTTTTCCCTCGAGCTTACTTCCATATATAAACGTCTAACCAATTTTATTGTTGATTTTCATATAAGTTAATTTTTTCCCAAGCCTAATATTTATTTGGAATTAACAAGTGAACAAAGCATAATATTCTTCCATGGTTTTTTTAAGCGCGGTGGAGTTCTGAACTGATAGTGGTTCTTAGGATTACATCATTAATTTTTTTTTTTTTTATAATAATTTATAGCAAGAATCACTATCAGTTCTAAACTCTTAGCAAAATATGTTTGGAAAGAAAAAGTTTTTGAAATTTATTTTCTTAGAGAATGTGAGAGTAAAAAAGTATGTTTGTAATCTATATATATAAAGTATGTTTGTAAAGAAAATTTTTGAAAGAGTTTTTATTGATTTCCGTGAATGTTTTATTGATTTGTTGTGTTATTTTTTACACAAATTGAGGTCAATTATTAGATAGAAAACTTGTATTGAAAATTGATTTTTTTTTTTTTTGAAAAAATTATGTTGAGATTAGAAATGTTTTTTAAATAAAAAAAGTTTTCAAAATAGTTATACTAACATACTTCCATTCATGTATTTATGACATTCCCATCAAGCTTGGTGGATAATTTCATTGGTGTGGCCAGCCCTATTTGGATCTTTAAAGAAAAAGGAAATAAGCGAAGTCTTATAAATTCATTAATGCCAACTTTAGTGTTAAAAGTTGCACAAATCAGCTCAAAGTCCGTCAGATGCTGATAAGGAGTCTCAAAATCCATCCCGTTGAATTGAGGTATAACTGACATCATCTCATGCTTAATTGAAAAATTAGGTGCAGCTTATGGTAAAAAAATGCATGAAGGTGTGATGGTTTGTGTAGGCTGGAAAAAATCCTTAAGCGTGCGTGGTGCAGGAGCCGCCATGGCTTCTTCAAAATTATCTTCCACAAAAGGATTGTATAAATCAATTTCAGTATCTTCATTTGCAGAAGAGACAGGAAGACTATCTAGCTCTGTGCTGTAAATATCACTACTAGTACTAGGTGTAACTCTGTATAATCTATTTGAAATGTCTCTGACCCAAGGCATCAGACATCAGTCCAAATAGCAGAGGCTCACCAATACCGTAGAAAACAAATAAAGGTGCAACAAATATAAAGTAACAAAGGTATGAGAAAAATTCAAATAAAGGAAAATCACAAATTTGAACTAAGTATAATATTCCCAGGCAATGACGGCAAAAACTTGACTCACTCAAACATTCTTAAAAAATTTCACCAACTTTTGACAAATCTCCATAAAAATCAATCTCTCAAAAATGTTCGTATGAACTTGAAATATGAACTTTTAGCTTGCCAAACATCACCTTAATAGCTTAGAATGGTAAATTACTTGATGTTATTTTTGCATGACAAATCTTTTACCCTCAAGTCAGGTTGGCTTGTTAGACTATGGACAAGTGAAGGATCTCCCAGAAAATTTGAGGCTTGGTTACGCTAATCTTGTTCTTACCATTGCTGATGGTGACCCCAAAAGAGCGTCCAAGAGCTACAGGTACCAAACATTGCCCGCAAGGTCGTTTGTTTCCTTCGCTTGAAATTGGCAGTTGGTTTGCCAAGAACTATATCCCAAAAGAATTGTGCTGCAAACTACAAATTTGTGCATTTGGTAAAACGAACAAGAGAAATGAGAGGTTGAGATCCTAATCAACTGACACCTAGATTTTGTTAAATGAATGTCAGTTGTATGCTAACAGTTCAGCTTATGGGACATAGGGATAGGTTTAAGGTGATGTGCCATAGCTTTTTGAGGATGTTTTATCTAATTAATTTCTCCTATTACATAGGGAGCTCGGCATTGATACCTTATGCAATTGTGAAAATGAACAACACGAAATGCTGAAGTTGGCACAGACTACGTTTGATACAAAACTACCCCCTGGAGTGGTGATGCAACAACCTTTCTCGGATTAAGAAAATTGCTGTTTATCCTGTGTCCAGTGGGCTTTACTTCGGGGGCAATTCTGCCAGAAGAAGGCACACGCACATATTATATTCGCTTGCATGTTCATGTGCTACCAAGTCTAGTACAGACACTACTTTTGCCTATTTCTTGTCTTTTAATCTTCTTTTCCCCATATTAACTCAAATGTAAGGACGCATAAGATGCCAGACAACAGTGAAATAGGATGCAGAAATGCTGTCAGTATAATGAACTTGAAAGAGTGAGCTTGGAATTGGGATGCGAGGGCATTGAGTAGGCAGTTTGCTGTCGGACATGCTATGCTGCTGCATTTCTTCTCCTCAACTACATATTTTTCATATTTTCCTGATGCAAACACAAGCAAAAACACACTAGGATTGACATGGATATTAATCAAGGGCGTCCTTTGTGATCACCTTTGGCACCAAGACAGGAATTCGGTGCACACAGTTTTTAGTCTCGGGCCTGCCCTCAGCTTTATAAATGTCCCACACAAATCTGAAAGAAACCAAAGGAATCAAAAAGTGCAATAAAAAACTACACCGGAACAAGAAGGCAAGGTTCATACAGACACGTACTTTCTTATATCTGGTTCCAGCTGCATTGGACTTCCCATTTCAACTGAATCCAGCAATAACATGCATCGTGTTCTGGTTTTCGATTGCAAATTCAGACAGAAGTGGCAGAAGATCAAGAGGCTCCAGTGACTCCTAAAGAATTTGTACTTCAAACGACAAAATACAGTCTTTTATGGGGCAAAGAAACAAGACTCTAAAATAAAACCCCATGCATTGGCAAGAAGCTAAAGGCTCAGCGGTCAAGTTCGTGGAAAAACCTACCAACAGATAATTGGAACAAAAACATAGTTCTTCGAAAAAATGTGCTTCTTCTTAATCCATATAAGCACCTTTGCTTTATATAGGGGTTTCCTATAAAAGAAAAACCATGAACTGTCAAGGTAAGTAAACAAGGTCTTCCTATCTTCTGAAAAGCTCCTGTACAAGTCAGACGATTTTATTCAGAACAAAGGTGTAAAATATGAACTATTATTCTCACAGCAGATTAATTTAGATCATGACTCCCGTTGTGTGCCTTGTTTGACGTTTTTTGCGAGGGGCGGGCGGCTTCTGTGGAATACCATATCTACAACACATGAGCTGCTTCCTGAAGGAAATTGCTTCTTTATCGATTCTGCAAGTTGGGTTGGGCTGTGGAAAGTAGGAGCTAGATTGGCCCTGTCCAAGATTAAAATAGACCCTCTAATGAAGGGAGTAGATCTTTTTCGGAGAAGGTTTCAAGTCCTCAAGCTTGAGTCCTAACAAAAGGCTTGATGTTACTAACACATTAATGAATTCCATCAATATCCAAGATTGAATTAAACAATATATTAATGACTCAATTTTTTTTTTCCTTTTTTTAATTGCACCATTAATGCATTGAAATGGATGAGTGTAGGAATCGGGTCGAAAATTCTCTTTAACTTCTGACTAGGGGTTGGCAAAAATCCATCAACCCAACCTCTTTGACTGGTTCAACCCGAACAATTCAAGTTACTTCGGGTTCGAGATTGGGTTTTTCCTCTAACATGTTTGTTTTTTTGTTTTGTTTGTTTTTTTCTCTCTCTAATACCCCTAGTGAAATGGTGCCATTTTTACTCTCTTATAAATATTAACTCTTGTAACCTAACCCTGACCAAAAGCAAACGGGGTATGACTAAACTCGACTTTAAACCAAACTCGAAGGGTTCAATCAAAGTTGTTAGGGTGAATTGGACAATCCTCACCCTGACTGAGTTGAATTCGAGGTCGGGATATGAGAATCCATGGTTAAACTTTACACTTTTGACCCAGGAGTTGTCTAGTGTTTATGTTTTAGTGCAGACTCACCTTCAAATAGTTGGCTTGGAAGTAGATTGGCCAAATTGGCCTCAGGTAATTTTTGGGCCTATTATAGATTGCTTTTACCTTGTTGATTAGGGCAATCAGCGATGCTTAGTGTTTGTGTGATAACATTTTAAGGTATGAGAGTTTATAAAAAAGTGATGAGAGATTATTTGAATGAACTTTTTTGTGGAAAGTAATAATTTGATAAAGAGAGATTATTTTATTAGGTAAAATTTTAAAGTATGCCAACATTTTAGCACACAAAAGCTATTATTGACTCTTAGGCCAAATAATGCGCCCAAATATTTGTGTTTTGCAGTTAGTTCTACAGCTAATAATTTATTTGAAAAATTTGTACTGAGCAAGTTACTGGGATCAATTAGTAACCACCAGCCTATTTGTTTGGGTTCTTGTAATAACGTAATTACCGGCATATTAGATCCAGATCCTGCATGTCCCCAACCATGTTCAAAATAAAAACCAAAAAGAGAAAAAAAGAAATGAAGTTTTTCGTGAAATCATTACACCAAATAGAAGTTTACAGAGTAGGAAAAATAAATACTCTCTCCTTTTCTTCTACACAGCTTTCTCAAATTTTTCATTTATTCTCCATAGGGCGGGTACGGAAAACTTTCGGTTCCCTTGAACAGCCCTACACACAATTCCCTGAGGGGAAGTTTTTTTTTTTTTTGGGAAAAAGCGGCCAAGGCTAACGTATATTAATTTGTCCACCTCAGTACCAATATCACATCCGTCATATTGACTCCCTCTGCCACGTCGTTCACGTTCACATGATGACTCAGCTCTCCACCTCAAAATAAAAAGACATGTCTATGCCAGGTTTAAAAACAAAAAGACTCATCTCAATCGTGTTTTGACCCCCCATCTCCAACTCAAAATCCCCAAATTGAAAAGTTAGAACCCTAGACATCCCCTACCCATAATACCCGAACCTCCGGTGACCACCTCAAAAGCCCATAGTGTGACAATTTGAAACAACGAAGCATAAAACAAAAAACGAGGAGTTAAAAGGAAGATAGTTGTCCCTGAGAACAATAAGAAACAAAAAAGTTAAACTTCAAATCTGTATATCAAGAGATCGAAAAAAAACTTCAGATACAAAGTGACGTGTCATTTTATGCTGAGGTGGAGAGTTGGATCAGCAAGTGGACAATGTGGCGGAGAGAGTAAACATAAACGGCCACATGACATGTCCATATACGATTGGTTCTGAGGTGGATAAATTAATACATGTCAGCGGAGAGAGTCAGGGACTTGAGTGTCGTTTTTCATATCCCGGGGATTATTTTATCACAATTTAATACCACAAGTGTGTATTTAGGCCAAAAATTAATATGAACTTGTTAAGAAGTATGTAACGTTAACGATGGTGTAATTTGCAATTGAACAAATAACACTAATAGTATCATAGATAAATAAGCATACCTGGGAAAAATCCAACATTTATCAACTTTAGGCAAATGTAAACAACACAAAGGATACAAAACCAGAACCAACCGTAAACAGCACCAAGTATACAGAACCAACCTGTAAAACAAGAAAGAGAATAGAACAAGCCCATCAGAAAACACAACGGACACCGACCAAGAGTAATAAAAATAATTGGTAGGATTTCAATCTAAGGGCAATAAAGGACACACAAAAATTGCATGAGATTGGTTTTAGTTTCATTAGATCATGAACATTTTTAATTAATCTCTTAAATAGAAAGTGAAAAAGGAAGTGAATTTATATATTTGCCATAATAGAATGACTATGGAACCCGAAACTGGTGTGAACTAAAGGATACATGTTAGATAAAAGTTTGAATTAAAGTGAACTAAATTTGGTTTAGCATATGGATTGGAAGCTATGAACACAATTCTAGTACCCGAGCTATTAAGTATACAAATTCCAAGATGCAAGATCATAAATCGTATTGTAATGTTTAGACATAGATATTTATGAAAAAAAGGTTAGTGATGTTACGAATAATTGAATTTTTTTTTTTTTTAAGATTTGTTACAAACAAGATAAGATTAATTCACATGAAATTACCAATGAATATGAAACGTATATGCTTATTAGAATATGAATTTGATTTGGATGCAAAACGTTTACATTGGTTTTTTATTGTGAATTATGTGATTATGTATTAATATTGCAAGGAATGAATTAGTATGACCAAAAAGTTTTGGTAACAAATTGGAATGGTCAAATGTAGGACGTGTACACTTATGAAGACAACTGGACGACCAAGGTAAGCGTCAGATGTAGAATGTATGACTTGTTTCTAATTGATATTGTGTTATTAAGGTGAAAAGAATTTGTAAAAGGTCAATTTTACATGTCCCATCCTTGATATTCGCCAATAAAAAATTATGCATAAATACATTTTTCATCAATCAATTACATGAGTTTTGACACATTGCACTAGTTAACTACCAATCTTATATGCTTTGCACCCTCAATCAAATTAGATTGAAATGACAACAATGCTCTAACCCCAATTTGTATATTTTCATGTCTAATTGAGGTTATTTATCAATTTATTAAGTCATAGGGGGTTTTATCATCATTTAAAGTGTATAAAAACTCATTTTCAATCTAACGATGCAAAATGTATAAGATCAGTAGTTTGAGGGTGCAATGTGTCAAACCATTTATAATTTATGGGTAAAAAAAAATTATTTTAGGTTTCAAAGGTAAGAGAATTGTCCTTAAAAAAAGCTAGGATAACATGCTTAGTCAATATGCATTCACTAACACTAGTTCACCACTCGCTGAACAAAACAGATCTCAAATTGTTATTCAAGATGATGTGTCAATTTTTTGATAAGTCAGCACCTGCCGTTCGTGAGTTGATGCCTTAGGAACTGAGTGACCCATTTTTGCCTAAATAGGTGACTCCAGAGACTGATTTATTGAAAGTGTTACCCCAGAAACTATTTTGTAAAAGCTTTATACCACAGGACTATTGGTGCAATTAAGCCTAAATAAAAGGGAAAAAAGTCACTTTCAACCATCTAACTACTAATGCAATTTCAAATTAGGGTCTAAACTACCCATCTTGACACATTGAACCTTCCAACTTTAACAATTAATCAAATTATACTTTGAAATAAAATATAACGGTCAAAGCCGTGCCACATGGCTCATTCACAACATATGTGGCATGAGTTTAATCGTTGGATCTTTTTAAGCGGCGCAAATTAATGAAATTTGGTAATTCTTAAATTCAATGTGTCAAAGATGGTAGTTTAGACCTTTATTCGAAATTGCATCAGTAGTCAGAGGACTCAAAGCAACTTTTTCTATAAAAAAAAACCTATTGACGAATCAATTACTTACCAATACATTAGTATAGATAGTTGAAGTTATGAGATTTAGATATAATTATACTAATGTGCATAAAAGCTATAAGTGGTGATAATAAATCCGTATAAATTAGACGTTTAGAAGCCTTCTAAAGATTAAGTATCAGTCAGAGAAGAAAAGTAAGTACGTACTTATATCATTTTATGTGGTTATTGTTATGTTGCAAAATCTTTTAGTTTTTGCACTTTTATAATTTTAGTTTACTTACTATTTTTTGTGCTTTCTTAATTTTTAACTTTGTTTTGTCACTTATTATTTGTTTAATTTGTGTTCAGTTTATTTTTCACATGTTAAGGATTTGTGTTTATATAATACGTGTTAGCAATATTCCTCCACGTCAGCATTTTCCGTTGGTTATTGGATGAAAAGTTTAATTGAATATCGATATCAAAAGGTACAAAGTCTAGAAAATAAATGGCAAAAAGGATGGGTATGTTCTTTAAACATTTTCCTTTAATTATTGGCCTGCAAAGTTGGAACAACAGATGTTTTTCAAAGAAAAGGATTTATGCTGGAACTTAAGGATCAAGTACGGAGTTTCTAGTTTTTGTATAAAATTTTTGGTCAGACTGTTTTTCTCATTTGCAGCAACAATAATGTTTTTGCCATTAAATAATCAGTAGGCGAAGAAGATCTTATAAACTCTGCATATAATCTAACAGTGCAAGGAAATAAAAAAGAGAAAAGAATATAGTCTAAAAGATAATGGTACTGAATCTGAGGATCGCCCATGCTTTAATAGCTCGAGAGTTGTAAATGAAAAAGGAAGGAGAAATACAGGGGAATGGTTACCTTGAGAAGTAGAAAAACAACTGTAAGAGATGATCGATCTATCTCAGGAATCTGGCAGCTATATGTTCTGAAATTGCCAAGCATGAAGTCAAGCCAGGTGACTCAATTCCGAAAAGGTTAATAAGACCAGGTAACCCATGAGTGTCTTCACCCTGCACATATGGAATTATTTACTTCAACAAATATGTTACATGCATTTGGCTCCGGTTTCCGGGCACATGGAAACCAAATCCACAGCTTATGATCTGCATTTTTCAGAATTGGGTTTCGTGGAACTGAAAATGCAGCAAGAGCATATACTAATGTTACTGCAGTCAAAGAGTTTTTGGCACCAAATTGCAAATCAGCATTTTAAGGTTTTCGGAAACTTTTTTTTTTTTCCTAGATAATTGCAGGATAACCATGCAGTTTGGGGAACTCGATCCCGTATCTTCCCCTTTCCAAAGGGAAGGGGTGCTGCTTGAGCCAAGGCTTAGTGGATTTTCAGAAACTAATTAATCTACAACAGTATATAAGCATACAAATTTTGGCATTTATCATCTTAAGCATTTCTCGTTGACTTGTATGTATTTTTTAGTCAATCGTAGAGCTCAGGATTCTTGGTTGTTTCTTGACAGTCCAAGTTCACATAAAAAATGAGGGAGGGTGAAATAACCTGTATTACAAAATCACAAGGAGACTGCTGAGGTCCTGAAAGTTTAGGACGAATCCCTGAATATCCTGGTTCCAGAGATCCATCTTCCAGATTTGGGTAGTACTTTCTTATCTCTGGATAGAAGCGTGTGGCACGATTTGCACATACAGAATAGTCAAACCTGGGATCAAATTTCATTGAGCTGAATCTTGCTGGTAGAAACAAATGATATCCATACTAGACAAGAACATGACCGTTGAAAACAGTGAAGGCAATAAAGAATCCAACATGCAAGAAAGCAAAATAAGGTGCTAAACAAGTTGCTTAAACATCTCAAACACATGTTGCACAAACACTAAGTTCCTGGGAATGCATTTCAACACCATACAAGAATGAATATCGCCCTTGAGCCTTGCACAGCAGAAATACTATTTTATTTCTTGCATCTTGGAATACATCACTTGAATCACATCTTTACCAATTGATGTTGCAGCAGTTAGTCACATGGAAATAAATACTACCAGAGGCTAAAGCTAAGGGTCCTAGAATCTACAGAAAAGTATTTTCTGTTTTAGCATTAAATGTCAATCGTACTTAGTGGGCTATTAGCATTTCCATTCATTTTATGCTTTGCTTCTATTTATAGTTATTATGATGATCATGTTCCTGCAGTCTTTGGGGTTGTCAATTGTAGAAAAGTCAACATATGGGCCTAATGGACAAACTTTAGCATCGGTATCCAAATCAGCAATCCTAATCCCAACAGAAAAAGATTAAGTTTCAGCGTCTAGAGATATTTATGAGCTCAAAGGGATCATTTGAGATTGATTGCACGTCATTTGACTATATTAGTACTGTTCTATATGCCAAATCCTATTCTGTAAAGATATTACATCCAACATCTTTACTATAATCCACTTTAATATTCCAATTCTATATGCCATATTAACCAAGAGGTTTTGGAAACTATTAGAAACACTGAAGTGTAAAATTTTAGATACAGGTTTTAAGAACTGGATATGTATAGAACATCCTAATAGTATGAAAATGGCAGAGACTACTAAGCACCGTTTAGAGGCCAGCCATATGGATTAGCATAACAATCAAAGTTCAGTATTATATTTGACAGTAAAGACCACAAAAACCGTCATCCTGCAGCGAAAAAGAAAAAACTCAAATAGTGCATGCAAGTATATATATCTCAGCTAATTTGATTCTAATAGAACAAATATGCAGTCTACAAAACTCCTTATCCCATATCAATTTCTAGAGTAAAAATTTAACTGCACAAATGGCTTTTTTATGCTGCAAACCAAAGAAAACTCCACACCTGGATACCCTGACTTTTATTGCTAGAACGCCTAATAGGTCTTTCCAACGTTAAATGCATATAACCTCCATTTGGGCCCCAATTCCACCTAGGCAATTACATCCCTATATTACAGCTTTTAAAGAAACAGAACACCTTAAGTTTCTCCAGTTCAGAACTAAATTCCATCAGGAATTTCCTCCCTGGTACAATGTGTAAAAGCCTTTTGTTCGACAAGGGTAGTGACTCTTAGGTTAAATAAATAACAGAAGGCACTCCCTCTTTTTTCATTTCCTAGAACTTAGAGCACTGCATTGAAAAAATGCAGGACATATCAAAATGAAAGAGGAATATAGAACAAATACCTGTTCAGGAAGCTTGATATATCGTCAATGCCTCCAATCCATTCAACATCTGGGCCAAACTTGATTTGGCCATCCATATCCACCGTAACATGCACACCAAGGCCACCATCTTCAGGTATTGGGTATATCAAATGATTGAAAGGAGGGATTCCAGCATTAGATAATGTGAAATAGCAACCACGTGCATAATATGTAGAGGGAATAACTCCACTACGCACGCCATCAAATCTGTTTGCAAGGGCAGTTGCACTCAAGCCTGTACAGTTCACTACGAGCTCAGGTATGAGAACTAGCTCTGGGTGCAATAGAAACTTCCCATTCGAGTTCTCAAGCTGTTTTGTTTCAGAAACATGGAGGCAAAATTTATTTCCTTCAAGATGGGCTCCAATGACAGTAGTATTATAGGAGAAGATTGTCCCTTCATTTTCTGCTTCCCCCTGGACCCACATGGGGATAATCTACCTGTCAATATACAGCAATAATTCTAAATAGAGACAACTTTACAGAACAAATAAAAGCTCACCAATATATGAACCACTTAAAAATGGAAACACATACCACTAGGGATAGCATCAGGGAATGAGTATCAACAATCCCAGAAAGAGGCGATACTAAGGCTTTCAGACATCGCAGTTCAGGCTCCATTCTCTCGGCCTCAGAGCCCTCTATCATCCGTAAGCCATCAACCCCATTCTGAATTCCCCGATTCATTAAATCATTCAACTTTGGAACCTCCGAGCTTCCAGTAGCAACTATGAGCTTGCCAATTTGTTTATGAGGAATGTCATGTTCAGAGCAGTACTTGTACAGCATTTCTCTTCCTCTAACACAAAATATAGCCTGAAAAAAATAATCAAAGTTAGATTCTACATTCAACACAAAAAAAGTTAATATCCTATTTAGTTTTAGTGACAGGGATGAATTCAGTATAATCAAATGCCCCAAATCTTACAAGTTGGAGAGAGAATGACCATAACGACTACTAAGCCACAAAGTCTGTTTTTTTCTCCCTTTTCCTTTCAGTGGAAAGAGTACAAGACTTCTAAAACACATCCAAGCTATCTTACGAATAAATCTAACAGTTCCCAATCAATGTTCAAAGCAATAATAAGCCTGACTTAGACAGCCACTTTCAAGAAGCTTTGAACATATTAATCAAATAAATTACATCATTTCAGAGCCTTGCTCTATAAAGGTGGAATGCTTAGTTCTGAAGGTGCAAAAGTGGCTTGAAGAAACCTTTGTATGACTTATTGGATGGCTTGGACCAGTCTGTGTGGGCCAGCTGTACCAGGACAAACATGCCAAGAGGTAGAAACTTTTGGGATGTTAGGGCACCCGGGGGAGTGTTTGTGGTCTTGAAGGAAGATTCTGAAATTAAGACATTAACTGACCAGGGGAAGCTTTGTGACACTCAATTGGTGATGGAAGATCCACCTTTTTATGGTGGAGGCAGGGGGGGATAATTGGCACGCTTTGGGGCCTTTAATACGTAATTCTAACTGGGAAGTAGCTATGGATTCTGTTTTTGCTTAAAATAGACAAATTGATGACTCAACCTGGCTTGGCCAGAGGATTACAGGAAACAATTTTGGAGAAGTATCTGGGAGGCTACCCCTACTAACTTCAAATCCTCTCCTTCTCGCCCTGATCAGGTGAGACGGAGCCTCAGTACTAACAGAGTTTTCTCCATCAGCTGCGCAATGGATGTAGTTCATCAAAGAGAGGAAGAGGTTAAATGCTCAAATCTGGTCTAAAGGTGTGGTTCCAAATATTCTTTTGTCCTGGGGTTAGCAATTAGTAATCATTTATCTACTCAGGAGAGACTTAGAGACATGGGTTTAATCCTGGAGGCTGAATGTAAGCTCTGTTTTTCTATTTAATTATGTTCTAAACTTATCGTAAAAGTAACTTTGGGAATATATATACTGACTAATTACCCAAAATAGAAAAAAACTCCGTGGTTACCATAATGTCATTAGAAAAAGAATGTTTACTTTAAAAGTTGAGTCTACAATAATAACACAAAATATTGGACCCGAGAGCAAGAATTAATGGCGGATTAGTCCGACTTTGCCAGCCCTAAGAATAATAGTAAGCCAAGATAGTCAACAGTGAATGATATCTCATGATTATAACTTCCAATACTGCATTCTGTATCTATACGTCACAATGATTCAACCATCCGTCCATAGGTCACATTCCCATGTCAACAACATGCTGCTGTTTGAAAGTCAGACCATGCCATCAACAACCTTCATATATAGCTACAATATATCAGGTACTTGAATAAGGATATTTTCGGTTTTTGTGACTGTGAATTAATTGAATCCTCACAATCTGATTGGTTATTTTGGTGTTTAACCGGCCTTTTTCACTAGTTGAGTTGCAAGATAACTCTATAGGACTGTAAATGGTCCAAGAATCTGTCTGCTCCAAATTGTTTCTGTTATCCTTTGAGTAATCTTAGGGTAAGCAATGATGAAGATATCTGAGGTTGAGCTCTCATAGCAGATGTTAAGAGTTCAAGAAAAAAAAGATGTAAACAAAGTAAAAGGTTGCTCAAGTTCACTTAGTTGTCTCGTGGGCCAAGGAAGAGCTATTCTAGGAAGGCAAACATAATGCCGAAGAATTATAAAGAACTTAAACCAACATTTTCTCCACTTCTTGTTCCATATTCTTCGCTGTAAAACCTCATTTACGTAGCACATAATAGCTATGTAACTAAATCCACAATATCGCATTGGACTGCATCAGTGTTTGCTTAGCAGTACCACACGAAATAACTTCTTTAAATTTCTATCACACTTTCTACATGCTGCTTTTTTTTTTTTTTTTTTTCTGATGATGGCTAGGTTATAAGCGCAACCGATTAGTCTCAAACCACGACCTGACTTTTGAGCTACAGGCCATTTGCCCTAGAAGGGCCAGTTACGGGAACAAACCAATTGAAATTATAGCGCCGTTGGCTTTTATGAAAACACAACAAGAGTGAAATTCCAATTATTGCTAAAGTTTGACTTTGACTGTACGAGCTAGTAACGAGAAAAGGAGATACCTTGAGAGAACGGTGAGGGTAGTAGATGCCGGCGTGTATGACTTCGCTATTCCGAGAGCTGGTGCCAGTACCAAAGGTGGGGGCGGAATCGAGAACCAGGACTTCCCTGCCTCTAAGAGCGAGCTCCCTGGCCAGTGCTAGTCCCACTACACCGGCCCCTATCACCACGCAGTCCGCCCTCTCCCTTGCGCCCTCTATGTGGGCTTTCGTGCTCAAATTCTTCCATCTTATACATATTCTTGTTGATGACGATGATTGTAGAATTCCCTTCGAGTTTCTCAGCAGGCACTCGAGTGCTTGCTTCGGCATCTTCTTGTCTTTTCTCTGGAGCCTGGGTCTCACCCGTTGGTCAGCACCATCCTTGCGGTTATCAAGATGGTGAATCTGTTTCTTGGCTTCTCAGTTCTCATAGAGGATTTTATTTTCTTCTATGTTTTTTCTACGCATTTAGGTGGTGTTCGGCGGTAGAAATTGTAAGTATTAAAATTGGTAAAAAAAATGAAAGAGAAATAAAAAAAATTTTATATTTATTTAAAGTGAAAAGTGATGATTTGATAAGAGAAGAGAGAATTTTAAAAAATTCTTTTGTTGGGGTAGAAATTTTGAGGGATGAAAATTTTGGGTGCCAAACACCCTTTTAGACTATTTTAATTTATTAGTCAATTTTTTTAATCTACGCATTTTCTTCCTAATCAAATCTATGCCTAGATTGGCTGATCGGTTTTTATTTTTATGTTCAAGAAAACCAATTGTTTTCATATGAAATCAAATGGGATAAATACTTGGTCTATTTTGTTTGCACAAAAATCAAATAAGTCTATAAACTTTAAAACTCATCAAAATAATTCTTGAGGTTTAAAATTTTCACATTTAAATGGTCACGAAAGGACTAAAGTTTTGATAGCGTGCCAACAGACCAATAAACTATAGCTTTCATCTTAATATGAGACTACAAAAATTTTGTGAAGGATGTACAAATAATACTTCCAAATACTTCAATTGGATGCGAAAAGCATATTTTTTAAGTAATGAAATCAATCTGCAATGTATCTTCCAATTATTTTTACTGGGGTTAGTTTTTTCTCTCTATCATGGATGTTCTCCTTCTTCGGTAGCTTGGGTGTTTCCGATTACTTATTGTTAGTCTAATCCTGTTAGTTAGTCTTGATGGCTTTTTTTAAAGATTCAGTATTGAGGCAAAGGAATTTCATGTCTCGGTCAGTGGCAAGGGTGTTATTAAGTTGTCAGAATGGAGTAGGAAGTCATTCAGCTCGATTTTCCTTGGGAGATATGAGGCTGTATGGATGGTGAACTTGCTTGGTAAGCTGCTAACGGTTCCTGGAAATCAAGATAATGCGTCGAAGTTCAAAAAAGCCTTTCATGCTTTCTTGGCTCAGAGATGCTCCAATAAGTTTGGCAAATATGTGACCAATGCTGAGTATAGTGAGGGTTGTTGGAGAGGAGTGGTTATGGTCCCCGAAGGGAAATTAGGGTCTGGGTGGAAGGTGTTGGCTACGATTTTTCAAGAAGTGGTCACTTTGGAAATACCAGGCATGCGGTTGGTTCTTCTAGTGGCTATAGTCATCGGAGTGGCATGTCTTTCGTGGAAGGAATGAAGTGAGATTGTCGAAGGAGATTTCTAGTCATTGAGCTTCGAATGGTGCGTGTGCCGTTGATGTTGTCAGGGGCAAAGCAAAGTCGCAGGAGCCAAAACTGATTTCGCATGCTTTTACGGAGGCTGACGTTGCAGTTTTTAAAGAGAGGAAATTTAATGAGTTGGCGGCTGGCAAGTCAGTGGAGGTGAACAGGCCCGTGATACTTCTTTGTAATAAACTTTTGAGCTCGAGGGAGTGAGTTGGATGGGCTCTTGGAGCTCATAGATGATAAGGAAAGGGTGGGTCTTTGAAGATGGAGCCTAATGGCGTTATTTGTGGGGCTGAGGTGCAGTATTTTTATGGGTCGAGGGTTTTAAGCTCAGGGGTAAACTTGTCTAAGTTTGGTTTTAGGGAGGTGGCCTCTTTCGGACCTGTAGGTGGATAGGTGTATCGTGTGGGCCTGGAATGGGCAAGGTGAGAGTCAATTTCGCCAAATGCGAAAATCTTTTTCGTCGCAGCCCAGGTGTGGTTCCTAATAGGTGCCCTCCCATTTCCAGGTGATGGAGGTGGGTCTTTGTCAGTTAGGTCTGTGACAGTTAGGGGTGGCGCCGGTGTCTTGTTGGTGCTAGAGCTTCTTTCGAATTCTGAGGGATTGGGTGTGGAAGCTTCGCATCGTCCTTCCAAGATGCTGGCAACGTTATCTGGGCCAAAAAAGCTTTTGGAGGGGTGTGGGTCTCCTCGGGTGATGCTGAGGGAGCGATTTTGTGGTGGTTATCGAGGAGTGTGTTGCTTCACAGGCCACTTCATAGGTTTTCAATGATCAAGAGGAGTCAGGTTCTAATGGGGAGCTATGTTTGGCTTTGCCCGACTCTGTGACTCTAAAAAAAAGTGCTTGGATGAGTCTGAGGACTCAAGATTAGTGTCATTGAGTCTTGATGTGGTCGCTTAGTACGTGGGAGTTAGTGTGGGGTTGGATCAGATTGGTGTGAAGGGAAGGAAAATTGTGTGTGTAGAGAATGGTGATTCCAAGATGGTGATGAAAATTGGTGGTTTGTTTTCTTGATGAAGGGAGGGAGGATTACTCGACTAAGTATGCGACCTCTAATTGGGTGTTGGGCATGGTATCTTCCTTTAGGCACATGGTAGGTCTATCTTGTGAGGATTATGAAAAAGAGTTAATGGCTCTTTTTGCAACCTTGGAGAAGGATAAGGGGCAGAATTGTAGCAAGACGTCAAGTAAGTCAGGAGGCAAGTTTTTAAGAGAATTGAAGGGTTTGGAGTCCCCTGTAAATTATGATGGGAAAGCATCTATATCAAGAAAGTACAGAAGGGATGAGAGGGATTTTTTGAAAATTAAATGAACTCAAGAATTTTAAGTTGGAATGTTAGAGGGCTTAATGATAGGTTGAAATTTAATGGAGTGGAAATTTGTTGCAGTGATGGAAGCTGGATTTGGTGTGTGTTTAGGAGACTAAGGTGGCTTTGGTTAGGAGTTTGTTGAGGGGCATGTGAGTTGGTGTAGTTTGGCGTTGGATGGTGTTTCGTGATGGTATTTTAATCTTATGAGATTCTAGAGTTCTGGAGTTGGTGGATTCGTGCGTAGGCTATTTTTCTGTTTCAGTGATTAAAGAATGCAGAGGATGAGGTTTAGTGGGTTTTTTTTTTTTGGGTTCCATGGTCCTAATGATGATGGTAGTAGGAGATTTTTGTGTAAGGAGCTAGCGGGTGTTTTTGCTTGGTGGAACTTACCTTGGTGCATCGGAGGTGACTTTAATGTTACTCATTTCCCAAGTGAACTTTCAGACTTAGGTGGGAATGAGAGTGCTATGGTGGAGTTCTCAAATTTTATTGTCGAAAACTATTTGTTGGATATTCCGTTTTCGGGGGGTCTATTCACTTGGTCTAACAATAGGTTCTCTCAGTCTTAGTCTAGGATCCATCGCTTCCTTATTAGCTATTGTCGGGAATCCTTGTTCCCTGAGATTTCTCAGGAAAGGCTACCGCGTTTGTTCTCAAATCTTTTCCTTACTTTTTTGGAGAGTGGCAGATTTAGGGGTGGGAATAAGCCTTTTCGGTTCAAGAATATGTGTCTTAAAGAAGAAGAGTTTGTAGATAGAGTGAGGGAGTGGTGGAGGTCTTATATTTTTGTAGGGTCTCCCAGTTTTGTACTTGATTCAAAACTGAAGGTTTTGAAAAAGGATATCAAACTGTGGAATCGGGAGGTTTTTGAGGATCTAAATTTGAGAAAATCTTCTTTGTTGTTTGAATTGTCTTTGCTGGATGGGTTGGATGAGGGAGGGATCCTTGATGAGGAGGGGAAAGAGTGAAAATTGATCATGACTAGGGTGCTAAATCTTTTGATTGAGATGGGGAAGATAAATTAGAGGCAAAAGTCTAGAGCTCTTTGGCTTAAAGACTAAAATAGATGTACTAAGTTTTTCCATCGTGTGACCAACTCTAATAGGAGGTTTAATTCTATCTTTAGTTTGGAGGTGGAGAGGAAAATTGTAGAGGACCCTACGGTTATTTCCGAGGAGATTGTTACCTTCTATAGATCTTTGTATAAGGAACCTTTCTCTTGGAGATCCTTTGTGGATGATCTAACGTTTGATTCTATTTCTGGGGATGATGCAGATTGGTTAGAAAGGCCTTTTGATGAGGATGGGGTGACTGATGTGGTACAGAGTCTTAATCTTGTTGGGAGGTGGTCAAGGGAGATGTTTTGTCTATGTTCAATGAGTTTGCTTAGCAAGGGGAATTTGTTAAAAGTTTTAATGCTACTTTCATTGTTCTTATTCTTAAGAAACCAAGAATGGCTGAGTTGAATGATTTCCGTTCTATCAGCCTCGTGTGTGGGCATTACAAGATTCTTGCAAAGGTATTGGCCAATAAATTGAAGTAGGTGTTAAAAAAGATTATTTCGCCGTACTAGAATGATTTTGTGGGAGGTAGACAGATTTTAGATTCTGTACTGATTGCTGGTGAATGTATTAACTCTAGGATGAGATCTAATGTGCTGGGAATGTTATGCAAGTTCCATTTCTACTGTTAAATATTTGGTGATTATGAATGGCTCCTCTGAAGGGTTCTTTGGTGGCTTTTGTGGTTTGCGCCATGGTGATTCTCTTTCACCTCTTCTGTTTGTTATTGTTATGGACGCCGTAAGCAAGATGATGAGGAGTAAATGTATTTAGTTGGCATATAACTTATGTTGTAATTGTGTCTTGTTTATTCCTAGAGATTCAAGTACGTTAAAACACTGTATGGTTCGAGCTTCTTAACAGCGTATGAGTGTGTCTAGGGCATCTATAGTTTGATTGAAGTCTTCCTACAGTTTGACAGTGCAAAGTTGGAGCACTAACTACTTTGAGGTTAACAAAGTTTGTGCGGAGTTTGCTTGAGGTTTACCAAGAATTACATAAGCTATCTTGAACATTTCTAACTATTTTAGGAACAACTCAAAATTAACTGCCTTCGTGATTCCCACCTTAGAAGCCTAGGATATAAAAATCCTTTCCTCCCATTTTGTCATTTAGAACAAAAAAGTTCCTTTGTATATTTCAGAGAATAAGCCTCCATTGTCATCTTTTCCAAGACTCTCTGTTATTATTTCTTAGTTTACTCTGTACGAACTAAAGTGTACCAGAAAGATATTGTACCTATCCTTTAGTTTCCATCAAGATTTTGATCACACAAAGTTTACCCACTTAGGTCTTAGGGTTCACCAGAAGTTCTGGTTCCTGAGATGGTTTGTGTGGCTCTGGTCTGGTAGCAGTGCTAGTGAAGGTTCATTGGGCTACAAGATCAGTGGTGAAAGTTCTAGCGTGTTTGAATGAAGGAGACCAAGTCTCAGTCCCTACAAGGAGTGCAATCCAGATTCAAGATTTGGATAAGAAATTTGATGGGTTAGTGTAGCAAGGGGATTTGTGTACATCTAACGGATCACCGTGCAACTTCGAGTTCTCATACTAGTGAAAATCTTTCCCGGCCACAAGGCCCATAGAATTTTTCTTTTTGAAGTTTGTCTTCAAGAGGTTTCTCTTCGTAATCATTCTGTGTGTTATGTGTGTGTGATTGAATTGATTTTCATTGTTGAATGGTTAATGTTAGATTGAATATAAATCTGTCCAATATTGTCTTTAGTTAAAATATATTTTCTTGAATATCTTAAAGCTTGATAAAAATATTTATTGCTTAATAGTTTTTTTGTTATCCACATATATAAAATCTTGATTAAGATTTTGGGTTCTTGAACTTTCTGATATTCCTATGAAGTGTGCAGTAAATTCAAAGATTAGAAAAAGAATTTAAAAGAACCTATTTACCCCCTCTAGGTTCGGGTGTTTCATATTAAGTCTTAAATCGCCTAGTTCCAAAGGTTTAATTAAGGGGTTTGATGTTGGAGGAGGTGGGGTGTGTATTTTGCATTTGTTGTTTTCTAATGACACTCTTATTTTGTGCGAGTCGGTTGAGAGCCAATTTCATAATCTTTAGTGCTTACTCTTATGTTTTGAGGCTGTCTTGGGGTTAAGAATTAATCTCTTTAAATCTGAGGCTATTCCTATTGGTAGTGTTGGTAATGTTCAGGAGTTGGCAGACATTATGGGACGTAGAGTTTCTTCTCTACCAATGACTTACCATGGGCTTCCTCTAGGTACAAGATTTAATAGTATTCACATTTAGGATGATATTATTGAGAAAGTTGAAAGAAGATTGGTGGGCTAAAAGCGTATTTACCTTTCGAAGGGGAAAATGATTAATTTGATTGAATCCACTCTCTCTAGTCTCCTAACTTATTTTCTGCTTCTTTTTCCAATCCCTAGCATAGTGGCAAATAGATTGGAAAAGTTACAAAGAGATTTTCTATGGGGCAGTGGTAGGGATGAGCATAAGTTTCACCTTTTTAATTGGGCTAAGGTTTGTTCTCCTATTAGATCTGGTTGGTTGGGTTCAAGGCGACTTCCCTTGTTCAATAAAACTTTTATTAGGAAAATGGTTGTGGTGTTTTGCCTTAGAAAGGGACAACCTTTGGAGGATTGTCATTATAGAGAAGTACGTCAATGTAGTGGGTGGCTAGAGAACCGTTGAGTTCCATGGCTCTTATGGTGTGAATCTATGGAAGCACATCAGTAATTGATGGATTTGTTTTAGCAAGAACATTCAATTTGTGGTGGGTTATGGTCTTAAAGTACGTTTTTGGCATGATCGTTGGTGTGGAAAGAAACCATTGAGGTTTGCATTTCTTTTAATACTTTTCCTTAGCTCAGTGCAAAGATGCTATGGTGGCGGATTGTTTGGAGGGAGGTTCCAGTTTTGGTGTTTTCAATTTGCCTTAACTGCTAATGATTGGGAGGTGGATGAATTTTCGACCTTCTTCTCTTTACTCTATTCTAAGGTTTTAAGGAGAAGGGATGACGATAAGATGTTTTGGTTGGGATCCAAGAATGGTGTTTTCTCGATGAAGTTGATGTATGTGCTCCATGCGTGTGGTTCTGCTAAGTGTTTCCTTGGTGTCAGATTTGGAGGACCTTTGTTCCCTCAAGAGTCTCTTTGTGTGGGAGGCTGCTCATGAGAAAGTTTTGACTATCGACAATTTAAGGAGGAGGGGTTTATGCTTGATAGATTTGTGCTATCTTTGTAGGTGTGATGGGGAATCAGTGGATCATGATCATGTTCTACTTCACTGCTTGATTGCTAGAGGATTGTGGTTGTATGTGTTTTGTATTCTAAATTTTTCTTGGGTTATACCTAAGAGGGAGGATGGTTGATGTGTTGGAAGAGAAAGTTTGATGACCCACTAGCATTGGCAGTTTGGAAGATGATCCATTCTTGCATTTGGTGGTGTTTATGGACAGAGACCATTGGTAGATGTTTTGAAGATTTGGCTTTGTCATTGGAGTGTTTGAAGGGCAAGTTGCTGCAGTCTCTTTATTTATGAGCAAATGTGGTGTTGGGTTTTCCTTTTTCGGATTATCCAGATTTTCTTAGTTTCTTAGCTTGTATAGTTTATGTGTCTCAATATAGTCCTTTGTACTGTTACACATCTTTTTATTAATAAATTTTATA
>CM025850.1:22777803-22829273 GCA_003952965.2 Morella rubra | reverse complement strand
ATTAACAAGCCGAAACGTTGAAAATAGATAGGAATTGGTTTGAAAATGTCTCCACTATCCACAATGATCTCTCGAAGATAAACTAGCAAATTGCAGTGGCCCAACTAGGCTCCGGGCCTGTTGCCACAAGGTCCTTCCAATGGTCTTGAGGAGAATATTTATGAGGCTCAAGCCCACCGCAAATGGATCTGGGACTTTCCAGATTTTTTTCACTTTTAGTCTCTTAACCAGTTCAGACTTCAGAGACCACCTACTCAAATGACTCCGACAACAAAGCACAACTGCAACTTTTTTTTTTTTTTTTTTTAAAGTAATCAGCTTACCACTCTCTGCACATGACTATTGAGCATTTTTCATTGTAGAATGTTCAGTTTAAATTATAGTTATTATTTATTAAATAAATCCGTCGTTACAGTATCAGCATGATCATCAACCTGTCTCAGTCCATTTACTAAGTTTAAGATCAGATTTTACTTTTACGAACAATTTCAATTTACATTAATTGTACTTGCGACATGAGAGCTAATAAGTATTGGATAGTCACAACGGGACTACAGCCCTACTGGCAAGCACAGCTGCAACTTGGTGATGCGAACCAGTTACATAAAACTCTATGCTGTCAAACCGCAAGGAACCAAGTCCACTTTGGCCCAACCCCACACGCATCGGCAACTTGCTTAATGAAAGAAGTAGACAGCATATGCCCCCTTCTTTTAATTCACACCGACCGGTTGTCTCTTAATTTCTTCCCAATTATAAAAAAGGTTGCATCTGATACTCCTTCCTACCTAAGCATATCCGGATCCCCATGGCTTTTATTCTGCATTTCCCCTGAAACTTGCGGCTCTTTCCACATCAAAAAGATCGAAAAAGGTTTTATGGGATGAAACTGTGCTGCCTGCCCATCTCGGAAGATCAAAAGCGCACGTGTTTTTCATTCCCCTTAGCTCAACAGTGGATAATTATCTCAGACGCTACGGCACTTCATCCACTTCGGACAATTTAAAAACTAAAACCCGTGTGTTAGAGAAGCCTGTTTAAAAACCAGGACTTGGTTTGGGCTGCGGGATCGAAATAGTTAAGGAAGGAAATTAACATGTAAGCAATGACTTCACGCACACTTTAGTGTTACCGTTCCGATCTGAGATCCATAGCTTGCGACCACTTGTAGATTTTAAAAACAGAGAGTTCGAGAATGCTACGGAAGCAATTTGTTTTAGGGACTATCGGCTTTCGTCAGCTGTGGCGGCGGAATTGGTATTAACGAGTGTAAACTATTTCTCCTATCTTTACCCTCTTTGATGTAATTTAAAATTTTCACGTGCTTTTTAATCGCTTTTAGGGATTCCAAAAAGACAAACTTCCACGGGATAAGAACTCGACGCTTAATTGTGGGCCTCCATTCAATGTTTCATGCGTTCCGTACACAAGAAACATCACGTTTTTTACAAGGCGAATTACACCACTTGGATGTTATTGCCAAACACTTGCTGCGTTTATGCAAGCGCGACCCAGAATAGATGCTGCGTAGATTCGCATTAATCCACTTGAATTGAGTGCATTGAATAGATCATTTGACGGCTTAATCGAACCGGTGGGATCAGCAAAAAAGTTGAGTCGAAGGGTGCACGTGTGAATTGTGATTTACGTCGACGCTTCCCGTACTTTCGTGCAATGTTGTAGAGGACCCGAGCTAGAGAAGAAATGCCATTAGAAGTTTCAAGTCAAAAATCAAAAAAAGAAAAAGGAAAAAAAAAAAAGTTTAAAGAGAGGAGGTGGAGGAGGAAAACAACGATATTCCAACCGCCTTTCTGGAAGCGTATTAGTATAAGATGACTCCTGACTGAGCTCCCAATGAGCATCCAAGTAAGTGCCGCTGCATTCTTCTGGAACATTTTAATCTACATGGGTTTTGTTTAAGACCAGCAGTGATGTCATCGCCTATGCATTCTTTTATCCTAAGAGTCATCCCATATGCTTTCATTTTGAATTTTCGCCATAAATATATGAGACTTTTTCTTTTTCTTTTTTCCGGTGTATTTAACTTGAAAAGAAAAAAAGAAAAGGAAGCTAATTCCTCGTCCACCACAACCCGTATCCAACTCGCAACCACCGTTTGTCCACTACGCTAAGAAAACCCACCTTGTGATTTGGCATCTAATTATATACCTAATTCCAAATAATAAGGCGGTGTTCTAATACATTGCACCGGTACCAGCAAAATCACTTCCTGTGGAGGTCGGTCCCAAATGAAAAGTCGTCGTGCTTTACATATGAGCCGCCGGTGGCTCCGTGTAATTTCCTGACCGCGTTTTTCCAGTTAGAAAACTGTTTTCATTTTTATTTGACTTGGAAGCATTCCACAGGCTTCAGTCTTGAGTCTACTAACAACTCACTCGGTCACTCCCTCGGAGTCTGAAAGGTCCCCACACACTTCCTTTACCCCTTCTGTCTTTTGACCGGCTTCAGTCCTCCTTGGCTACCAAGAAAACTCTTGCACTAAACGTGCTCCACTCCCTTTTTATTCCACCCTCCTCTGGTTTTAATTTAATATTATAATAACTTGCGCACCCATCGACTTGGCAACTTGCATTCCACAGGCTTCAGTCTTGAGTCTACTAACAACTCACTCGGTCACTCCCTCGGAGTCTGAAAGGTCCCCACACACTTCCTTTACCCCTTCTGTCTTTTGACCGGCTTCAGTCCTCCTTGGCTACCAAGAAAACTCTTGCACTAAACGTGCTCCACTCCCTTTTTATTCCACCCTCCTCTGGTTTTAATTTAATATTATAATAACTTGCGCACCCATCGTACTTTCCCACCACTTGTCACGCAGCTTCCTTTCCTCGCTCATCCCCCTTGCCTTATAAACCCATCACACCCCTCCTCACTCCCTCACTCACAAGCCTCACCAATTCAGAGGTCTCTCTTTTCCTTCCTCTGTCTCTCTGTCTCAGTGTTTCAGCCGTTAACTCCAAGAGACTTTCATTTCCTTTGGCCTAAGCAAGCTCAGGAAAAGCAAACAGTGAAACTGATGGCTCTGGAAGCTCTCAACTCTCCGACCACGGCCACCCCTTCGTTCCACTTCGAGGAGGCCAACATCCACTCCCTTGAGCCATGGACCAAGCGCAAGCGTTCGAAACGTGGGCGTTTCGATCAGCCACACACTGAGGAAGAGTACCTCGCTCTCTGCCTCATCATGCTCGCTCGTGGAGGCGGCGTTACCACGACCACCACCACTGCCTCATCAAAGCGCTACCTGTCTCCTACTCCTTCCGTGGCACCAGAGGCCGCGGCAGCGGCCTCTGCAACGAAGCTTGTCTATAAGTGTTCTGTTTGCGACAAGGCCTTCTCCTCTTACCAGGCTCTGGGTGGACACAAGGCCAGCCACCGAAAACACGCCGCTGCAGGCGAAGACCAATCCGCCTCCTCCACCACCTCTGCCACCGTCACAGCCTCTAACAACAGCAGTGGTAAGTCCCACGAGTGCTCCATCTGCCACAAGTCTTTCCCGACCGGACAGGCTTTGGGTGGACACAAGCGTTGTCACTACGAAGGCGGAAGCGGCGGGAACAGCGTCGTAACCACCTCTGAAGGCGCAGGGTCATCCCCCAGCCGCAGCCACAGCCACAACAACCTTCACCAACGTGATTTCGACCTCAACCTCCCTGCCTTGCCGGAGTTCTCACCTAAGTTCTTCATCTCCGGGGAAGACGAGGTGGAAAGCCCTCACCCAGCGAAGAAGCCCCGCGTCTTGATGCCACCAAAAATCGAAGCTTCTCAATACTAGTTAAATTTGGACTTCTCGGAAATTAGGATTCAGCAATTTTTTAATTAGATTTCTTAGTTTTAATTAATTTGTTCTTCGTCTGTCAGTCTTGGGTCAGATATATTTATATCTGTACATAGAATTTGAACTCTCTATGTTTGCTCAGCTCAGTTTGTGATAGTGATAATTCAATTAATTTTTTCCCAATTTAGAATCCAATTGGTATATTTCTTTTCCTGCTCAGATTTGTCGAATCCTCTTGCAATCACTTTAAAACGCACAGCGTCAAAAGTTTCGAACTTTCCCTACGCACAGCATGTCCATCATGAGGTTAGCATCATATCCGCGTGAGAGGCGCTTCAAGGACTGTTGCCTGAGTCTGTTGAGTTCATATGAGGCCAGCTAATTCGCATGTTAGAGAAACAGTGTGTGTGAGGGAGTATGCGACGGTTTTTAACTGACGAGTACAGTACCCACTGTGGCACTGTCCATGAGGTTCACGCACAAGTGCATGTAATCTTGCAATGATTTAGCATCTTCTTAAGAACTTCCATGTGGGGGACTTGGTTAGGGTGCAGAATGCTGATGAGGCCGAGAGAGAGAGAGAGAGAGGATGTATTGGTGTGGATAAGAATTAAGAAGAGATGGCTTTGGGCATCGGCAAGCTGTTTCCACCTGGAACTGATTAGGATGACAGGTGGCCTTACTTAAGCTGGTGTCTCTCTGTTACACTAATGTGCCGACTGTCTGTCGTGTATTCCCAGCTGGTGTCAAATCTTCTTTGGCCACGACACTAGACGGTACTGTTTGGCGTAATTAAAAGAATCCAGCATGTTTTACATGCGTCAACGTTGGAAATGCGAACACACCAAATTCGAATTGGAATCTGTTTTTTTCAAAGGTAAAAAATTTGTCCAATTGGCCTCCGAATTGGACAGGACAGGTGTGCCTTGAACAACCACCCAAGACGATTCACGATCCAATATAAATGTTAAGCAAAGCCTACTCACCACCAAACTTGGCTCATGTTTCTCCGCGATCCGAAATTAATGCTCCTCCCAATGGTGATCTGGCGCACTCACTGAGATATGGCCAAGCAAAATAGTTTTTCCATGGACGGTACCAAACCAGTATATAATAACATGTATGCCAAATTTCTGAAGAACGAAAAGTATTAACTTGTAGCCTTGTAGGCTTTGCGTAAGAGAGAGAACTTTGAATACCCGAGTAATATTCCTTAGTTGCTTTGGTATTTATTTCCTCGTGAAACAGCCTGGATAATTTAGATTCTTGAGAGGAAAAAAAAAAAAAAGAGTCAACTAGTCGGTACAAAATTAAGGGGCTTTTATTTGCTTAATTTTTTAGAGGTCTAAAATTTCTACCACACTGAACATATTTCACAAATCTCAATAAATTTCACACTTTTACACATACATTTCACAAATCTCAATAAACTTTAACATTCAAAATATTCTAAAAATTTTGAGAATATTTTTTAAAATTTGGGTAAACAAACGCCTCACGAATCATTATACAAAACCGCGTGGAATTGTGAAGCGCCTGCAGGTTTTCGATTTAATATTAGTTTATTTTTATTTTTGTGTTCAAACATGTAATTATATATCTCCATTATCATGGAGAGCCTGATTAATTAATATCTATCAACTAAGTCGGCTGACGTACCCCAGATTTGAAAGCTTATCCTGTGGCTATCATTTTTCCAACCGGAATGACGGTTGGATCGGCTATTAGAAGATTCTAGCTAGTTCGACTTTGTTTTGATGTCAATCCATGGGCTGCTTAATTAAGCAAAAATGATTCTATAAGCTTCACACCCCTATAGTTTATTAGTTGGTCGGTTAACCAATTGGAGGAAGTAGATAACCTCGGTTGACATGAGATCATGGCCTACATTGCTCTGGATAGACACTGAAACCATACCCACCTTATGAAGATAAGTCCCATCAATTAATTATGCCCACAAATATAAAATAAAAACTACCAAGAACTTCTTTATTTATTTATCATTTTTCTTTTTAACGAGCACGATCAATTTATTAGAAACGGACACTTCATACAAGAGCACTAACTGTTTTCTAATATATATTTGATAAAAGAGTTCGGGCCAACCCAATCTACCAATATGGATGCCTGGTTTGGATTTTTTTTTTTTTAACGTCACAAAAACATGGGTCTTCTTACGAGTGAGAGTTGTATGTCTCAGGGGGCTTAGGACGCCACCTTAATTACCCAAGGCTCAACGAAGCCGGCTTTAGGAGGAAGAAAGTTTTTAGGTGCCGTACTGATGCATAGGCCGATCGCCATGGTCAGAGTGGAGAAGTTTCTCGGAAGCGGGGAACAGACGTGCCTTTAAATATCTCGACATCGAGAGAGAAAGTGCAAGTGGAAGTTCGCCGGCAATATTTAGCAAGAGATTCGTTGATCCAAAAGGACGACTTTTGGCCAACATAAACGCTTGTGTGTTGGCGTAGAATATTTTAGCAGCCGGATATTTGGTTCTACATTGGCAATATTTCTTGCGTTCAGATCCTGATCACATGGTCCATTCTTATAATATTTCATCGAAACTTCTGGTTTCCCACGGCAAAGTTTCAGAAGGTGAGCAGATAATCCGTAAACTGCCAACTTTCAATGGGTTCTACCAACTTCCGAGAAGCTTCTCTTGTCTAAGTTCTTTGTACCCGTTGACCGTATTAGTTACGGTTGGGTAGGGCAGAGAGAAATTGACAAAAGATACATATAAATTAAAAAATAAAAAACAAAATCAGATCTAAAAAATCATAAACCTTAAGAAGCAGATTGAATCAAACATTAGCTCTGTTAATTTAATTGTTTGCTGTTTGAATACGTCTAAAGTCAGAAACAAAGTATGGTCCTCTTTACCCCCGCCCGCTGTCTCTGGCAATTGGGATTTTGAATATATACCACACTGAACCGGCACAGCCGTCGTGCCTCTACGCATATCGTAGACAGTTTATATTAATTCAATATATTCAAGTTTGACGTTCGAGGGCCGACATGGTTTCAATCAGGAAGCTGCCGATATAGGAGTTTACTACTGTTCCTTTAAGCACCAATGCTTGCTCTTTCTCAGTGGAAGTAGCACTTAAATGTTGATCACACGATTCACACCATGCCAAATGAGGAAGCACCTGCGTGCTTTTGACGCAGTTTTCTTTTGATGGACCACTGGGCTATGATGACATCCCAGCAGCAAGCGGTGCACAGACGAAGACTTGTTATTTGCGCACATCGGATGGTTGGTCGACGTTTGGACCTCCTAATTGCCACCAAATGTGCTACACAGCATACGAAGCTCCAGTTGTATGGATTTCATTCGTCATAGAAGAGGGGTGCGGGAGAGACCAGAAGTGGAAACTGGAAACCCGCCGAGGTGGTGTAGGTTCGCAATTGTGTTGTATTATTCGAAACAAAATCCGTGACATTACGACTGTAGACACAAACAATATTAAGAACTGCTGCAAAACATCAATGTTTTATGTTTAATTTCCGGTCCAAACGGAAATCAACTGGGTATCAGGGCGACTTTCAAAAGAGAAAATAAAGTCATGTTCGTTTTCATCATTTTTGTAGGATTTGAATCTTACTTTTATTTTTACAATCCAAATATCATAACATACACGTATTTTAATACAACACTTTATTACTTTTTTACACACATCAATCCTTTTCAACAACTTCTACACACATTTTTATACAACTTTAACATCACCTAAATATTAACAATTTCATCAGAATCCTAAAAAAAACATAAAAACGAACATCACCTAAGTTCTTCATTCCCCCAACTTTTTTTTTTGTTCCCACTGTTTTCACACGAAGCACCCCGTACTAATTGCTCAACGTAGGTTGGCTTCCACCACTCGTTATTCAACTGTTACCGTACATGACTTCAACCGATCTGCATCAAAACAAAAAAGTACTAGAAATGGAGAACCTTAAGCAATTTGCTGCCTCAAACCGAAAGTTTAAAGGTCAAAAGATAAGTTCGTTTACCTACAATTGGGCCCCCATCCACCTTGGGTGGATTGAAACACTGGACTATATAGTTTCTGGTACTCAAAAGGCCCAAAGAAATGGCCTTGTAGCCAGGCCAAGGCCTCTCTCTGTCCGCAATGATCTAGATATGCAATCTGTTTTATTCTTTTTTCCTTTATGTTGACATATTAGGAAATGAAAGTCGAAAATAAAATTTTAAATATTTATTTTTTGTGTCTGAAACTTCGTTGGAAAACTCCAGGTTTTCGTCGACTATATAGTTATTAAAAATATTGTTCGTAATCAAAAGATTCGAGTTTATTTGCAGACACTCCAGATTGAGAATGTTGAAGTGGTTTATTTTTATTTTTATTTTTCCTTGTTGAGCGGTACTACTGCAAAAGGCAATTCCTGAGGAGGTAGATGAGCACCTTAAACCTCTCGTTCCTGTGTTGGAGGTTCTGGCATGTTCTGTTAATAAAGCGCACCTGCAAAAGATTTGGTGGACTACAACTAATAAATCGATGGAACAGAAGAAAGGCTATAGCATTACTTTTGGGTTACCTGTCAATCAAGTCCGAGGATATTAATTACACCCACCTAAAGCAGGACACGCGTCACATAAAGGCATTCTTGTACTTGTAAATTCTGTGCTCTTTCATGCAACACAAACGAAACTCGCGAGGCCATCCGTTGGTACCGCGTGTGCGAGGCATAGTACTAGCCACTAGGTGACGCCTCGCATGTGCAAGAGTCCACATTCGGCTTCGTCAATGGCGCACCACACGACCCACCGCCTCCTTAGCAAGCATCCTTAATTTAGTGCCAGAGACATCAAGAAGATCACCGTGATGCATCTAAAGTTTGGGACTCCTGAAAGGCTTTTGTGCGCACTGAAAACTCAACAATCAGATAAAGCCACTCGTAAGATTGAAAAGGAAGAGATTGATGGGCGATCGAATGGGTCCAAGTTCGATAAATGATGGGGAAAGGGAAAATTGTGCGGTGCATGTCAGCCTCCTCTTGAGAAACAGTCGGCTGTCGAGCTCCTCTTGAAGTCGGTTCCACGGCATCCTGCACCTACTTTTCTTTAACAAAAGCTTTAACGAAATAAAAAAGTAGCATAGGACAAAGCTCATAAGAAAAAGAAAAAGAAAAAGTTGGAACTTGGAAAGCGACAAGGACTCGTACAACAAGCAAAAGAATCGGAGCATTGGGTTGCAAATTACAATCCTTTCGTTTCGCCGCGTCTATCAACAAATCTCAATCGTGTAGAACCTTCCTAATTGGATGCCCACGATCGCTGGGGGGCCAAATAACACAATTTCGTCCGCACCCCCCACTCTTATAAAGGCCGTAACAATCAAGCATCTCCCACGGAACATATTCAATCTAAATAACAAAGCTACTAATAAAAAGCAACAAATTGAATTAATAAATATTTAAATGCCATTCGTTCTATATTAAAGGGTGGACAAAGATTTCTTAAATTACTTACAATATTCATAAAATGATTCTAATTGTCGCTTGAATGCTAGGTAATCATAAATGACACAATTATCCCAACATCATAATAAATTTTATATATAAAAATATTTTTATCCCCTCCTCTTCTCTTTTTATTTTTCCCTTATTTTTGTCTTTTTTAGGTAATAAAGCGAAGCCTATGAAATAATATAATCCAATAAGGTAAGCTGGGGTCTCTTTTTGTGGAGAATGAAGATATGGTAGGGGGGTCCTAGACTCCAAAAAGCCGATAAGGCTTACCTATTAAAGCTCAAAAGGCTTAATTATTGATTAATAATAAGACCCAAAGTTTTCTATAGGACTTCATTTCACCTAAAGCGTCACTTCCATTCTTTTAATGGACGGTGGATGTTAGCCCCCAGTTGGTGCCCAAACGAAGTACGAAGATTATCAAAGCAGCATAATAAAGAAATAGATCCGACGGTGAAAGTTCATCAGAGATCTAAACAAACAAAAAAAAGCGATATCCGACGGTCGATATACGCTAAGAACAGAGTGCTGCGGAAACACGGAGCCGCTCTTGCCCAGAGTTTGGAAGATATTCTCCACGACCTCGACCTCGACAATCGCACCCCCCCGTGGGTCCCTCACACTGCCTTACCAACACAACCCGTACAGAAAAGTCCATCTCCGAGCTGCATTTTAACTCGACTATAGTTAATTCTTGACCAACCATGACGAATTTGCTTGCTTTCTTCTGCATATTTATAATTTCTAATAGGGGCAACATCCTCATCCTCACTCTCACTCCTCGGTACCTTGGCTTGATCCTCACGATAAATCTCTGAGAGAGGGCAAAATGAGCTGCAACGGTTGCCGGGTGCTGCGAAAGGGTTGCAGCGAGACGTGCGTTCTAAGATCCTGTCTGCAGTGGATTGAGTCTCCCGCAGCCCAAGGCAACGCGGTCCTCTTGCTCGCCAAGTTTTTTGGCCGTAGTGACCTCATTTCCTTCGTTTCCGCCGTCCCCGAATCCCACAGGGCCCGTCGGTTTTCACTCTTCACGATTCCATTTTCTCTGTTTTCCTTTTTCTATTAATTCAAATGTGACGTGGATTTGATTTTTTATGCGTTTTCTTAAATCTCCAGCTCTGTTCCAGTCCTTGTTGTATGAGGCATGTGGCCGTACGGTGAACCCGGTGGACGGTGCGGTGGGGCTTCTATCACGTGGTAAGTGGCATGTGTGCCAGTTGGCGGTTGAGACGGTGCTCGCCGGTGGTACTCTGAGACCTATGACGGATGTCACAAGCACCGGGATACTCCAGGACGCACTCAGAACGGACGAATCAACGCTGCAGAATCTGTGTCGTCCGTCGGCGCCTTACATGCATGAAGCACAGCCGTCCGATCCTCCCACTCTCGCACTGGCACCTAAGTTTGCCGACGATATCACTAGCGCTATGAGACGACCCGCCGCATCCCCCTGGAGTCATTATCCGAGAGTGGAGCGGTCGATCGATGTGACGGCGTCGCTGAAGTCTGAGGAGTCCGAGACGACGAACTTCGGAAGTTCTGGCGATGATCGGCAGCTGCTAAATTTATTCGTCTGAGAGATGGAGAGATAGAGGGATAGAGAGATAGAGAAGGAGAGAATTTTGTCTCTGTAGAAATCCTGCGGTGTAGAGGTGAGGGAGTAATGTAAGAGAGAAATAAGACAAACAAATGACAAGAAAACCTTCAAGTTTCATGTGTCCGAGCTTTCTCCGGCGAGGTTTGGGACGAAGTCTCCGGGAAAGATTTTGGTTGCTTGTTTAAGTATAATGACAAAGTTTTTATTGGGTTTTTGTTCTTGGGGTTCGTCGAAAATTGTCGCGCGTCGTGTTGTCGAATTGTTAGTAGTGGACAGCGGTGTCTGCTTGCATGGATTCGTGATGATTCGTACAAGTCCACTTGGAGGCATTTAGGCATCTGAGGACTGAGATGAGATAAAGTCGCTCGTCTTGGGTAAATAGATTGTATTTGTGGTTCAGTAATTAAGACAAGAATGAGAATTTACTCATAATCAAATTCATGTAGTGATAACCCAGCTAGACTCTAGTGATGATTAGTGTGCATCTAACACTACGTGGATAAGGCATGCAGATTCAATTTCTTTTAGCATCAGCAGTTTGATTTAAGGCTGATTTAAGTGGGGGGATCGTGAGTTGTTAGGCTAGTCTCTTTAGAAACCCATTCTGGTAGATTTGTCATACAGAATTTCTACTCGTACAAAAAAAGAAAAGAAAAGAAAAAGTAGTAATTACATCTGTTAACTGTGTAATTTGATCGTGTGGTAGAAAGTTTCTGTTCCTATCAAGACACCAGAAGTTACAAAATTTTCCCCTCGAGGGTGTTGCACATTGTTCTCATGGACGAAAATTTGCATAGGACGATTTTCATGGGCCACATAGGGGACTTGCAATAGATATCGTTGTATGCTCTGCCTTAAGAGGTTGTCTCTCAATTATTCCTCTGATTAGTTGCATTCCTAAAACTTACAACACACATGCGAAAAAGTAAATGCAGGTTTGTAACTAATTGTACACACAGAACATTAGAGTAACACAGCCGTATAATTGCTGAAAGAAAACTCAAATCAAGAACCATTGAATTGAAGACCACCGGCACGTCAATACACATACTTACATACTTACATATACATTGCTCAGCCTATACAGGAATCCATGTATGTATACAATCTAAGAACGTGAACTGTATGCCATCTACTCATGAGATACATCATACAATCTAAGAACGTGAACTGTATCCCAATGAAAGCCAAAATCAGCACTCTTGTGATACCGCAACCAAACATGACTATCTTTATCTCCTCTGGTTCCAAGGATCCACGAAAAAAGGGTGTAAGTTGATGTTAGCTATTGACGTAGGCAGTCAAATGATATGAGCTCTACACTTTCGTTTGTGTCCGGTTAGGAGGTAAACGCTTTAGCTGTATGATATGTGTTCTCACGCTAGACTCTGTCACCTGGCCATAAGTGTGCTGTAAAAGAAGAAGAAGAAGAACAGTAGGATGGAAACAGCTAATGGACAAACATTTAGACTTTTTATCAGCTTTGTTTCTTGGTAATGGCTACTTGCAGCCATAATGGGCTGCAGACGTGCCACTTTCTCTCACAGCTATAATAGCTACGGGATTTGCTCTGTGAAGAGTCATCTGCCAGGTTCGAAGGCATTGGGAATATCCATCTTTTTAGCAAAAATTCACACCACTTCCTAATTATTTGGCAACTACCAACCGAAATAAATTACCTGCATGGCTGCGATTGTTGACAGGAATTCCTTGCACTGATGAAGCATAGCACGCTCTTTTGCACTTGTATTTGCAAGTTCAGCAACTGAAGAGTTTGCATCTGCAACCTATTAAGAAAGAATTGTTTTAGATATGTATGGACAAACAAGCCAAGGCTGGACACAATGATTTTGAAAAGCAAGATTCAGAATCCATTGTGCTAGGATTACTATGTGGTCCTTCGCAAAAAGAGTGGTCGCTTTATCATGCAGGATGGAAAGAGAAATGAACTTCTGATTGTTCTTTGTCACCTACTAATCAAATGATATAATTATGTATTTCAAATGTTAAAAATCACACTGCAAGGATAGCCAACCCCAAAAAGGGAAAAGAAAGAAAGCAAAAAGATAATTTCTTTGATCACCTATTAATTTCTTTGATCACCTATTAGATTCCAAATACACATGGATTGAGCTGAATTAGATTCCTCTTTACTTCTAACAAACCAAAGAGAAGAAATATTAAGCTTCTTACAATTTTTAGGTGACAAAGAACAATCACAAACTATCATTGGTTTAGAGTTATCTCTCAGACGGTTTGCAGCATGTCCATTTCACAAACTACCGGAGACCCATGTTCGCAGGAAAACAAAAGAGATATTGCTAGAGAAAATGAATACTAAGCCATTTAACTTCTTTTAAAAGCAAAATTTGCATAGGTGTGAAGCAACACATTGTGCATGTGTGAGCGTGGTAAGCATAAAACATAACAGTAAGCAAATAATGTGGCCCGCAAAGAAAAGTGACCCATTTGTGGCTGGCTAAAATGCCTCCAATCTGGATGTGAGGCAGAAAGACGGCGGACAAGGTTGTCAAATGTTACTCCAGAATGAAATTAAACCTCCTTTACGGGAGGGAACATGATGGAGGTTACATCAATTACAAAACAAAAAGGCTGAGAAGGCAGAAAAGTTGAGTCGTGCACAATAAAGACAGAAGATTGGAAGTCAAGTCACTCGACGTCTAAAGGGTTATAGCACCCACTCGAGGAAGAAATAGATTCGACATCTGCTGATATATAAATCCAAATCTAACCAAAAGAGGACGAATCAATAACAACCAAGTGCATCTCCATGGACACAATGATCTGTAGCTCACATTTTCATAGCCAAGGCCATGGAGATCTAAGTAATGTCACTAATATGTAAATCAAGAGATCATTTTTATAACTTCCTATACACAGCTTATGCTCCATCTGAAATTAATACAGTTTGTCAATTTGTGTAGATAATATCTTTCCCCTTCAAAAGAAGTTTGATGCAAGCACCATAGAACAACTCCGGGGATTTGGAAAGATATTCACCTTTGAAACCAAAAGGCGGATTGAGGATCCCATAGATTGCATTACATCAAGAGCTGAGCAAATAGCATCCTTCACATTCTGGACATCAGCCTGTAGCAACAAAAGCACCAAAACAAGTTTTTACTAGGCCACAAACATGCCTGTTTTTGGGCGGCGGAGATGCTAATGCTTACCTTTGCCCCACTGACAACTGGAAGGCGAAGAGTACTGGCCTTCAATGCTTCAATAACCCCTGACAAAGAATTGGAGTAATCCTGGTCCATAAGAGCCCATTCTTCCAAATGTGTCATCTGCACTCATCATGCATAATTAGCATGAAATGCAATATTCAGACAGAAACCAGAAAATATTGTTATGCACAAGCATGCATGCAACTCAAATATTTTGAAATCAAGAAGAGAAAAGGTCTAAAAGAATTTGCCAATATTACAACTTTTCAGCACACATGATTAACAGAATGGCATTCAAGCCATTTCACCCATACAGACCATGATGACAGAAGCCACTTACCTAGGTCAGCCAGTAAATATTCAAACATGAGAACCCAGAACCCAGTTCCTCATGGATATTTTCCAGAAAGTTATGGAAAGTGAGCGGAAAGGAGAGAGGGGGGGGGAGGGGCGTGAGAGGTTTTAGGTAATGACAATGGAGTAAAATGAAGTGCAATACTAGCATTAAAAAACGTTTCAAGACCAGCTGCATATCTAGTGACCGAATTATTCATAAATAATAATGCAAAGCATAGATAAACTCAAGTAGAGTTCAACACTTAAAAGGACAAGGACAATTCTCTCAAACAGTGACCTTTAAGCAAGTTTACTAGTCCACTATACATAAAAATGTAGCCACAAATCTTACTTGCCCCTTTAGGATGGAAGTTAGCGTCAAGTTTTGCTTCAGCAGTTGCAACTCAGTTCTCTTTGCTCTAACAGACTCCCGTAGTTTTGAGGTAGTCATCCAAGCATTATAAAGGCTTTTCTGATATGAAGATACATTCATACAAAAACAAAATGCTGTCAATCACTTGATGTGTTAAACTGAAGATAACTGGATAGCTAAAAGTAAAACATCTGAAACCCATGAAAAAGAAGAAAAAATAAACAAGAAAGAAAAATTAAGAGGGCAAAAAAACAAAACGAAAAAAGCACTGTGCATGCTCACACATACAGTCATGAAAAAGTGCTGAGAACGTTAACAGGCGGATATGTACTAGCCAAGACAACCCTGCCATATTTAGAAATCTTTCTATGGCCTGAACCAAGGGTAGAGATGGGAATTTTTCCCAAAGGTGGCAATGATATAGATATTACAGTGAGGTTTTGAACCAATCTATGCACATGTTGTGTCAAACGTGAAATAATGAGACAATATGTCAAGCTTATTCATCTCATCATGCATTGAACTAGCAAAACTTTGTGGCTTATTGAGTAGCGAGTAACCACCAACATTCGTTTAAATAGTAGTTGTAATTTTATGCATTAGTCATACTACTATCTAATACGGCTTACAAACAAAAAAAATAACTTATCAATTTTGAAAGAGGTTGTCAAGAGGACAAACACAATAAAAGCCACTACTATAGGAAACAATTATCATATAAAGGAGGAGGCCTCCTTCACCATGGGCTTGAAATTTGAGCATCATCCAAATAAGAGGAACACATAATACAGAAGACAAGTTAGGAGAAATCCCCAGACCCAGTAACCAACAGTTCACTGTGCAGTATGCATCCATTCTGGGAAAAAAGAATGAATAGCAGGCGTTCTTAGAGACCTAATTTGTACATGGTAGTCATCACAAGAAGCTTATGTGGATATAAAGCTTTCCATATTGCTGGTAAGCAGATGATGTAGATCGACTAGTTCTATCCACCTAGTAGAGCATGAATTTGCAGGAACTACTATTACGGACGCTTCACTGATATCATTTATAATGGTTCCTTACTAATGATTCAAAAAGTTGCAAACTGCTTCTTACCTCAGCTCATTCAGTTAATCTTAACAAAGTTCTGGGATTACCGAGTCAACCCACCGTTTATCACCTCTCTTCACCCTCAGATGAAACCGCAAACCAACCTGAGACGTGCAAAGGGAAGGGTATCCCCACCCCCACGCCCCGTTATGGGGGACATGATGAAAATAACACCCCAAGACAGCATGAAACATGATGAAGGAAAGTGAAAATCAAAAACCCCTCAATGCGAGCATATATTAAACCTGAGGTATGACAAAGTAATGGCTTCAAATGCAAAAAAAAAAAAAAAATGATAACATGCACCTCTCCAAGGCCCATTAAGTAACCCTCAATCTTTCTTAACTTCATCTTCAACCCTGATACTGCCTGTAGAAAATATAGCAGCATGTGCATTCTTTGATTGCTAGAGATGATTGCATTAACGAAGAAAAGCTTCTCTGTGACTATGATTTTCATTTTCCACGACCAAGTTGCATTCACAGAATCTCTTCCCTGGAAGAAGTTATAAACCATCCTCTCCTTTCTAGACATTCAACTGTTGAACTTTTGACCTTCCTGCATCAAATGAATTCCCCACTCCACCATGCTCATAGCTCTCAGTCACACACAAAATATTGCATGAGAATACAATCTTTTTTCCCCCTCGACTCACTTTATTCATTGTGAAGTCACAAACTTTTTATGCAACACAAAATGGAGTCCGTTCATAATAGTAAGCACTTAACCTCTTTAAGGGAAATATTTTGACATAAGAAGGAAGAAAATTTTGTAAGGTGGCCAAATTTGGAAAAAGTCGCACCATTATCTGATCCATCCAGCTTCAATAAGCTCAGTAGGCAAACTACTCTATTTTTCTCACCTATACCATATTCAATCTATCAGTCCTTAGCATAACATGGTAGGAAACATAAAATGGAACTGCATACTTTCTGTGGGTACTAGAACATGACATCCATACCACCATACATATGCAATTTAGGTAGGTCATTAGTGAACTCCAACTTAAATAAACAAATTTTGCAACCCAAAGAATTCTGAGGACAGAGGGTATTGAAAAGCAAAATAAATGTTTATGGCAAAAAAAAAGACAGGAATGGAAAACTCCTACAATGCATCAACTGATATTGACCACTACATGAATTACACATTTCACAAAAGCGAATCCTCAAAACAAATAAGCCATCACACCAACAAAGTAGGAACGGAGAAAATAGAGGTTACTACAATCAACTCCGAATCAAGATTAAGTCCAGGACCTATACCTCTGCATTTAACCACTGAGCGCAGAGAGCAGCACCTGCTCTAGCATTCACAAAACGCCATTGCAAGAACCGGTTATGCAAGAGCCTTAACAGATGTGCATCAACAATACGGTTGTCCCCAATCTTCCCTCTCCTGACATCAGCAGCAAAGGTTAAAATTGACGGCGTGGTGCTCAAATAACAACTCGGTGTACCAGCCACTGAAGTCCTCATTCGAGACGGGCTCGGTCCCCTCAACGGCGAGGATGTCACTGATGTTCCAAGCTTACTCGGTGATGCAGGCCGAACTGCCCCTCGTATAGGAGACAAGTGTCCCCTGCTATTCACAGCTCCTCGAGGGGACGATACTGGGCTGTCAATTGCTAGTTTTTTCGACGGTAGAAGCTTTGAAGGGACCATAGGTTTCGTCCCAACGTTCTTAGCTGATGGCGAGCATGGCTCTGGTTGGCGTCGCAACTTGGTATTAGCCTCCTGCCAGGACCTCGCCAGGACCATTATCGCACGAGGTCCACGCTGCCCTTGTCCTCCACTATCAGCACCACCGCAGTTCTGCGTTCCAGAAGTGCTACCAGAAGACATGCTTTCAGTATCAGAGGCAGGAACTGAATCAGACGAGCGTGCGTCCTCGGACCCAATACCTGAATTCCCCTCAACAGCACGCTCAACCGCCTTCTCCAATTCCGAACTCAATCTCCCATTAAGCGAAGAAGACCTAACATCCGCCATGGAATTTTGCAATGCCCTCACCACACTGCCGGATCCACTGACCTTATTCCTCTCCTCAGTCAAATCAAAGCTCCTACTCCTACAATCCACTGGCCTTAACCTGGCGGGCCATCGCTGATGATCCATCAGCGGCTTCGAATTCTCCGTGGGATCGGCAACTTTAGCCGGCGTCGTCGCCTTTCTCCTTTCCGGCGTACCCTTCCTCACGTTTGGGGATGGAGATGGCGCCGGCTTCGCCTTGCTGACTTGTAGTGAGAACGACTCCCCCTGAAACGACACCGACAAGCTCCTCGCCGAAGTGAACAATAGCTTCTGAGCCGCTGACACTTCACCATTGCCACTCCCAGCGCTAAAATCAGAAGAATTAGGCCGAGGGGTGGCCGTCCGCCTACGCTCTACTGACTGAGACCATTTAGCCAGCGAAGAGACCGAGGGCCCAGGCGTCATCGTAGAGGTCCTCGAAACCAACGGCGATGGACATCGTCGAGAATTCGAAGTTGAAGAAAATGTAGAAGTGGAAGAGGAGGAGGACATGTAACGAGAAGTGACTTCTCGAGCTTTAGGGCGGCGGCGAGCAGCGATGGCATTGTCGGGGTCGGAGGGTAAGAGAGGGGCCCTTGTAGGGCTTTGGCGAGGCCCACCTCGGGTCGTGGTTTTGGGGTTCAACGTAGTCGACACAGCGGCTACCATTTCGTATTTCCCAGAACCAATTCGAATCTCATTGCTTGAAAGTTCCCGCGAAAGCCCTAACGCTCATTCACTAGGAACCAACGCCTGCGAGCTCGACTCCAAGGATGCAGAGAGAGAGAGCAAGGAAAACCTGCAGAGAGCTAACTGTAAGAGTGAGCGGGAAATGCCGATAAGGTCCTTAGAGTATATTATTCGAGAAATTATAGTAAGTGAGAAATTGGCCGGAGATATGACCGTTACGATTCGCCGGCCACGGGGGGAGAGAGAGAGAGAGAATGGGAAGCGTCTTAGGCGAGATTTGTGAGCATAACTGTCGTACAAAGGCTTGGGGCTTGGGACGAAATTTCAACTAAAGTCCATTATCCGTTGAATAACAAACTTGCAATTCCTTAGTCGCGCGCTTTATAAGGATTCTGGAACTCGCGTGCTCCAATGGCGACGTGTGTAGGTACGGGTATTTTGGTAAATATAAGACAAGAGTGTAATGCTTTTCGTGGACTTACAGTGAGAGGAAAACACGTGGAAGCGAGTTTACGGGGCTTTTGCTTGCACGCCACACGAGCAAGTCCGTAGCAAAAGATAGTTGACGAGAGCAGTGGAGGTATAGATGTTTGAGGAGTGTGAATCTACGGAGACACGTTACGCAAACGACACCGAAATTTAAATTGGACTTTCCTTGAGCTGAGTCTTCAGGGGGAAAAAGAGCTAAAAAAACGGCCGTTTTGGTTCTTGCTTTTAAAGTTCGAACCGGACCAAAAAATCACAAATTCGTCGGAGCGGCCCTTTTGAGGCTTCGGGTCACGGAGAAAAATGGCCGTTTAAGGTGATCGTACCAGCAACGTAAATCACTCAATCAGAAAGTACACGTATTCAATTTTTGATATTTATACAAATTTCAGACATTCTTTAAGTAGAACAGACATGATACTATTTAATCCATATGCAAACTTGGGAAGTTAATGTTTTTGATTGGTTAAGTATTCTGTCCAATCAAACTGAGTTATATGTTTTAGCAATATCCATTAGGTTCATCCATATCAACCTAACCATAGATTAAACAAATAAATAAAAAGATTCAGACCAAAACGTCAATCTTACAATGAACAGTTATTTACTTTTCCAAATTCGAAGAACAGAAACGCTCACCACATTTGATGAATGAAAGCTAAATAAATGTTTATCTCCTTAATTTAAAAAAAATTGAAAAAGTAAATTGAGGTGGTCAGAAACGTGACACTTCTCATTTACTAAGAGAGCTGGCAGAGTGTATATATCCATTGAATTTTAAAAAATAAATCTAGTATCCCCATTATAACACTTTTGGACTAGATACTGTGACTATTCAATTATTAAAAAAAATAAAAAAAAGAACAAAACTATTTGTAAATGAAGTAAATGAGAAGCCACATTATAGTGAAACCAACGATGTGAATAGGTTTACCGTTGCACGGTAACATGTCTCTTGTTTTGCGTAAGATTGGTGGTGGTCATTATATCGCAAGAAACTCGTCGTTGTCGTTTAACCGCACATAGAAACAATGATCGCTTTTGAAATCTACGTCGGAAGAAGATGAAGAATGATGTCAGTTGACACCTCCTAAGGACCTAAATCAATGACCCCCAAATAAGTAGCCAAGCAAAGTCGCTAGCGTCACTGATAACCAAACGCTAACGAACATTTGAATCTTCTAAAAAGTGAGAGGGACAATCACCCTCCCAGCTTTGAGTTCTAGCGACTCCATTATATTATCTTTAAGTTAATCCCAAGTCACAAAACTAATTGCCTTTCTACGCGTCGGGTGTCAAAACCCAACAAACCCCTCTCCAACTCGAAAACCGCTACATTCCTAACTTCCATATCAATCCCAAGGATCATCCATACCAAAAATTTTCGTTTACTGAGGTATCTGTTCTGCACTGGACATGTTTTAGCTTGTGAAATGCTCTGCCTTATCTGTTGAAGGGCCTACAAAGCACAAATGCCCCCCAACCCAACCAGTACCAGCTAGCTACAAACTTGAAAAAGGTGAGAGGAGTTAAAGCTACGAACCCACTTTCCCCTGTTTATCCACGAGACTGCATTTCTTCTCTTTCCAGATTGCATACCAACTCTCCATTAACTTCTATCACACTCTATGCTCCAATTCTTGGAAGCCATGATTTTTTCCCAAAATCTGAAGATTTTTTTTTTTTTTTGATAAAACTGGGAAAGCTCCATTTGGTGTTGTGAAGGATCAATGGTAAAAACAACAGAAAAAAAACAGAGAAGTTAGTACTGTGAGGGCCTAGACAGGCAATGCAGACGATTACAGTTATAAAAACTTTCCATGACAGTTGTACCAGTTGGCCAGATAAATTTTTTTTATCTTTCTTTCTTTTTTTCCCCATAATTCTGCGTGCCCCTTTGATTTACAATTTATTCGATTGGTGGTTGTCTGTGCAATTATCGAGTCTTGAATACTGATGTCCAGACGACTTGAATGCATGGGTGATGTTTCTAAATTGGAAAAAATCATAGAGCGGACCACATGCTTATCCGGCTGCAGGTTTAACGCGTAAAAGGACCTTTCTCAAAGGTGCTTTGCTTCGTTGCCACTCAATTTGTGAAACTTTGTTCCTTTTCCTTTCATCCACCCGCAAAAGCGAACCCCATTCTACCTCTTCTAACTGAGGCATGTGAATTATTCATCACTATCTTCCGAATCTCATGCATTGTCAAGAAGCAATATTGCTGGGTCCTCGTTTCCCATTAACCTGGACAGAGAATTATACTGCATAATCTGTTCCTAGAGGGATTCTTCACGAATAACGAAAGAAGGTAAACTTAAGGAGTTATTTGAGCTAAACCTTAAAACTTTAGAAGATCTCAATCCTTGTAATCCAGAGAGGTACAGGACCAATAAGTAAGAAAAAGGGGAGGGCGAGGGGGAGGGGGCATCATTGACAATGATGAAGAAATAACTTTCTCCAAAACTACTTAATGGCCAGGTATTATTTTGTACCTAGAATTATAGGGCAGTGAGACATGATTCCGTGACCAAATTGATGCAATTATACCAATTTCCATTCAATTTGGTGGCCGAGTACGGGATAAGTACTGTTTTATTGCAAATGGCATAAGCCTACTTGGCTAAGCCCCCACTTTCGAAGTACCTTGATATCTTAGATTACTGTTCTATTAGAAATGCAGTGAGTCTAAATCCCCCACTTCCCTGCGAAAAGATAGGGCAACACTTCAAGGCTATGATTTTGCAAGCTCAGCAAAAAGCAATTAATGCTTTCTAGGATCCCTCCTGTCTGTTTCTGTCTCTGCCACGCTCTCTCTTTCCCCTTGCTTTGGAGTGGGTCGTGCGCTTATGGGTCCTACGTCCCTCTCTATATTCACAGGCAGTGCACTCCCACAGATTCACATTTTATTAGAGTAATAACTTTACGTGGTGCAATTTGTGGCCGTGACCAGAATTTGGACGGTCATAGATCCCCTTATCAGGTTAGAAAGAAATGTTTAAATAAAGGGGAAAAAGTTGTTTGCGGAATCATTCAGTATTCCTGGTGCATTTATTTTCTCATTGTTTTATTTAATTATTTCACCTGACCTTACAATTAAACTAGTAATTTTATACCATGTCAGTGTCAGCCATTCATTAATTATTGCTTAAAGAGTTACACAATTTTTCTCTTTTACCCATTCATTACAGTCCCCTAATATTATGATTAAGTAGTTTTTTTCTCTCTCTCTCTCAAAATTATTGGCCTTATTCAATCAAATAGAAAGAAATGAAGTTATTGCTCTTGGATCAGAAATTGAGAACGTCTGAGTATCCAAGATTAGTACTAGAATCAATCCCAGAACCACTTCAAACAGGAGTTAAAGTGCGTTGGCATATATTTCTTGCTTCTATTTTCTCGGCGATCAAACAAAAAAAAGGAGCCCTACTAGTCAGAGTGATCAAATCGGATTGGAGTAGTTGACAAAGACAGCATCTGGGCAGGAGTTGACATCTGCTATATATCAACCAATATATACGTACGCCAAGGTACTGGTTTGCTGAAGGTGACATTTTACTCTTTTTTTTTCTAAATAAGGTGACATTCTAGTTAAACCAAACCTTTATTGATAATTAGCTGTGAGAGTTCGACGGCATCATCATCAGTACCTAGTTGCTTAAGTTTGTCAGCCAAATATTTGGCTTAATAAAATAACTTCAAAATAATTTTTATCTTCATCAAATATATCTATTTATTCAAAAAAACATAAAAAATTCATTCATATAATCTCTTACTTCATTTTTCATCAATTTACATACACCAAAAATTTTAAATCCTCAAAATTTTAGCAGCCAAACCCCATTGGTTCTGAACTGGGTACCCAACGATGAAAGTGACTCTTTAGTCTCAAGTGAAATGATATATATTACGGCATGATCCCATTGCTTTAGTAACCATTTCATGTCCCTCAAAGTTTTATGAAGGGATTAAAAGCAAGCGAAGTAGAAGAAAAGCACTAGGGTATAATGACCTGAATAACTCCTAAAAAATTGGTGGAAAAGGACAGGGTGATGATATTGGAGGAAGAACGTACCAAAATGGGTAGCTTCAGGCGCAAGAGATTTCCTCATATATATGTTGGGTGTAGTCAATGAGGTTGGTGCTATTGTTGAGTGATATTAATGAATTCTTTCTCTCTCTCTATGCTCTAGTTTCGATTTGGGTCACCCTCTTGGAAGTTACAGGAATAAATTTTTCCCCTGTTATTATTCTACATATGTTCCCCCAGGTCCCATGGATGACTCAGAAAATTATTATTATCTTCCTCCCCATGTTTTACGCTTGTTTTCTGCTAGTTGCCTCCTCAAGATCAGATCCAGAAAGATACTGCAAGTATATGAATACTCAAATTTTTTTCATATAAGAACCAGTTCTTCTCTTATGGCCACACGCAAAACATGGGCGATAGCTTTTTGAGCATACGTGACTCGTAGGGCCTCACTTTGTATTGGAAAGAGAAGGGCCACGTGCAGTCTAGATGCTTTAGATTTGTTTGAATTCTCCTGTTTTTCAGTGAAAATGAAACACCAACCAATTGATAATTTGATACAGTTTCGATCACGGGATCACTCACGCCTGCCTTTGGCAAAAGCAGGTTTGATAAGAAATTAATTTCAAAAGATGGGAATTATGGCGCACAAGAATCTGCCGAAAATGATGAGAAAAGACAACCACGTCAATAATCACGATGAAACTAGTACACCACAAAGATAAAAGTTGGACGCATAATCATAATACAATTTGCAAGCTAGTTAATTTATTGCAGACAGACAGGCTATTGAGTAGGCTAAGTAGAACCTCCATCTTCGGGGTGATTAGGAGGAGAAGGTTTTGGAATATATGGCATGAGAGGAGTCCCGTGCTGGATAGGTCCGGGTCTTATGGAAGCTTTTGAACTTGGAACTGGATCGATGGGCCGGTAATCATCCAGATTTACATTGCCTACCTGACTCTTCTTGTCAGCCCCCAGAGCATATCCATTTTCCTGCATTATTGAAGAGTAACAGACCCCAATATTCAATGCAAACACAAAAAATACAATCTGTGGCAAATGTTAATTAAGTGTAGCGAAATTGTTCCAGAGTGGTAGTGGTGGTTTTTTTTTTTTTTTTTGACAGCTTAAGCAGCTTAGACAAGTTGCTGGATCGGCCGAAAGGATTTCTGAGCCCCAAAGCCCATGAGTTAGAGTGAATTAATGTACCTTCAGTCTCCTGTTTGTTGTGGCCCTTGTCATACCATCACCATTGTGGGTGAAGACCGAAGCTGGAATAAAATCAAAGGATTATGTTGGTAGCTGAAAAAGTTTTGACTTATGCAATATTTGTGTTAAACAGTAGAAGAGGAAAATAGATACATGATTCCACGACGCGCATCAGATGCACTGCTTCATTTTATAAGCTTTTCAACAATAAGAATTTGACCTTTTCTCCACACACACGCACAGAAAAAGAGAAAGAGGAGAGAGCACCTCTCAGCCTGCCAATCCAGTTCGTCCTTAACAAAAACCACAAGTACATATTCTATAGCTCGTTGGCATGTTTATGTATAATGTCATCATGCACCAAAATGGATGTATGATCTGGTATGTGGAGCCAAGACCAACACATATCAAATAAATGCACACCCCAAGATTGTAATCTGTTAAAGACACAAATGGCCGCCAGATACAATGATTATTGCATCCATTCTTATACTGGTTAACCGTACGGTTCTCCAATGTAGGGTGAGGCCAACAGGTTATCATGGTTCTAGATCAAACATAATCAATGACTGATGATGGAATCAAATGATATCATGCCTCCCCACCAACGATCTATGAAAGAAACAAATGTGAATATCCTCCATATCCGTCATTAACTGGCTAGTATGAATGATGAAAATCCTTCGACGAGTTCAAAAGGCAAAAGACTAAATAGATTCTCCACATGCAGAATTGGACATGCAACCATGGTGGATGAAACTGGAGTCTCGAAAGATGGAGTGAGATGCACCAATCGCTAGCCTGTAAAATAGAGAGAAGACGAACACATCTGGGTCTGGGGTACTTTTAACCAACTATGGAAGGGATTTGTCAAGCGGTAATCAATGATAAGCACTGCAATTCCAAATCAAGTTATGGAAACTACAATTGGCCATGCCTTAATTTTTATTTTTTCTTATGATATTACACCTCAAATTACAAAGAACCAACTGCATGCATTAAATAGTGGCAAGGAAACAAAATAAACAACAGCAACGAAGAGCATGCAATACGGTCAACCAAATCATAAAAGGACATCAAAGTTTCTCGCTGAATCCGCGTATTCCAAACAACATTCCTTCAACAGACAAGGACAGAAAATCAGCAAGAAACTAGGTTAACCCAACGGAGAGTATGTACCAGTTATGCTGCACGAGATGCTGAGGAACAAGAAAGCTGTCCCAGCCACCAAGAACAAGACCCTTAACACAACAACCTTCATAATGTCCAAATATCAGTGATCCCACAAAACAGAAGCTCCCAAATGAGACGGAAGAGTTAAAGGAATGTGATTGTGCTCCTACACTCCGAAGGACAAGCAACTCAGCCCATTCCAGGAAATAGACAGGAAGTATCGTAGTTCGTCACCGAAGATTGAGAGAACTCCAAAGTCCAAAGTCTACCAGAAAATCCGTGGAGATAAGGAAGACGAATGAACCGCCTAAGGACTAAAAGCCCATACCTTTACAATGTAGATTATGTAGTAATATATGATTGCTTTCAATGAGAGCGGCAAGTGAGAAATAAAGGAGACCATGTGGGTTGTCAATGTCATTATCTTTTATTGCCGTGAAGAGATGCTCAGGGTAGTTATTGCCTCTGCATAGTGCTGCAGAAACAGTGGGGAATGTAGCAACTTTAATTGCGCAGAGTCGCGGTGGAATACAAGCCGTTGGGCACGTCTTTGGGGTGCCAGGAAGCAGGGACGAGGCTCCTCTGCAATACCCACAGGGAGCAATTCGTTCAATCTTGATCGTTCATTTGTAATAAACGGATATAACTCTGCCAGCTCAATCGATTCTCTAAAGTTTAGAAGTTTTGTCTGAATAATTCTAACGCACACTCACGGTAGGTTGACGACGTTTGTTCTTCTATTCTCTGTCGTCTGTTTCCTGCCTCTTGCCAGGAGCCCATACTGTGAATTTTCTTCATTTTCTTCATTCAATTTCAAACGTCTCACGTTTGGATGGGTTGTGATGAATTCCTTCACCGCTTTCACAGTCCTTCAAAGACGTATAAGTTCCTTGACAGAGTTAAATGCAAGCAATATCCCTTAGTCTCCTATTCTTTGACTTTCGTCACTTTCTCCATAACCAATTAGGGTAGCAGTAGTAAGGCGAAAGGAAGAGAAAAAGAAGAGAGAGAACAGACTAAGGGAAGACAATAAGACAAAAAAATAAAAAACAGTCGAGAGAAGAAGAGGATGAGCTACAGAAGAAGAAAGCCCAGAAAAAAAAATACATAACAGAAGAAAGACAACTTATAAAAAACGGAAAAGAAAGACACAGGAAAGAAAACGAAGAAGTAGGCTTTCATTAATTCCTTCGTACATCGCTTACAACAAAAAGTATTAGAGAAAAAATATTCAAAAAGTGTTGAAGTAACCCATTGCTGAAAGAGTGAAACACACGAAAAACTAGATATAAGAGACTAACAAAAAACTCTTTCGAAAGATTACAAGAGCACTCTGGGACGAGCGGTTGTGAAAATGGGCAAGGAAGCTCGATTCCGACGAGAGGGAGAGCGGGAGGAGAGAGAAAGAGGACAAAAAGTGAGATTTTAATTGGGTCCCTCAATCGTTTAACTCAAACGTCGTAAGGCGTTTTCAAAAACTATTTTAAGTTTATGGCTGGATTGCTGATGTGGCGTTTATCTTCACCTTCAATTTTTGAACCCAGGGTCAGGATTCCCGTGCAATACCTTAGGTATTGCAGAGTAGCCTCGCCTGCCAGTAATTAGTTTAAAATACTCCGAATTGTCAAGCTGTGAAAACCGACACTATTAGATAGTTTAAATAGTTTCTTTCCACCACACAAACGAAGGCACGGGGGTGTAGCTCATATGGTAGAGCGCTCGCTTCGCATGCGAGAGGCACGGGGTTCGATTCCCCGCACCTCCAACTAACTTTACCTTTTGATTTATTAGATCATATTTGATTACTGTATAAGTTTTGTACTCTGTTTACCCACAAAAAAAGAACGGAAAACAAATCAAAATTGGCCCAAATCTTATAGAACGCTAACTCGTGAATATTTAGAGAACCACTCTTGCATCCTCTCCTCAAAGGGGACACACAAGATGCCGAATTTCCTATTATAGAGACGCAGCTAGCATTAAGCATGCACTTAACGGCTTTAATTGTTTCTGACCCTGTGAAAAGGCAGCAGAGTATAGAGTATCGGATCAACGCATCATATTTTGACGCGAAGCTGCCATGCGAGAGTCGTGTTTGGATTAAAAATCTGTCTCAATTCTCATGTTTGTTTGTGATTAAAAGCTCAGCACGAGCTGCTTTTTGCCAAGCTGATCGCCCGCACACCACCCATCACGGGGTGTATGGTACTGGAGGTAGAAGCCCTCCGGTTACAGTGCACACCTGGCTATCCTAAGCAACTTGTTGCACCATTTTGCAGGACAGACGCAGCTTTGTTGCAGATGCGAAGGATTATTGTTCTTACAAGCTTAATCGTAGATTTCTATAAAACTATATTGCAGAGTAGAGAAATTTGGTGTCCAACAGAATTCAGCATTACGTAAAATTGGCGATTAACCAAATCAAATATCTGATTGATGCAAATAGACTACAGCAAAACTGGAAAAAGCAAAACAAAAATAGAAAAACTGAGAACGCAGGAGGGAGAAGCCGAGCAGAGACCATTTGCTTCAGATTAAAACTTTATGAACGTAGCCAGCCTTTAGCGGTACTGCAAACCATAGAATACACGCATGAGTTTTCAGAGACCAACGATTAGTAAAACAAACATGAAGCCATAACCACAAATCAGACAAATGGCATACGACTCTAGCCATGATGATTTAACAAAACCAAATTACAACGGCTACAGGATACAGGTTACAGCTCGAGCAGTCATCTCCAAAACTTACTTTGTCTTTTCAAAAAGAGAGGATATTTCTCCTAGCCATTTTCATGTGGTAGCCAAATGGAGAATTAAAAGTATAACTCTATAAATATGGCTAGTGAAATTAGTGCAAGCATATTGTCAAGCAATTCTACGCTTCATGACTACGAGACTTCGAATTATTAAATCCACCTAAGAAAAAACAAGAAAAAGGAATGAGATATCAATCTACCTTGATAAAGCCAATCTCCTTGGCATTGCTACGGAAGCACTGCCTGCAGCACATCAGCCCGTACTTCCGGATCAACCCATGAGGGTTACCGCACACTCGGCTGCGAAAAGTGACAAAGTTCCCAGAAATCAATGACCATCATAGCATATAGGGCACCACCTTAAAACTATATACTTTCTTGCATATTTAACCAAATCCAAAGCAACAACTCATAAATTCATTCCGAAAAACAATATCCAAATAGCTGGAAATACATGAAGAGGAAATATAGACCACCCTTCGCAGACGCTCGACAAATTAACAAAATAGCACTTCCTAACTCGAAAGATGGAAGGCTACAAAAAATTTTGGCCCAGCTTTTACGCTATAGATCAGTACTAGTCTGAGAACGATGAACAAAACGTTGCGTGATGCGCGGGAACTGTAAAAACTAGGGTTTTCTGACTAACAAGACCAATTATACTACCATTTTCAAACCCCCTAATTCGAAATTGAAACCAAAAGAAATAGGACCCATAAAGAATATAAAGCAAAACACCAGGTTATAAATTAGAGGAAGGGAATTTAGGGACGAATAGATACCAGGTACGAGAACCAGGGCCGTAATTTTTCGGATGCGAATTCCAAACATTGGAATGACCCATGTTTCCCCCGAGCAACTCTAGGTCAGTGCGCCGCTTCGCGATGTGCTATAGAATGAAAGATCTGAAAACCCTAATTCTCTTTGGATGCCTTTATAAACGGACTAGGTTTTAGAAAGCTCGGTACTCTTAACAGGTCCAAGGTCGGCGCGGCGCACTCGCAGTCTTCTAAATAAAACGCAACGTTTTAATTTTCTGGCCGATATAAAATGCATCGTCGTGGCTTATTCTTCAGCATGTCAGCCATTGTGCCATTTTGCAAAATGGAGGACATTTCCCACAGATATATGGGCCGGACTGGCCCAAAGATTGAGTCCTTTCCTCTAATGTATTCTTACGCCCGATCTGGGGTCTCTATTTCCTGATCGCTCTTGTTTTCGTTTTGCAGAGGTCCTGTCAGGCTCTTTGAAGATGTTCCTAATTTGCCCAATTGGCCTTGTTTTTTTTCTCTTTTTTTCCTAGATAGTTACATAGCGTAAAAAACTCAGAGAAGTTAAAAGGCTTCTTGCCGAGTTAGGCCGGGTTCTCTAAGAAAATGTTGAAAATTTATCTTTGGATTCTCTCTTCAAAACCCAATATATCATGGGAAGATATTATAACCCGCACTGATCGCGTTTGATTGAAATTCCATTCCACCGAGTCTGAAACTAATCGGACTTGACGACAAAAATCATTCAAATGCTGCCACTCGGACAACTAACTTCGAAAAGTACGTCCGGTTTTATGACAATTAAAAAAAAAGAAAAAGGAAACTATTGACACGTGTACGACAGTTTCCGCCCATGCCTTAGTCCTCGTACCCATCCGTTAACTCAGACGTTTTAACAGCATTCTTAAAATTTGATTCTCTATTTAACTGAATAGTATATTTTTTTTATTTTAACTATTAACTTTTTAAAAATACTCTCATTTTCTTTATTTTTAATTATTTATTTTTTATTATTCTATTTAAATATTATTTTTTTAAAAAAATTTATTCTTTCTCTAATATTTATAATTTTTAAATATTCCTATTTTTTAGAATATGAGGGAAAAATAGAAATAGAAATGAAAAAAAAGAGGGGGCGTGAGGAGAAGAAAATATAAACTAAAAGGTACATGGTGGGAATAGCTTCGTGAATCACAATTTGAGAAGATGGCCCGAAGATCAAAAAATATATATATATATATAAAAGAGAAGATGGCCCGAAGTATGACTCTTTTATTTTTAGGTAAGTTTGTTTCCCAATATTTTGGGGTATGAAAATTTCCAACAAAACAAACAACACTCCAAAATTTTTAACTTTTACACATACACACTTCACCTTTCACAAACCCCAATAAATCTCAATAAAGTAAAGATTCTCAAAATTTAAAAATATTCTCCGAAATTTTGGCAAACAAACACCCCATTAATCTCAATCCATTGGACTTGTATTCGTTTGCATTTTGACTTTATCGAGGACCAAAGTCAAGGGTTGTTAAATGAGAGCTGGATAGCAAAAAAAATTCCACTTTTCCAACACATTAATGCTCTCTCTCTCTCTCTCTCTCTGTGTGTTTTCTCTGAGCTCAGGCCTGGTCCAATGACGACACATACTATTCGCACCAGGGGCCCTTGTTAATTTTATCCTTGCATTCACCTACAAAATTCCACGAAGCAACTTTACTGCGGGTAGGTCTATGTACTTGGTACAAAACCCTTTTCTGAGGCCACATCGAGTTAGAAAAAAAAAACGACCAACTTCGTGCTTGCTACAAAGGGAGGGAGAGACAAAGATGTGGATAAGGGTCGTGCAATGGTAGCTACTTTGGAAACTCGCATCGATAATTATTGTCACAAGTTTCGGCTCAAATATATATTATTCAAATTTACAATAACCTTTCCAATAATGATATCTGCAAACATCCCAAAAAGAATGGACAACTTTAACGAGAGCTACTTCACTACGCAATTTACTCCTACCGAGGAAATTTTTTGGCTTTGAAACCAAATTTGATTTTCATTTTTGCCATATACAGGAAGTAAATGATTGGAAGTACGTACCAGCCGCTATGAAGCCTTTAATTGGCGGGGAAAACAAAGTAAGATTATGATCCCTACAAACTGTTGTATGAAAAGTCAATGGGAGTACAATGATGGCTCAAGATCTTCTCTCCATCTTCCTTTCCCTAGATCTTTTCTCTTCTGCCTCGTGCCGTCTTTGTTGCCTGCCACATGATCCTTGGACCATTTAGTGAAAATGCTTCTCTTTATGACACAAACTAAATCAGAGTGATATCATAACACCACCATAAAGTTCCTTAGTATACATGCTTGCAAGTAGTTAAGTTTTGGATAAATCACTCTCAACCCGAATGCAACAAAAGGTTCACATGCTTGTCTAGAAACTGAATACAGTAGTAGATCGGATTCACTCACTTGACAAGGTAACCATTTAGCCCAAAAAATTGCATACAGGCTTTACAGAAAACATGGATGTTGAATTCAAACTACAGATGCCAAATAATATATCATATCCAATCTTACACCAACCTCCCGATGGAATAAGCAGTTCCACCTCAAAAGGACAAAATATGGTACAGACGAACCCTAAAGAAACGTCTCTTCACAAAAGAAATATTTATACCAAACAAACCCAATAACTACCCTTCCAACCATCAGAGTGCTAGCAGTTACTGCAACGTGTCTGGTAAAACTTCCAACTCCTCACATGAAGAATAATCCATGATCCAAACAAAAATATGTAACCTTCAGCCCACATCAGATGCATACATTGTGTCCAGTTTAAAATTACCCTGTCACAATCAGTGTTCATAGTTGATCTCCCAGCAACTTGCAAGAGTCATGCATGAAAATTATAGAGCTCACACTATTATTTAAGAATCCTAGGGTGATAGAGTCACCAAATGCTTTAACATTAACAAGAAAGATTGAAAGGGATAGTTAACAAAAAGAATTCACAAATTGTGATATAGTAAATTAAAACATGGCCACTAGTTGAATAGAAGAGACAACATATCTGAGCTGTTCCAACATGACACAAACTGAAATCATAAGCATCCAAACCCTGGAGAGAGGGCACACTGGTGAAAGCTGTTGACACAACTTACGCAAAAGCCATGTATCCAGCACCAGCATTAGCGGCAGATAAAAGTACTGCATGAACCCCAGCTGTAGAAATAGAATCCTTCCCCCAAGAGGACAAAGGATTTCTTGGATCTCCATCCACCTGAAACACGAAAAAAGGAAAAAAGGAAAAAAATCGTATTCAAAATGAAGAATATATAAAGATGACGGGAAAGTTACAAATGGCATATGCATAGATGAGAACCTTATCCCACTTCGATTTCTTGTTCTGTCTACCATCCCTACTAGCAGTATCAGCCACAATTGGGATAGATAGCAAGCCACTACAAGTCGAAGTTGAAACACCTGCACAAGCATGTAATAGGAAAACGTAGCATTACCCTAATTTTTGAAAAAAGGGAGGAGCAAAAATTAATACCTCCTAAAGCTAACTTAACCAATGAATTAACAGATACGGTCTTTTTCGAACCTGGGATAGGCAGATTAATTTTTGGTGCAGAAGCAACTGCTCCAGGTTGTATTCCTGAAACAAAGTCCACCTTTTGACTCTTCTTCTTTTCTTGTTCCTCACGCCTCATATCAGCCTCTGCTTAGTTAAACATACCAAAACATAAGTGGCAAGCGATTGATAGAAATAACATATAGACACTTCCATAACTTAGAACAAAAAAGAACCAGCAACAAAAGAAATCAATGCAGTTAGGAAGCTGCAGGATTCACAAATTAGAACAACAAGCCATAGAACTTGACCTTGAGCTCTTCCTTGGTAAGTAATGAATAACAATGTCTAACTGTCACTTCTGAACAGAAACTATACCTGACATATTCTAGGCTATCAATGACATGCACTCTTTCACATTTTGACATATCAACCAGAGTCTGAAATTGAAAATTCATCAACCCTTGAAATTGGTAAAAGCATGGATAGATGACACAGAAACACAAACATGTTTAATAACCCTAATGTCAAATAAAAAACTGTTAATTTCATTCCCTCATAACAAGAAGAAAATACAAGCAGTCTAGAACCATCTGAATGCACGCTCAGCAATACCAAACATATTCTATACCCAGCATATTCCCCCTATGGGGATTCCAACATATTCTGGGTAATTAACTAAGGAGTGTAAAAGTAATAAAATTCAAATAATGTTCACTTTGGGAACAATGTCAAATAGATGTTCAAACTACCCTTGTCATCACATAAATCAGTCCAGCAACCATTTTTGTGTCCATATGCACCAGTTTCGATCTTGATGTTAAGATTTCACCATGTGGCCTATTTTTCATTTATTATACCGGTCAGATCTAAACCAAAGGTGAGATGTTAAAATTGCAACATGCAGTATATTTTTCACCCATTATAATCAAATCTTAACTAAGGTTGCCCATTGGAAACTTTTTGCCTGTTAAAGGGCTAAATATGACAAAAGATGGTAGATTGGACACCTATGACATTCCCTTCATAGTTTCGGATTACAATGAATATTCCCTGTGAAATAAAGTTATCAAAGAAACATGCCAAAAGACACAAACATGCACACATATATGTATACACGCACAGATATACACCTATATTATTGACACAAGATCCACAATAGGATACACACATACACAGAGAAGAGAGAGAAAGCGAGCAAGAGAGAGAGAGAGAGAGATCTGCAAAAGGTACTGTCAATGACCTATTTCATCAAAGTAGTCGCTTTTATCATATCCATGAGGGTCAAATACATCTTTACTGAAGCAAGACCCAATTTGAACAATGTCTTGATACCTCACTGCGTGCAACAAGAAGTCCGGGTTCCTATAATCCTTCCTATTGCGTACTTCTGAGTTGAAGCTTTTTCCAGCTTTCTTGTACTCAAGGAACTTGTTTATTTTCCTCTGCATTAGGATAAAGATATCAAACAAAATAAAACGCACCATATTTGAAAGCAATAGCATAAATATAACTTAAATATCCTACCAATCCAAAACATCTGGTAACTGCATAGAAGAGAACTTTTCTACAACTTTAAGCACATATCCATAACATAGATTGTCTTGACAGTAGCTTCTACCAAGACCCCATCCAAGTGTTAAAAAAATCCTGATTAGATGAAACATTACAGCAATGCAGCCACACTGCAGAGCCCTAAGACAAGTCATTCTACCAACTCAACCCAAATTAAAAACAGCAGAAAATGAATAAGATGCAAAATTTGATTGCCCAATGGCATACCATACTATCCATAAACACACAAATCCCCATTAAATATAATGGACAAAACCTTAAATTTATCATCTTTGAGAAACATTTACATAAACCTCAAATTTATAATCGGACAAGGAAAAGCTAAGGGAACAGTTTGTGATTAATGGTCCAGTAACACTTGGGATTGTCCCCTTAATCTTCTCTTCATGAAGGTACAAGAATTTTATATTTTTCAAAATGACACAAGACACCTCACATGCAAACATTAGTGATCTTTCTCAACAACCCATATAAATAAAATTACAACTTACTTGTAGCTCTTCTGAGCATTTTTCTTTTGGTGGCAGTGGAAGAAACTTATCCAATGGGTTGACTTCTTTTTCCTGTTCCCTACCAGCTTCCTCAACATGTTCACCCTCTGATTCACGCACAGCATGGTTCATTGCATCGTTTCGTGATGGATCAGATGATGGAAGGGTCAATTGATTGCTAGGGGTTAAAGCCTGAACAGTTCCAGGTGGTATTTTATCTTGGAAATGACCTAAAACAAACAGGTTTTGAGGAAACCAAAACTGAAGAAGAAGACAGCTACCATCAGAAATAAAGTTTAACTAAAAAAGCATATCAATTTTCAGCTCTTTTTTATTTATTGATTTATAGTGTTGAGATGTATGCATGACCTCCCTGTTCCACCCAACCACCACTTTACAACCTGAACCAAGGCCGAAGGACAGAAATATGCTTACTCTTCTATTAAGATTGTAAGTGCAATCAAAGTTGATTCTTTCAATGAGTAGCTAAAATCAAACATCTCTCGTGATTTTTTAATAGTAGTGGAGTGTTTATACTTCCACATTTCAGTTGATCTTTGATACATGATATGATAATAGGGGAATCGTACGAATCCATGACACATGACAAAACACATAAATTACGACCTCAATTGGGAAATGACCTAACACACGCATATCTTAACTTCGTCAATAAACTCTTTCAGCCTCTGCATTTCAAGCAACTATACTCTGGAAACCCAAGGAATAGTGCGTGGCCGGGCAACTTGGGCACATATTTGGCAAAAATTAATGTGTGACCATTTTGATACATAAATATAACACCACATTTGGAAGGCAATAGCCATCATAAGCTTATTTTGCTAATTATTCACAGAACAAAATCTCATTTTCCCTTTCATCATCCAACTTGGAAGGTCAAGGGCATCGTGAACATACGCAATGTTAGTTGACAAGACAGTAGATATCTCATGAAAAACGGCATACAATTAGCAGCAATGGGCAAAAGGCAATAATCTAACAGTCACAAGCACATTACACATACCATTAGCAGTTTGAAGCTCCTCTCCAAATATGACCCGGTCACTTCCCGCTATTTCTCCATCCTGGAAAAAAAAAATTACCATCAAAGCCACATATAAATCAAGATGCTGCAACATGAAATAAAACAGTGATAGAAGGTTGCACAAAGGTCTAACCCCAACCCCCCACCAAAAAACATCATTTTACTCTCAGGTTGGTTGGACCTTCCCTCTAAAAAAGGGAGAGGCGCCATTCCACTGAAATAAGCTGAGGTTGGGAACTAAACAATTTCCAAACAGGTTACAAACTTCTCCCCACCAATCACCTTAATTGATTCAAGTATCCAGAAACTTTCCACCTAATATACCATCTTCGGAGACTGATTGTAATATTCTTTTTATTTTTTGATAAGTAAGAAAAGCTTTATTGAAAAAAAAAAAAGAGGTAACAGTACAAAGAGCTATACTGAAAACCTACTCCATACAAGCTACAAAGCTAAGAAAGTCAGCAAAATCAGAAAAAGCGGAACCCAAAACAGCATTGGCCCAAAGAAAAAGGAAATTCAACAGCAGACCCCTTAGCCCTTCTAAAGACAAGAAAGAATTCTCAAAACATCTCCCATTCCTCTCCCTCCAAATAACCCACCAAATGCACAAAGGAATCATCTTCCACACCTTCAAAGCAAGAGGATTGGTGAACTTCCTCTTCCAACAAAACAACACCTCAATCACCCTAGAAGGCATAACCCAACATAATTCATGATACTAAGCACATGAGACCATAAATCCCTAGCAACATCACAATGAAGAAGAATATGATCCACCAATTCTCCATTGCATCTACAAAGGTAGCACAATCAAGTAAGCAAAGGCCCCTCCTCCTAAATTGTCAATGGTCAGAATTCTCTCATGTGCCACCTCCCACACAAAGAAAGAGACTCTCATAGGAACTAAGGACCTCCAAATCTGCCTCCACGGAAAAGACAAAACAGGGCTACAAGAAAGAAGCCCATACATTGATTTTACCGAAAAAATGCCATTCTTGGAACCCATCCAGCACATCTGATCATCAGCCTCTCTCCTAACAGGTGTGGAATAAAGAAGAGAATAGAAGGTCGAAAAAACTTCAACTTCCCAATCATTCGCAGCCCTCACAAACTGAACATTCCAAGCACCCAAACCAGAATTCTCCTCCCAATAATCCGCCACCCAAGCATCCTTATTTCTGGCAATAGAAAAGAGGGACGGAAAGACATGCTTCAAGGGTCTCTCCCCACACCATAGGTCACTCCAAAATCGAACTCTATTACCACGACCAACCGCAAACTTGATGAAGTGGCTAAAAGGATCCCATCCTTTGCTGATAAACCGCCACAGACCAACACCACAAATCCCTCTCCTCTGAGGGGTTCTCCAACCACCCGACTCACTTCCAAACTTCTCCACTATAACATTCCACCACAAACTATTACTGTCAAAAGCAAAGCGCCACAGCCACTTCCCAAGCAAAGCCTTATTGAATGTGATTAAGCGTCTAATACCCAACCCACCTTGCCTAATGGGACAGCAAACCTTATCCCATTTAAGCAAATGAAACTTATGCTCGATCTCATTGCTGCCCAACAAAAAGTCCCTTTGTAACTTCTCCAACCTACAAGCCACAACCGAAGGGATGGGGAAAAGAGACAAAAAATAAGTCGGAAGATTTAGCAAGAGTAGACTTGATCAAAGTTACCCTACCACCTTTCGAAAGATAACTCCTCTTCCACCCAGCCAACCTCTTCTCAGTTCTCTCGATGATGCCATTCCAAATATGAATGCTTTTGAAGCGAGCACCCAAAGGGAGACCAAGATAAGTGATAAGTAAAGAAGCAACCCTACAGCCCATAAGATCAGCCAAGTCTTGAGCATTACCCACCGCTCCAATGGGAATAGCCTCAGATTTCGAAAGATTAACTTTAAGGCCAGACACTGCCTCAAAACAAAGCAAAAGACAACGAAGGTTGCGGACTTCAATATCAAATAAACACCATTTGGTGTCAGGAAAATAAATACAGTTGAAATATTCGTTTGCTTTCAGCTCTCTTTGGGAAACTATAGATATGAAATCCAGCGCATTCACAAACACAAACTAATTTCCTTCATAACTGGTATCACTTACTACTAATACAAAACAAATAAATCTGCAAGCACAAAGAATATAATTACTAAACAAAATAAAGAAAGAAAGAAAAAGAGTAGTACCTCGGGCTCAGGAGACATAGCAACTTCATCGTGGCCATAGTCCACAATCGTAAGCTTCCCTCTCCTAATCATCCTCGTACTATCCGCTGCCTCTTGCTGCGGCGACACCACCGAAACCCGAGGCTGCGGAGTCGTATTCTCACTCTCCAAGGGTGGCGTGTCATTGTAAGCTGAATCAGCACTTACTTCTCTATCGTCGATGGCCATTAAGTAATCCTGATCTGCCATTCTCAAATCCAAGTAATTGTCGTCTTGTTGCTCTCGAGCTGGTTCTGGTCGCTCCATTTTTTCATCTTCTTCCTGCGGTCGTTCTTCTTCTTCTGCGACGTCTTCCATTTCTTCTTCCTCTTCTTCTTCGTCATTGTACATGGACAACATAGCAATTCCTTCGAATTGCCTTTTCTTTGATGCCATGGGAGTTAGGGTTTTCCCTGGAGGAAGAAGAAATTTACATCAATGTCGCTAAGACCTTCAAACTCGAACAAATTCACAGATTCCATCCCTCTCACCTAAGACCTTCACTCCATCCTTTTTCTGGAAAAGGTTGATTCTTAATCTCAAAACTTATCGCTAGTGGAGATACCCAAAAATCTCTATTCTCTTTCTCTCCATCCACAGACACCTTCAGATGCCAATGAGAATACTAGAAGCCGCCTAATGTGCTAAAATGTATGCTTCATCTTTACACGGAAACCATAGAGAATATGACTGCTTAATGCATGCATAAAAGGTTTCAAGCATGAGGTATGCATTATGTTCTAACTCATTTGGCATGGCTTTATATAAAATGCCGTACTTTATTCTTATTTACCACAATAATTTTGACGTTTGCCAGGTGTCCTTCAGAATTTTTACAGTCAGATGGGAACAAATGGTACCAAAACAGAGCATTTTTTTCAGAACACTTTGAAGTCATATCTGATCAAATTGTACCCAAGAGACTCATAGTTTTCAAATGCTTCACAGGCCTTAGTAGCAAGCAGTGATGGATAGCATTCAATGCTAACAACAGACTTCCATTGATACTGATAAGTGCAATAAACACAAGAATTTATTCCAAGGTTCAGATGCAGGCAAAAAAGAAGAAGAAAATTAAAAAGAAAAGAACAATAATAAAGGAAACCTGACATATAAAAATCACTCCAGCTTTCCAAAAACAAATCAGAGCATAATAGGGTTTCAGGATACAAATTACCTGAATAATTTGTAGTAATCAACTTTAGAGGATATAAAGGATTTGCCACAGTAACCCAAAATCTGCACACAAATAAACACATCAGAAACATATCAACATTAGGGGCCAAAAGTTCATAAAAAAAAAACTACTCTTATTGTCTGATTATTCCTAGTCGCCACCTCATTCGAGAGATAGAGGAATTGGGGATGTGACAATTAAACAACCAAACATGTTCCACTTTGTTTTTCCAGCCATAGTCTGTAAAATAAATTGGCCATATATCGTTGCCCAATTCTATCCTTTACACGAAACATTAGGACTTAACCCCAATCACGAAGTGTCTCCTCAAAATAGTTGACATTCAAATGACTACATGAAAAAGAAAAAAAGAAAAAGTGGACATCATAAAACCCCAATCCAAATGCCGAAAGATCGATGCCTTAAAAAGTGGACATCATAAAATCATGTCACCCTCCCGCATTTGTGAACCTAACCCGCAGATACTAGGGTGTCCAATCATTAGCGACTGCTTGATGTCAAAAAATGTGACTTAGGATTACCATGCTCTCTCAGATGGTAACAAAGAGAAGGTAAAGATGGTAGTCTACGCCAAAATCTGCAATTGGACACAACCATGTAGAGTTTTTGGGGTTGATTACCTAAAGCAATGTCTTTCGTCAAAACAAAGAGAGCACTCGAGATCAGTGTTGAACTTTTGGTCTTTTGTAAAGCAAAAAAGTTGTAATTGTTAGTCATCCACGCAGAAACGTACCAGAGCTTACGATGAAAGTGAAATCTTCTAGAGTTCGACGTAATAGCGAAAACCCAAATATTTGTAATGATGTTGAGAGTCGTAAGGATGTTACCTGAAACAAATTTAAAGCGACGTCGACTTTCCAAGCCTCTACGACGCCTTAAACGGATAAGTTTCTGCCAAAACCGTCGAAATTACATCACAACGCTCAAGGAGACCCCGGCCAGAACACCTGATATCTCTCCTTCCGATATTTTCTGGCAAAACAACGAGTCGCTTAGGAAGTTCAAATAAACTCGTACCAAGTGCAATGTAGAAGGGAGAAAAAGAGGAGCTTTAAATCCGAGAGCCCCACAATAAATCATTCCACTTTGAAGGGGGTTCTGAGGAGTATGAAGGGCCTCGACAAAGCGAGTCTTCCAGACACTACGGATTCCCGTTCGACAACGCAAGTCTTCCGGACAGTACTGAGGCAGGCCGCACGAGGAGAAGGAGAAGACCTTCCTCCAAAACGGGTTGGGCTGAAACCGACGGTCTGGGCCTTCCTATATCGAGGCCCGACCGAATATAGGCGGGCTCCGGACCCATGTACAGCCCTAGCATAACCCATCGACTGCGTCTTCAATCCACTGAGCAATTACAGGCCCACTCTTAAGCCCATATCAGCTGGTCATCAACTAATATAGCGTTTGGTTACTAAAATTTTAACTAAAATTTTAACAAATTTTATTTATACAATTTTTTCTTTTACTTTTACTTTTATCACTCATTCACTAATTCCAATACATCTCTTTTTTAACATTTTACTAAAATGGTAACAAAATTTTATAACCAAACGCTATGTAAGAGTAACTACCATAATTGAACTATTAGTCCAGGTGTGTTACAGTTTTTCCTGGAGGAAGGGAGGAAGGTTGTTGAACTGGGTTATAATAAATAGGGCTTTGAATGTGATTTTTGGGCTAAATTTTAACGGTTTGGACAAAGAAGATGTTGTTTGATAATCGAATTGAAATCAGCTTAGCAAGTTTAGCAAAAATTAAACTTTCGGAGGGACTGAGGATTTTGGGGGATGAAGCAGAAGCTAGAACATAGACGAGAGAAAATTCAAGCAATAGTGTATTGGGCCGAATATCGGTTTTAGATTTCACTCTGGTTCATGTTTAAGATGGGAAGTAAGCCTTTGTCAAAAGCTAAAAGCCCTGAACTTCCAAAACAGGGATCCAATATGAAAGTTTGCCTGCGAAAAATTAACTTATTAATTCTTTTTGTTGATCCTGAGAATTCTTCAATAATCTTCAGGTTCTTGTCGATCTCATAATCTTGAGAATTTCACAATAGCAGGTCAAGTGTTTTGCCTCCTTCCTCTCCACGCTCACAACTGTGTAGGGTTTTTTCTGAGTCTGATGGCCAACTCTCAAACTAACAATTAGTCAATTAAGGTAAACTATCTCATAGCTATCCTTATATATGAAAAACCTAGTTGTGATAGTGCGTGAGATCATTAGGGATCTCAGATCTCGGCCATAGGATCACATGGAAAAACTCTTTTTCCATTAACTCTCTTATATTCTTTATTCCGAATTTTAGGCTTCTACTAATTGTAATCATGTCCATCAACATATTACAATTCACCCCCGAGAATTTGAGATTGATTTGTGAAATCCCTTTTGCTAACAATTATTCGTTTATTTATCCTTCCACCATACTATATTCCACATGAGTCAATAGGACTAGAATCATATCACTGATTAAGTTCCTAACTCATATAATTCTCAATTCACAATCTGTAACTCGTTGGACTATCAATTGTTTCCAAAACATTTTCACAAATAAATATATATATATATATATATATATATATATATATATATATATATATAAATTTTGAAAAACATTTTCACAAAATACCATTGGCCAATGGATTCTTTTCTAGTCCAACCCTATATAGATATCTTGAATATACTGCCTCATCAAAAGACTGGTGGATTCTTATTGAGCATTTATACAAACCACTTATTATGTACAAGACCCAACGTTATCTGGAATATTTGACCTAGAAAGATCATCACCAAATGACTCGGTCAAAGCACAAGTACACAACAAATAGATCCATATAAACTTCTCAGGTCTAAGGATACAATAAACTAATTGTGCTGAATACCTTCTCAACATCAGTGATCACTTCCAGAAGGTATTCATATTTGATCCCGTTCAGTGCATGTACTCTTACATTACACCCACTCGTTTGCTTAAGGTCACCACCTCAATGACGAAGTCCATCATCCTATTAAATAGAGGCACAACGAGTGTAGACCTATCGTACATCAATATGTATCTGGTTAGAACAAAACATCAAGTGAACAAAGAACCGAAAAATCATACTTCCCGCCTTTGATTCATTAATCATTGGCATAACTTTTCTACAATGTCACTCAATAATATCTATGTAACATCTTATGTCACACATATTACCCAATAAATAAATATAAACATGCGACATCTAAACAACTATTATTTAGATGAATGATTTTTAGAGCATATTTCTTACACAGTAGCCTCCCAATTGAGATGTTAGTTGCCAACCCACTACCTCTTTGTTACGACATCGTAATCCGCTGCATTTAGATGACCATCTTTCCCGCGGATATTTGATCAGCTCTCTTCTTTCTTCTCTTGGGTTTAGAAAAAGCCTCCATTGAGGAACTTAATTCAATGGACTATTAAAGAAGAATTTATATTACTCTTACAAAGAACTGTAATTGTTTTTCTTTTTGCAGTAAGTAAAGAATTGTAATTGTTTTTCTTTTTGCAGTAAGTAAAGAACTATAATTTATCTTTATACTGTTAGAGAGCGAAAATGCAGCGGAAAGGATGTTTGAATCAAAAGCAACTCAAGCGTTCTGCCTCCTTCAGATTCATTGATACAGTTTTGAGAGAGATAATAGCTTGCCCAAAACTCAAATGTGCTTATGTGTGAGATTTTTAGGGGCCTCAAATCTTAGCTGTAGGGTCAGCACGAAATTTTTTTTTTTCATTAAACTCCTTTATATTCTTTAATTCGAATATATGGGCTTCTACAAATTATGATAATATTCATTAATTTATCACAATTGACCCCCAAGATAATGAGATTGTTTTTGTGAAATCTCTTTTGTTAACAATTATATGTTTATTTATCCTTCCACCATACTATATTTCACATGAACTAATATGATCGGAATAGTATCACCGATAAAGTCCCTAACTCATATAATTTTTAATTCTCAGTCTGTTCCTATTTGGACTCCTAAAAATTTTAAAAATAATTTTCGCAAATAATTACTTAATATACAATATAAGTAAAAATTGAGAAAATATTTTTTTTCAAAATCTTGCTGCACTACGTTTTTTATTTAAGTCTAAATAATATATAAACATAATGAATATATTGCCTCATAAAGAGACTGGTGGATTCGATATTGAGCAATTATACAAATTCATTTACTATGCACAAGGCTCAACATAATCTAGAATATTTGATTTGCGAAGATCATCACCAAATGACTCAGTCAAAGCACAAGCACATAACAAACAAACCTCATAACTCTCTCAGGTCTAAGGACAACATAAGCTAATTGTGCTGAATACCATTCTCTACATCAGTGATCATTTCCAGAAGGTATTCATATTTGATCCGGTTCAGTGCATGTACTCTTACATTGCACTCACTCGTCTGCTTAAGGTCACCACCTCAATGACGGAGTCCATCATTCTATCTTATAAAGGCACAACGAGTTACATAGATGAATCTTGTGTTTACAAGAAAATTAGTGGGAGTTCAGTAAAGTTCTTTATTCTTTATGTCGATGATATTCTACTCATAGGGAATGACATCGGTGCAATATCATCAGTCAAAATATGGTTAGCGAACCATTTTTCAATAAAAGACCTCGGAGAAGCATCCTACATTATCGGGATCAAAGTATTTAAAAATTGAGAAAAAAGGCTTTTAGGGTTTTCACAAGCCTATTACATTGACAAGATATTGACACGGTATAGCATGGAAGATGTCAATAAAGGGTTCTTACCCTTTAGGCATAATATTCATCTCTTCAAGAAGATGTCTCCTAAGACACAGGAAGAGAGAGATAAGATGAGGAGGTTTACTTATGCTTCTACTAAAGGAAGCCTTATGTATGCAATGCTTTGTACAAGGCCAGATATTAGTCATGCAGTTAGTGTTGTGAGTAGATATCAATCAAACCCAGGCCCTGAGCACTAAACAGTAGTCAAGCATATTCTCAAATACTTAAGAAGAACCAAACACTATTGTCTAGTGTGTGGTGGAGAGGATATGCTGATTGTCCAAGGATACACAAATTCAGATTTTCAATTAGATATTGATGATAGAAGATCTACATTTGGATTTGTGTTTACATTGGGTAAAGGAGCAGTGAGTTGGAGAAGTTTCAAGCAGAACACCATTGCTGACTCACCACTGAGGTAGAATATAATATGTTGCTGCCAGCGAATCTGCAAAGGAAGCCGTGTGGATACGTAAATTCATGCAAGAGCTTGAAATTGTACCTTCGATAGAGTCCATGAGAAACCAAACGATTGATCATCTCATTAAAACGAATGTTCCAGCAACGTGATGCCTATTTTAGTTCATAAATGGAGTTGTTCAATTTGCACACTTTAGATTCTTATCCAGGAGAAAAGAAACCTTTAAGTTGTTCAATATAAATCTCCTCTTGGATGTACCCATTCAGAAATACAGTTTTCACATCTATTTACAAGATCTCATAATCATAATGAGCGGCGATTAACAATAGGATTCTAATGGACTTCATCATAGCTATTGGTGAAAAGGATTTCTTATACTCAATACCATGTTTTTTAGTATAACCTTTCGCAACCAGTCTAGCTTTGAAGGTCTCTACCTCTTCAGTAGGTCCTCGTTTTCTTTTGAATACCCATTTACAACCTAGAGGCTTAATGCCTTTTAGTTGATCAACAAGGGTTCAGACCTCATTGGAGTACTTGGAGTCCATTTCTGATTCCATTGCTATCTTCCAGTGTGTTGCATCTTTGTCACTAATAGCCTCTTGGTAAGTATATGGATCATCATCCAACCTCTCCGATTGCATTTGACAAATCTCATTTGTCATGGCATATCTAACTGGAGGTTTATGTATTCTTTTACTGCGTCGAGGCTCTTGAGTTCTGAATTTTAGACTCATCAGTGGGTTCAGTTATATCCCTTCATCAATCTTATCTGCTATAGTTTCTGGTTTAGCTGACTGTTCGTCAAGAACAATCTTGCTTTTTCCATCACTTAGGCTGTACTCATCTTCCAAGAATATCACATTCCTACTGACAATTACCTTCTGATCCTTTTGGTTATAAAAGTAATAACCAGTTGATCTTTTGGGGTAACCCACAAATAAACATTTTTCAGTCCTTGACTCTAGCTTCTCCACATCAAACTTTTTAACGTGAGTTGGGCATCCCCATACTCTCAAGTGTTTAGACTTGACTTTTTGCCAGTCCATAACTCATATGGAGTATTAGGAACGGACTTAGTGGGTATCCTGTTTAGAATATAAACACTGTCTCTAAGGCATAACCCCAAGAATAAATAGGTAATTGTGACATGCTCATCATTGACCGAACCATATCTAATAGTGTTCGGTTTCTTCTTTCTGCAACACCATTATGTTGTGGCATAGCAGGGGGAGTCAACTGAGATATGATGCCTCTTTCTCGAAGATGAGTTTGAAAATCTCCAGAGGGATATTCTCCTCCTCTATCAGACTGGAATATCTTAATATTCCTTTCCAGTTGATTCTCAACTTCACTCTGAAATTCTTTAACTTTTCAAAGGATTCAGACTTGTGTTTCATCAGGTATACATAACCATACCTGGAATAATCATCAATAAAAGTGATGAAGTATAAGAACCCTCCTCTGGCTATGTGGTTAAAAGGACCACATACATCAGTGTGAACTAACTCTAACAACTCTGTGGCTCTAGTTCCTTTTCCTTTAAAAGATTCTTGGTCATCTTTCCCTGCAAGCAAGGCTCACATATTGGATAAGGCTCAACCTTCAAAAGGTCTAATGGCCCATCCCTTACTAATCTGTTGATCCTATCTAGATTAGCATGACCAAGTCTTAGATGCCACAAGTAAGTGGGATTGACATCCCTCTTCCTTTTGAGAGTTTTCACACTAGTATCAGCATCATTCTCTATATTATTCACAGAGTCTACAACATTTTCCAAAATATAAAGACCATCCATCATAGTACCAGAAGCAATAAACTAATTTTGAAACTTAATAACAAGTTTAGAAGTAAAGACAAGTGAATATCCAGATATCCCAAGTTTTGAAACAGAAATTAAGTTTCTACGACATTCTGGTACGTATAGACAATCTTCCAAAATTAAAACTTTGTTCCGTTGTAGACTTAGATGAAAAGATCCTATGGCGGTCGCTGCAACACTTTAGTCGTCCCCATCTTTAGGATGACTTCCCTTCATCTAGTCTCTGGTTTCTTTAAACCCTGCAACATATTGCAGATATGAGATGTTGTGCCTGAATCAACACACCATGAATTTAATGGACCATCTATCAAATTCATTTCAATGACAAGCATACCTTCAAGTAGGTTTCTTTTGCTTCAAAGAAGCAAGATACACGCGGCAATTCCTTTTTCAATATCCTAGTTTGCTGCAGTGAAACAATTTCCCTTAGCCTTCTTATCTAGCTCACTCTTATCCTTTATCATTAAAGGACCTTTCTCCATTTTGATAAGTTCTTTAGCCACTTGCAACATGTTAGACATAGACGCCAACATATAATAGAGCTAATTCATCCACCTCATGCCACTTTTCAAAAACAACTCTTTGTTCTTGAGTAGCATCGGCTAAGCTGAGGGGTTTCCTCTTTGAAGACATGAGCTATTTTATCCACTGTGAGTACTATCATATGATTTATCTTCCAATCAAGGAAGTTCGGCCCAGTGAGTTTGTTATCATCTAGGATTCTAGATAATGGGCTCAACATCATGAATCTGCAAAGATTAGAAAGAAAATTCACAAGTATATTAAAAATCTATTAGCATAAGGATTTTAATAGCTAATAGTACCTCCCACTGAATCACGGCAACCAAAGAAAAAACAGAATACAACATTTATATTATGTGTTTGCAGTGGGTATCAAGAACTTTCAACTTATGTGCACATAATCCTATTTTGGTAATCATGGCACAACTTAAAAAAACAAGTAGAATCTACTTATCATGATCACATCACATGTTGCATATTACATATATGCAAATTTCATGATTCTCGAAATTTCTTTTGGCCACCAACATAAACATAGTCTTCACTATTTTAGTGGATGTGTTTATTTGGTTAAGTGCGACCACTGCCTAAATGTCATATAATTTTGTAATGGGTCGGCATTGCTATTTTAGTTAACACCCCCACCATTCATACACACTCACTTATCTTCAAAAGAAGTATATGCGACAAATTATAAAATCAACAATTGGCCGTAACTATTTTAGTTTTAAACAACCATCAATCAAATAAATTTCTCAAATACCAACAATGGAGGCCATGAGATTCAATTTTCTTGTAACATAATCTCATTTAACACTTATATTAAATCCGTAAAAATTTTTTTTTTTTTTTAAAAAAAATCTAGTCAAACCGGGTCAACCCGGTCGGGTTGGTCAACGGTCAACCGGTCAAACCGGGTTGACCCCTTGGCCCAATGGTCCAATTCCAACCCGATCGGTGGTGGATAGCAGTCCGGGTCATACCCGAATTGGATCTGGTCATGGTCCGGGTCTAACCCAAACTGCATCAAGTGGTTCAGGTCAAACCCAGACCTGGAGTGGGCAATGGGCCCGGGTCCAACCCGTGGCCCTAGCTCGCACAAGCTGTCATGGCCGGGATGTTATCTGGCCATAGGCTTGCCCACCAGGGCCCAGCCCGTGAGGTATCCCTTTCACTTGTTTTTTTTTCTTTTTAATTGGACCAACCTAACTATTGCGCTGGGTCACTGGACCTCGGGCTGGGTAGGGCAATTGCCCTACCCGAGGGCCAAGCTCGCGACCTAGGGAATCTCATGCCCTCGGCGCCGTTTGGCCCCAAGGCCACTAGGGGAGTTCCCAGCGGCGCAGCCAGCCACCGCTAGTCTAGCTCAGCCACCCTCAGGTTGGTGTGATGTCGGCCAACACTTGGCAGGCCACCCCACAGCCTGAGGTGGCGGGGAGGCCTAAAAGGCCTCAATTCCAAAACCCATGTTGGGATACATGATGGCAGCGACCACCACTAGCTGCCAGGCCATGCAGTGCCACTGTTGTGGCCGTCTAGGAGCACCAGTTGTGGTCTCCCGCCCAATGAGCCACCACCGGCAGCTGGTGGTGGTTGATTTGGAGAGCAAATATTGCTCTCTCCTTACAATTTAAAACTATCAGGAACCAAACAGTTTTCAACAAAATCACAATCATCAAAAACAACTTGAATTCATTTCTTTCTCACATAAATCACAAAAGAAAAAACAACATCTCCAGCCAGATTTAACAAATCTCAATAAATCGCGAAAAGAAAACCTATGCATATTGGGTTTTTTGCACAAAAATTTTTCCCTTTTAAAAGACCAACACCCACAGAGAAAAGAAAATTTTTTAGTTTTGCCCGATTGTCTTTTTCTCAATGGAGGATCCCACATGCACTTTTTAACAAAAGAAATCATATACATTTTTCTATGAATCATGAAAAACATGATCTTGCATGTGCGTGAGCTAGAGAGAGAAACACTAACCTTGAGCTGTGAGATTTCATAGACCTGAGCTTTGATACCACTGTTAGAGTGCGAAAATGCAGCGGAGAGGATCTTTGAATCAAAAGCAGCCCAAGCGTTCTGTCTCCTTCAGATCCATGCACACATTTTTTGAGAGAGAGAGTTCTTCTAGAGAGAGAGTTTCAAATAAAAAATGAAATTCTTTCTCTCAAATGAATTTCTAAGCTATTATAATGGCTTGCCCAGAACTCAACTGTGCTTATGTTTGAGATCTTTAGAGACCTCAAATATCGGTCGTAGGATCAACATAAAAAACTTTTTTTTCATTAAACCTCATTATATTCTATAATCTGAATTTATGGGTTTCTACAAATTGTGATCATGTCTATTGACATATCACAATTGACCCTCAAGATAATGAGATTGTTTTTGTGAAATCTTTTTTGCTAATAATTATATGCTTATTTATCCTTCCACCATACTATATTCCACATGAGCTAATAGGACCGGAATAATATCACCAATAAAGTCCTGGCTCATATAATTCTTAATTCTCAGTCTGTAGTTGGACTCCCAAAAAGTTTCCAAAAATAATTTTCGCAAAGGATTACTTTATATATTATATGAGTAAAAACCGTGAAACATTTTTCACAAAATCTCACAGCGCAGTGTTTTTATTGAGTCCAAACAATATACAGATATAATGAATATACTGCCTCATAAAGAGACTGGTGGATTCCATATTGTGCAATTATACAAATTCACTTACAATGCACAAGGCTCAACATTTCTGGAATATTTGATCTACGAAGACCATCACCAAACAACTCAGTCAAAGCACAAGCATACAATAAGCAAACCTGCATAACTCTCTCAAGTCTAAGGACAACATAAGCTAATTGTGTAAATACCATTCTCTACATCAGTGATCGTTTCCAGAAGGTATTCATATTTGATCCGTTTAGTGCATGTACTCTTACATTGCACCACTCGTCTGCTTAAGGTCATTACTTCAATGACGGAGTCCATCATTCTATCTTATAGAGGCACAACGAGTGTAGACTATTTGTACATTTTTATGTATCTTGTCTAGAACAAAGTGAGTCAACAAGGATCCGAAAAGTCATACTCCCCCCTCCGATTCATTATCATTGGCCTGACTTTTCTACAATGTTGCTCAACAATATGACATTGTGAATATGACATCTTTGTCATTCCATGTACCCAAAATAATATACAAGTGATCAATCAATAACAATAATTATCTTATAATTATTCAAAATGATTGGTTTTGAGGGCATACATCTAACATATACATAATCACAAAATCTGATGTTGCAGGACATAATGGTGAAAAAGATGATTCTTATCTCTTTTATGAGGAAAAGGGAAGAAAAAAAATAATGGAGGGTGCAATATATTTCGGCTGGATCTCTGGGCCATCCTTTATAAACTAATATTTCCTTTGACCAAAGTCAATAAAATAATGCAGCAGCAAAAGGTTCAGCAAAGTCACGAAACCAGGTTATTGGATTAAGTTTCATAGGTTCTTGAAGACAGCGCAATCAAAGATTACACCAGTCGTTATTTGGGTAATTACGTGGTGGGGATCAAAGGTTCATGAAAGTTGGGTAATTATTTGCTTGATGCAACTTCACGAAGTCCTTGTCAAATGCTTACTAACTGCTGAAAATTGTAGCAGATCAACCCATTTATTTTGTAGGAACATTCAAATGAGTCCTAATGTACAAGAGGCAATTACAACATTTTAGGTCTTCAACGGCCACACTTTTTATCGTTGTAGCCCCGTCACAGATGACTTTCAATGACCAAAAAATGTGGCCGACGCTAAAATGATTTTCAATGGTGAAACAATCATTTCGTCACTGAAAACTTTACTTTCAGCGACGAAATTTTCCATCACAAATTATTCTCGTTTTCACCGCTAACGATCTGTTTTCGTCGCTGAAAGGATGGTGCCACTAAATCTGATTTCATATTCTGCGATGACATTTGCCGTCACGGAATTTTCGTTGCAATGAGTACTGTACTGTTTGAACGAGATTGCCTTTAGCAACGAATATGCAGATCGTCTGAAATTCCTTGTTCGAACGGCATAGGTTGTTTAAACTAACTTTCAGTGACGAAATTGCACTTCGTCACGATATATTCGTGAATGCGGTATTCTCTTTGGCAGCGAAACATGTTCATCACAAACTGGTCTGTTCGAACCGGTTTGTATTGTTCGAACAACCTTTCTGTTCGATAGTTCGTTTGAACTGATATTCAGTGACAAAGTGGTGCTTCGTCGCAAGATATTTTCGATAATGGGTTCTGATATTTTGCAACGAAGACATGTCGTCACTAATAATTAAATTTCGTTTTAACCAATGATTCTCATTCAATATTCAGTTCGAACGAGTTATTTGTTTACATAATTTCAAAATTCAAATGATTCATAATTCTCTACATATATTATCCACTGCACATAATCAGTACCGAAGTTCTCAAATTACAAATATCTCAATACACAGAATATAGATAAAGTATCAAAGTTCTACAATTTTAAAAAGTAAAAATAAATATTCACTACACATAAGTCCAAATCTTAGAACATATTCTAAGCTTCCAACTCAAGTCCAAAACTAGCAACAAAACCGAAACGTGCAATGAAGCCTTACCTACAAATCCCATTGTGAAACTTGTGCCATGAGTAGCTGAAGTTGCTCTTGCATTTGTCTTTGCGCTTCCTCCCTTTGTGATTGTTTGGCTTTTAACGCATTATAGTCACTCTGCCTCGACCTCATCTCGGCTAATGTGACTCTAGCCACTTCTAACTCT
>CM025850.1:22723443-22773373 GCA_003952965.2 Morella rubra | reverse complement strand
TGACCTATATACCGGCGGTTTATCAAAACCACAACAGAAAAATAAAAGTCAAGGTAGCAGCTGTTGATATAGCGGCGGTCAGTGACCGCCGCTATAGACCAAAATAGCAGCGGTTTTATAGCGACGGTCACTGACCGCTAATAGAACACCCTTTAGCAACATTTTTTGCAAAACGCGCTTAAGTCTATAGCGGCGGTCAGTGACCGCCGCTATAGACTTAATGAAACGTGCGTTTTTGGCATTTTTTTTCCCCATCCCCACGCCCCCCCTTCTTCTTCCCCCCCTTCCGCGATTTCAGATCCCCCCTCCCCATTCGGCATTTCAACAGCCCTCCTGCCCCCCCAAATCACCACCGCTGGAAATCCCCCCCCCCGCGCCCCCTCTCGCGATTTCAACAGCCCACCTCTCGTGATTTCAAACATGCCCCCCTCTCGATTTCAGCCCCTCCCCGGCCCCCTCCGAGAATTTCAGCACCCCCTCAGGACCCCTCCACGATTTTTAGGCCCCCCCCCCCCCGCGCGGAGTTTCAGCCCCCCTCCACTTAGTTTCAGCTCCCCCCCGTCCCCTCCGCCAATTTCAGCACGCCCCCACCTCCCATTCGCACTTCAAATTTCTCCTCCCCTTTTAATTTCGCGAATTTCAGCTCCCCCATTCGAAATTCACGAAATAATTCAACTGTGTTGGTTTTGCATTGCTGTTCAGGTCAGTGACTTAGACTCAATGTATATTTTTGTATTTTATAAAATATGAATGAAATTAATTATTTGGAGATTGGAGGTCAGGGCTTACGAATGATTATTGGGTTCTGTTTGTTGTTGGAGATTGGAGATTGATTTTGTTGGAGATTGTAGATTGGTTTTGTTGGAGTGTTGGCTTATGAATTGTTGTTGACTTGTTGTATTATATTATTATATGAATTGGTTGCTATTATGAAAATTTTATGCTGAAAATATATGAATAGTATGAATTGAAAAATATGAATGAATATATGAATTGGTTGCTGAAAAAAATGAATTGGAATGTATGAATTTAATCCTGAAAATATATGAATTGGTGAACTGGTTGCTGAAAAATATGAATTGGTATGAATTCTGCATATGAATTGGAATGTATGAATTTATTCCTGAAAATATATGCATTGGTTTGTATGAATTGGTGCTGAAATATATGTATGAATTATTGATGTTGCTGTATGTATGAATTTTGCTGAAAATATATATTGGTTTGTATGAATTGGTTTGCTGAAAATATATGAATTGGAATGTATGAATTTATTCCTGAAAATATATGAATTGGTTTGTATTGGTTGCTGAAAATATAAAATATGAATGAATTTAAAATATTTGGTTTGTATGAATTGGTTGCTGAAAAATATGAATTGAAATGTATTGAATTGGTTGCTGAAAATATATGAATTGGAATGTATGAATTTATTCCTGAAAATATATGAATTGGTTTGTATGAATTGGTTGCTGAAAAATATGAATTGAAATGTATTAATTGGTTGCTAAAAATATATGAATTATAATGTATGAATTTATTTTGAATATATGAATTTGGTTTGTATGAATTGGTTGCTGAAAATACTTATCCTCAAGTATTACTATTGACTCTATTTATGTATATTTCGTAGTTAATTAATGTTTGTTTAACTGTTGTAGGAGCAACGTCAATACCAAGATGTTCCCAATAACAATCAGGTTTCACCAGCAATTCATAGATCATCTCATGCAAGTCGGAAAACGAGTGTTGGTAAGATACAAACATAAATGAATACTGTTATTAATTTAATTTTAAGTATGTATAAGCTCTTTTATCTTTGTTCATGTCATTACTGTTTGTTAATTTTACAATATTGTAATAGCAGACAATGCCGATGACGCAGAAAGTGCAGGAGCAGATGGTGCTGAAGGTGGAGAGGATTAAATTTAGAGTTATTTGTACTTAAATGTCATGACTTGTTAGTTTTTAGTCTATTGAGAAAACTTAACTTATTTTTGTTTGATGCAAAACTTGTAAGACCTCCTTATAATGAAATATATTTTGTTTTATTGCACTTTTCTTTGTTTGCATTAATCAATTACAATCTATAACAAATTTGTATGGTAGGAAAATATAACCAAAAAAAAAAATAAAAAAAAAAAACCTATAGCGCGGTTAGTGACCGCTGTTATAGGTGAAACCAACGGAAGGGTTATAGCGGCGGTCATAACCGCCGCTATAACCCTATATCAGACCGCTGTTAAAAACATGTAGCGGCGGTCAATTGGCGCCGCTACAGCACGTCCGCGGAAAAAACTTCAGTTGGCTCTATAGCGGCGGTCCGACCGCCGCTGTGTGACCGCCGCTATAGAGCCAACGTATACACCAGCGGTCTCCACAACCGCCGCTATAGGGCTGTGCCGACGGAGATATAGCGGCGGTCACGACCGCCGCTAAAAAACTGCTGTTATAGCCTATAGCAGCGGTTTTGGAACCTATAGCGGAGGTTTCCGGCCGCCGCTATAGGTGTTTATTTCTGTAGTGATTCATGAAAGTGTTAGAAGGGCAGTTTTTGTCCTCTTTGTTGTTTCTAGAAGGGAAAAAGAAAAGGTTAGCTTTTCAGTTTTGGCAGGTTCACGTGAGTCTTTCATTAAGGGTTTTTTTTTTTTTTGTCTTTTTCCTAGATTCTAGAAGAAGTTGAAAGGAGTTGATTTTGTTAGGCTGTTCACGCGTGAAGGAAAACAGATTGGGTTTTTCTTCCTTAATGCTACACAAATCAGCCAAACATTCAAGATTTGATTATTCTTCAAGAACGAGATCCTCCAAGAATCTAGATCGGTTCTAAGTCTTTCTCATGCTGAATATTTGGATTGATATTATAGAGAATAGGTTTTAAGTTTTAAAAAGAGTTATTAGATAAAGTTTTAAATATACCAATTCATCCACCCTTTAGGTATTTTCCTCATGGTTTTGGTCTAAATTTCGTTATTCAATTGGTATTAGAGCCTGAAATTGTTCCTTGACTCAATTTGAGTATAAAATGGATAGAAATCAATCTCTCTATGTTCCCCCATGCTTTGATGGTTCTAATTATGCATATTGAAAAGTTATAATGAAATATAAAATCTATAGATGAGAGAGTGTGGACAGTCGTGGACAAAAGTTGGAACAAGTCGGAAGGTACTATAGATGGTTGTTTGTATTAAGGAACATAGTAAATGGACTGGTGAGGAAAGGGAATCCTCATGTTGGAATATTACTGGTATAAATACTATATTCATGAGTGTGTCACAGGATGAATTCATGAGAATGTCTAATTGTGAGTCTGCTAAAGAAGCTTGGGATATTTTAGTTCTTACACATGAAGGTACTAAGGCTATAAGGGATTCTAAATTACAGCTGAATGTCTCTAAGTTTGAAGAGATTTGAATGAGAGACGATGAGAGTTTTGACGATTTTTATGGAAAACTTACAGCCATAATAAATGGTAGTTTTAGCCTTGGGGAGAAAATTTAAGAATGTAAGGTTATGCGAAAAGACTTGAGATCCCTTTTTGAAAGGTTTAGATCAAAAATCACTGTCATAGAAGAGAGTATGGTGTTAGATGATATTCAAAATGATGAACTAGTTGGTTCCTTACAAACATACAAGCTGACTTTTCCTTCATCTAGTGAGAGTAAGTCTATTGCTCTTAAAACTGTTAAAGAGGAAGAGGATTCCTTATTAGATGATGATTCCTTAGAAAATGAAAATATGAAACTTTTCGCTAAGAAGTTTCGTAAGGCTTTTTGATTCAAAAAGGGTTGTAATTGGAAAGATAATAAGGGAAACACGAAATCCTTCGACAAAACAACTGGAAGAATTTTGATAAGAAAGCTAAAGGAGATCAAATAAAAGCACAAAGAAAACTAGCTATGAATGCATCTCTCTTTGATTTTGATTATGATATTTATTCTTCTAGTAAAGAAACTGCTTCAAATGAAAAAAATTCATTACCTTGCTTTTTCTTCTTCTATTGTTAGTACTAACGATTTTGATTTTGAAGGTGATGATACCCACGAGTTAGATTCGAATGTTTTAGACTCTTTACGTATAGCCTACAACGATTTATATGAAGAGAGTTTAAAGTTAAGAAAAACCATGGATTAATTTCTAAAGAGTTAAATGTAATTAAATTCGAAAATGATCAACTAACATCTGAAATTGCTGTGCTTAGTGTTAAAAATGCAGATCTGGAAGCTGAAGTAAAATAGCTGAAGCATTAGTTGGAACAAGCAAATCTTAAGCTGAACAAGTTCTTTAGCGGAACGAAAAAGCTAGACAAAATGCTGAATATCGGACTCTCAACTGGAGACAATAAAGGTTTGGTTTTTTAGCTGCAAATGATGCTAAAAAGGTCAACAAAACAATTTTTGTGCCAGCTGTGATTAAGGAGAAGCCACCTCAAGTTTCAGCACTTCAAAAGAAATTATATCCGATGGTAACCTCTAACCCTATGACTTTTTTTTTAACTGTAAGAGATCTAAATTCATTCCAACATGCCATCACACATTAATCCTAGTGTTATAATTTTTCAAATGATAATTTTAGGAATGTTAGATCTTCTTCAAGTACTATTTCTAGATCTGATTTTAATTTGCTTGCCATTCAAATTAGTAACCTTGCTAGGCAAGTTGAAATTGCGTCTAAGAATTTGCAATCATCTTCTAAAGTATCTATACGACAAGTTTGGGTAAGAAATAATGCATCTACTTGTAATGCATCTCACATTGCCTTTTAGGCAATAAACATCTTTTTTTTTTTAAAAAAAAAATTCTCATGATTTTAATCATGATTAAATATGTTGAATGTATTTTAGTCATGTTATGATGTCATTGATTTTTTTTTTTTTTTGTGATAATACATGCTTGAGAATTTTTTTTTTTTTGAATAATCTTCGATTATGATAATCGTGTCAATGTACTAATTGTGTTTTGCTCATGATTTTTTTTTTACATAAAATTTCTAAGTTTGTGACTTTAATTCTCAATAATGTTTTTTTTTTCATCTAATTTGTAATGATTTTTTTTTTTTGGTTTAAATTTGTTAATAGCAAGCAAATTTGTATGATTTCACTTATTAGTAGTGAGTTATTTTTTTTTTAAGTCACTTGATAAGTTGTAGGTGCAGTTATGGTGCTTGTTAGTGATGAGTATATAAGAGTCATATGCAGTATTCTTTTTCGTTTTAATCGCGAAGCATGCGTTTTAAAACTGTGACTCTGTGTTCTACGAACTAAAATTTTCTCTAGGTGTTGGAGATATGGAACTTTAGAGTGGCGTGACTTGTGTAACACAAAAAGGGCAAACTTGTCAATTTTTTGCTTAACCTTTTAACTTAGGGTTTCAAGTTTCCTTTCACTTTTTACTTCACCCCCGTCTCTCCTCTTACCCGATAGTCCCTCTTGCCGCCGACCTCTTTGTGCCGCACATTGCTTCCTTGCTTTTTGTTGACTTTTTGGTTGATTCCATCTTCACATTGAGTCTCTCTTATTTTAATATTCTCTTTATGCATTATTCTAATGGATAGTGCATTTGTGGTCCCGCAGCAAGGATGTGAGAAGCACCCGAATGGATTATACAATTCTTTAGTTGTTTTGACTTGATTTCTTTTATGGGTTTTCTACCCACTTGATTTCCGTCATATTTTTTTTATCATTTCCGCATCACATTGTGCTTGGATCTTTAAAGAATCCTCAAGGTCTTTATCTCTTGGGTATGCTCTATAGAGGCCACGGGTTGCATGATAATTTCAAGGATTGTCCTATTTATTTATTTTATAAAATGGGATTGCAACTTGCTGTTTTAATCTGTGTTGAAGTTGAAAATTTGTTGGACATGGTATAGCCAATTAGCTGTGGGATAAGAGATGGCTGATAGGGTTGATTCATTAGTAGACTCCTCCTTACGAGAGAGTGCATCCGCCACCTTATTCTCTCGACCCCTTTTATATTCCACCCGAAAATCATACCCTAGTAATTTGGTCAGCCACTGTTGTTGGAAAGGAGTTCCAATCTTTTGTTCAAGCAGGTGCTTCAAACTCTGCTGGTCAGTCCTTACTATGAAGTTCTGGCCAATGAGATAACGCCTCCACTTCTGTACTGCTGAGACCACTGCCAGCAACTCTTTTTCATAGGTGGACATGGCTAGTGTCTTGCCCTTGAGAGCCTGGCTATAGTAAGCAATAAGTCTACCCTCTTGCATTAGGATTGCCCCTATTCCCAAACCACTAGCATCACATTCTAATACAAAAGGACTAGAGAAATCTGGCAATGCTAGGACTGGTGGTTGAGTGACTGTAGACTTGAGGTTGTGGAAGGCATCATCCGCTGCTAGAGACCACCCAAAGGCATTCTTCTTGAGTAAGGCCGTTAGAGGTGCTGCAATTGTCCCATACCCCTTAATAAACTTTCTATAGTACCCTGTGAGTCCCAAAAACCCCCTAAGGGATTTTAATGTGGTTGGAAGGGGCCAGTTCAACATTGATTGGATTTTAGATGGATCAGCCTTCACTCCTTCATCCGAGACTATATGGCCCAAATAGTCCACCTCTTTACATCCAAACCTGCATTTGGATCTTTTTGCATAGAGTTGGTGCTTTCCCAAGGTCTCTAGAGTAATCTGCAAATGCTGCAGGTGATCTGCCCACGTTCTACTGTAGATCAAAATGTCATCATAGAAAACTAATAGAAATTTTCTCAAAAATGGTCTGAAAATTAAATTCATAAGGCTCTGAAAAGTAGATGGGGCATTAGTCAACCCGAAAGGCATGACAAGAAACTCGTAGTGGCCTTCATGTGTCCTAAAAGCCGTCTTAGGCACATCTTTAGGCTTCACTTGGATCTAGTGGTAACCGGACCTCAAATCTAGCTTCGAAAAAAAATTAGCACCATGGAGTTCATCTAGCAACTCATCAACCACCGGAATAGGGAAGTTATCCTTAACTGTTTCTTTGTTCAATGCCCTATAATCCACACACATACGCCAAGTACCATCAGCCTTCGTCACAAGTAAAACAGGGGATGAAAATGGGCTTTGAATTGGTCTGATAACCCCTGTTTTCAAAAGTTCCCTGACAATTTTCTCGATCTCCTCCTTTTGAAAAAAAGGATACCGGTAAGGTCGCACTGATATAGGAGATGTACCTTCTTTTAAAATGATGGCATGGTCATGCGATCTCATTGGAGGTAATCCAGTAGGCTCCTCAAACACTCTAGAGTATTACTGTAATATAACCTCAATATCTGGCAGCACCTCTGTGGTGTTGAGTTCCATGGGTTCCATTAATTGCAAGAAAAGTCCCTTACTTCCAGCCTTGTTTATATCTGTCAATTCCTTCTCTTCCATGAGTTGTATAGGGTTCAGACCTTGTAGTCTCACTCTTCTCTCCTGCCAATCAAACTCCATACTTAGATCAGAAAAATTCCATAGGATTTGTCCCAAGGTTCTCAACCAATAAATTCCCAAAACCATGTCACACCCAGCTAAGGATAATACATAGGTATCAGTCCTGAAACAGTTCCCTTGGATCTAAATTTTCAGATCTTCACTCTTCCCTTCACTACTAAGTAATTCTCCATTAGCTACTCTAACCCTTATGTCTTCTCCCTTTTTTGCCTCCAGCTGAGCCCTCTTGACAATAGACGGGTCTAGGAAGTTGTGAGTACTTCCGGAGTCAATTAAAATCACCACCTACTGACTTCCTATTTTTCCAATCACCCTCATCGTTTTAGGATTGACAGACCTTGTGAGTGCATGCAAAGAGATCTCAGGATCTAGGTCCTCTTCACCATGACTGACAGCATCACAAACTGCCTCTTCCCTTGCCTCTAACCCCTCCGGGTCTTCTGTTTCATAACACTCCATCAAAAATAACTTTGGATTCTTGCATACATGCTTAAAAGTCCACTTGTCATTGCAGTTATAACATAGTCCTTTCTCCCTCCTTTCCTTCATTTGCTGAGGTGTGAGTTTATGGATTGTGTAGTTGCTTTTGGGTTGTGGGTGGTTGTAGTGGTTGTTGGTTGTACTGTTTGGGTGATTGGAGGTGCTGTTTGGGTAAGTTGAAGGCGAGCCATATGTGACTGGTGTGGGTAGCAGCCCTTTGGTTGTTCTTCTGTTAAGCATCACATGTTCTTCCTGTATTTTAGCTAGCCCATAGGCCACAATCAAGTTAGGAGAATTAAACATCCTTACTGGTAATCTGATCTCATCCCTAAGCCCGCTTAAAAAGCAGCTTAGCTTGTAGCTTTCAGTCAAGCCTCGCAATCTATTAGACAATGCCTCAAACTGCCCCTTGTAACTTTCCACACTCCCAGTTTGTCTCAATGGAGTCAATGCTTCCATGGGATCATCATAGGAACTTGGACCAAATCTAATTAGAAGAGTTTGTACAAACCCCTCCCAGTCTCTAGTACCTCCAGCATTCTCTAAATCTTGAAACCACATTAGTGCCGGTCCCTCCATATGATATGAAGCTAGTAATATGCGATGATGCAGGGGAGTCTTATGGAAATTAAAGAACTGAGTACTTTTGTATAACCAACCATTCGGGTCAGTTCCGTCAAATTTTGGAAAGTCCAGTTTTATTGACCTAAACTGCAGGCCACCTGGATCTCCACTTCCTCCACTTCCACTCACTGAAGGACTCATATTGGTAAGCGCAGATGCCACCTCTTGCTCTTTCTCTCTATCTTTGAGTAAAACTTGCATATTCACTGTGAGATTCGAAAGCTGTTGTAGTATACTTTGCAAAGATTGCTTCTGATCATCCTGATCCTTCTTCAGCAGGTTAATGTGCTCCATCACGTCCTTGTAGCGAGTATCAACCATGGTTGGATCATGGCAGCTCTGATACCAATTGTAACAGTGTGCTTGGGGCAATTGTAACTTGTAGACAAATAGAACAGATAATGGAATTTGTATTTGGATTCAATGAAAACTTCAGAATAGAAATGGCCAAATTCGAGGTTTGGCCAACCTCCTTACAGACTGAGAAAGAAGATGAAATAACAGAGCGTAAATTCTTCGATGCTCACCCCGTCTAACTAACGCCTCATATAGCAGAATCTAATCTGTAAAAACCCCTATATTCACGGAATAAGGCTTCTGCACTCTTTAACAATAACGCCCAGCCCAATACAAGCCCAACTCTACAAATAGACTCTACTATCATAATACCCCTTCATACCCATTAAAAACCCAATAAGCCATTTTAAGTGCAGCCCATCCCATCACCTCAACACATGCGCGTATCTCCCTTAAGTCGTCCGTGTATCTCCTTTTAGTTTCCCGAACCTTCCTTTGTCTCTTGTCTTCTGTCTTCCAATCGAACATACCCATACTCCATGCGAGCCGTAGGACGTCCTTCCTTGTAGCCTTGTGACATAATATGCATTTTGGTTATTTTTAATAACACGGTGTTTTTATTTTTAAATTTTTAGATTATAATACCATATTGTTAAATGTACTTATTGTATTTCCGAATGCCATATTAAAATTATTTGCTAATGATGGCCGAATATTTTAATGATGTTATTGAATTTTTATAGTTCCTAAAAAAATGACACGTACTGATTCTTTAATAGCAAATCTATAATTTTGAATTAAGTTTTGTTCTTAATTGAATATATTTTCTTGGAGATATATTTTGATATACTGACATGTACTGTTGAGATTAACCATATTATTGATTTTTTAATTTGGCATCCTCCTTATAAAAAACGGGGAGAAGGGGAATGAGAACTTCTTTTGTTGGATTGATTTGTGGAGCTATTGAAGGGGGGGAGTAATGTTCTGTGGTTATTTGACTTATTTATATATATGGAGGATTGGATATTGATATTGGAGACTGAGTTGAGATATTGGCGTTAAATAGCGCTAAATGTTAGCGGGAGTTAACTCCTATTTTAGTTGATTATTGCTATGTCTCTCAAGGGGGGACATATCTCAACTTCTGTTAAATTTCTGTCTTTAACTAACACTTGGCAGATTTGTGAAAGTGTTAAACAGATTTTATTGTTTTTTTTTTGTTCATAGTTAGTATATGTTTTATCATGAAGGATGCCAAAGGGGGAGATTGTTAAATCACTTGACAGATTTGTGAAAGTGTTAAAAGGACATTATTGTCCTCTTGGTTGTTTATAGAAGGGAAAAAAAAGGTTAGCTTTTCGATTTTGACAGGTTCACGTGAGTCTTTCATTAAGGCTTTTTTTTTTTTTTTTTCTAGATTCTAGAAGAATTTGAAAGAAGTTGATTTTGTTAGGTTGTTCACGCGTGAATTATACAGCTAAACAGATTGGGATTTCTTCCTTAACGCTACACACATCAGCCAAACGTCCAAGATTTGCTTTGCTCCAAAATGAGATTCCTCCAAGGATCTAGATGGTTCTAAGTCTCTCTCTTGCTGAATATTTTGTGATTTTCGTAAAGACCACCATTGTTGATGATGGATTGAATTACAAGATCGTCGAAGTTGATCACTGTTTCACCACACATCATTTGAGCGTGTTGAAGGCTTTCAGAGGTTGTTGAGAACATGTAGAGCTACTGGAGTTCCAGCACTTTGATTTGTTGATTGTGTGAGGTTCACGTGTGAAGATCGACAAGTCTTCGGTTTGGTATTTTAGTCTTTGTACAAGCTTTCTCAGAGGTTCCTTTCTGTGCTGTTGTTTGCAAATCTAGGTGGAGTGCTTAGGTTGGGTTCGAAAGGGATAGATTTAGTCTAGGAGTGTCTAATCTTTGAAGATCACCTTGTAACCGGAGTTTGAACATAGTGAAAAGTGTTTAGATTACCGGCCTAGGGCTTGAGAGTTGTTTCTCCTTAAAGAAATTTCTTTAAGGAGTTTTTCTTTTCGTCACCAGTCTCGCGTGTCAATTGTGGTGAATGATTTCATTTTATCTTTGTTTATAGATTCTTATTATTTGCTAACTCTCTTGTGTTTGAGTATAGCAATCTACTCTTTGAAGAATCAAAGGAAGAGAGGTAACAAGAACGTTTCTGTGGGGTAAGGAAGATAAAAGATTAGATCTGGTATATCTAATATTGTTGGTGTTGTTAAATTGATTGTGATCAATTTATTTATTGAATCTGAATTTTTCATAATGCAGTCTCTTTGGAGTCTGTTATAGTTAGTTCGGATTACTCTGTTTTTACAGATTCTTATTTACGTGTTTTTTGTTAATATATTCTTGTCTAGATATTATTAGGTCTTTGAATATTGAAAGCATTGTATTTGAATTGATATTATAGAAAATAGGTTTTGAGTTTTAAAAAGAGTTATTAGATAAATTTTTAAATATACATATTCACCCGCCTTTTAGGTATTTTCCTCATAGTTTGGATCTAAATTAGGTTGTTCATATATGGTTGTAGTTGGACTGTTTCTTTGGGTTTGTGCAATTATGGTTTCCTACGACTCTAATAATACGCTTAGGTTTCTTTTTGTAATGGCATAATGGTATGTAATTTTTGTTGTTTGTCTAAATGATTTTAATTGCTTCAATGCCGTTGTTGGTATGTTGGATTTCGTTGGGTGGTGGTTATAAATTTTATTGGATTGCTTATATCTCCATAAAATCCACGAATGACATGGCACCCTATTGACGTCCAAAATTTGATCTACCTATTGCTAGACAAGTACAATGAGATGACATTTGTGGATGGCAAACCAAAGGATCCCAAAATCTGGGGTATAATAGCTAAAAACTTGGACATCCTAGACTACCTAGGGCTATTAGGAGTTCAAGTGACGAGAAAAGTTAATTCATTAAAAGCTGATTATAAAGCGTTCCAATTCTTGAAAGACTAAACTCGTGTTGAGTGGAATGATGAAAAGGACACTGTTGATGCTCATGAAACTTGGTGGAATCAAAAGACTCAGGTATACATTCATCACGTGCCAATAGATTCATTAGGTTTATATGTTTAGCAATAAAACTAATGCTTATTTATTGCAAACACTAAAATTGTCTTTTATTTTGTGATTTCAGATGTATTGAAACATAACGAGGTTCAAAAATAAGGGCTTGAAATCAATCCGAAGCTCCATGTTCTTTTGCTTCCAACATTGCCTTTGGGGCCCTACACTAGTCCTCTTGCCAGATGTCACCTACGCGTGAGGAAGCGGCTCGACGGGAGCGCGCACTCTAAGACAGATACGGGGAGGTCCACAACGTGGATGAAGAGTATATTGGTTTCGGCAGCGGTGTCAACCTCAATTGTGTCGGGGTGCAGTCTATGGACACAGGCTCAAGTTCCAAGAAGTTGGGATCCGCCTCAGTTATAGGCACTCGACAACGTTGTAAGGCCAAGTTACCTCTTAGGACATGTACTATGAAAGGGAGTACATTATTGGTATGTGGTTGAGAGACTATGCAGGTAGCAGCGGTTAAGCTGGCTGTATGAAGGAGTGCATTGCCGCGCATCCAAATTTGAATCCAAGATTGCCAGTGGACCATTTTTATGTGCTTTTAAGGTATTTAACTGAGAATCGTGATGCCAAGGAAGCCTTCCTAGCTATGGATGATGACATAAATGGTGAACGGGCACGTTATTGCAAATGATGCCCTCGGACCATGATATATTAGGATTACTTGTTTATGTGCTTGCTGTGTGTTTAACATTAGGACTAGGATTTGTAGGACCTTGATGTTTTATTTGGATGACTAGCATATGATTTGTGGATTTTATTTTATACTGTTGCGATTCTAGTTTCTATTTGGTAATTGAAGAAATTCTTTTTCTTTGGTGTCTTATAACGTTAGTTTTTCTTTCTGCTTATTACTTGTCTTATAACGTTAGTTTTTCTTTCTGCTTATTACTTCCCCAGCAAGGGATCAATATTAAGGCTTAGGACGTTCGCAAAAAACGCAAGTTGATTTCTTAACTCCTTTATGGTGTAAGGTTTGGAGTTTGTTTGCTTATACCTCAAACTTCTTCAATGATTCTCAGATACTGGGTCATTAGGTGCGCTTGGTTTTATATTATTTTTTATGTTCTTCATGATTTAACTACTTCAGTTGGAAAAAATGATTTTCGGTTTCCTTGTTGCCTAGTTGAATAGCGATGCAGCTTTACAAGGGTGAGTTGTTTCATTCTTTATCTAGATGGGATGGGGCTGTTTGATAAAGTGAGTTTGTTGACTGTAGCTTATGGCTCCATACATTAGTTGATTTTCAATTTCTTTTTTTGCCTGGATGACTTTGTTAGTAGTTTGAAGGACTTTTAGATGTGCTCATTACTAGTGTAATCGCAGTATTGTGTGAATCAAGGATAATTTTTCTATTTTACGAGATGGGGCTGCAGTGACTTGTATCTTGTTCTTTGTGAAAAAAAGAAAAACGGCCTGCAAATCCGACGGGAAAACAAGAAAAACTTTGAAGAAAAATGGCAATAAAAAATTTGGACGATGGACTACATTCCCACCCCAAGACAAAAATACTTTGGTCAAATTTTGGTAAAACAGTGGACCTCCAGTGAATATTACATACGCGTCAATCCCCATAAAAATAACACGAACGGTTAAAAATCGGTAAAAACACGTTGACATGAATACATGTCGCCACTGAGTGACAATTGAGTCGATAAAAATTTACAACTCTGACCGCACTACAACACTTTTGAAGGGCTTGCCAAAAATAATCCTAACTGAGTGAAAGTCTCATGAAACTCATCCCCTCGAACGTCCACACCCCGACGAAAATAATCTTCAGCCGACGTCAACATGTAGCACAAATCCCGTCACTACATTAAAGATGTGGGGTTCATCGTTGAACGCACAAAACAGTCCGTCAGGTACTCGCTTCTTCACATTTGTGTGTTCGGTTGCAAGTGAACGTTAAATGCAAAACTTTGCCACACTGTCTCCAGAATAAATAAACGTTGGGCAATTTAATGAAAAATTTCTGGGCTAAAAAAACGTGTGAATATAAAAGCTGGTCTCTCAAACTTTTCTCCAAACGTTTCACTACCATTCGAGATCTCTCAAACAACTTAGGTAAAACTTTTTCATGAGTTTGCTTCTCAATTTCATGCATTTCAATTCAATACCATTCGCTATTTAGTTAGTTATGTTGTTTGCGTTCATCAAATTATGGCTTAGTTTTTGTTCATCAAAACACCGTTCGAACAGTTTTTTAAGACATCTATACGTTGTTTAGTTCATCTGAACGGTATATTGTCATGCGGACGATCTAGAATTTAAACGACGCGTTTGACGTTCGTGCGAACGGTTTGTGCTTATGTTCGGACGGTTTTTGCTGGGTTAATCATGGAAAACTCCGGGAGAAGTATCACCAATGTCGGGGGACAGACAGAGCGACCAGCTTGGGAGGACGCCTTTTTAGTGGAGTTGAAGAGAGTATTCTGGCGATAGTGGAGCCGACGCATTCATTGCGCATGGAGCTCTAATGCCGCTTGACCAATCTGGAGATGAAACTTGCTCTAACGGATAGGGCTCTGCGGAAGAGCTGAATATTATGCGGATGGAAACTGTTATCTGTGAGAGAACAAATATTAGTTGTCCTCAGTTTGTCCATACCGTTCCGATACAGCTGCAGACACTCGTCAGACGGGTGGATAATATAGAGGAGCATTTGGCGCATGTTCGTGACGTCCTCGGACAAGATTTGGACGAGCCAGCTCGTGATTTGGACTAGTCTCCTGTTTATGCTTTATCACTATTATTTATTTATCGTTTGAAGGACCGTCTCCAAGCTGTACTAGACATTTTGATTGTGTTTTTCGTTCGGTATTTGGATTATTGTTTGATATTTTATATTAATTATGTTCTTTCACTTGATTAAATTTATTACAATTTAAACGGATAATTTAGTACAATTAAATAGGTGATTGGTACGAGTCCTATGTTAACGGAATGGTTAGTATTAATATATTGTAACGGTTAGTGTAATTAGTTTGCAAGTACAATTAAATGGGTGATTAGTTATAACGGATTTTAATATAAAAATATGCTTAAATATATATATTTTCTTATGTACGCAAAATAAATAAATAAAGTTAAAAATTTGAGCCAAATTACGTTGTGTTAAATTTAGTGAAGTAAATTAAATTAAATTACGTAAATAAATTTATGTAAATTAAATTATTTAAATAAATTAAGTTGAGTGAAGTAAATTAAATTTAGTGAATTTAAATAAATCTATTAGAGGTTCTGACGATGTAATTCAACGTCCAAACGCCCTTAGGTAGACTTTCGAACATACAGGCTTAGTGTCTGGACCGGTATGATGAAAAGATGTTGTTGGGACGGTTGCGAAAATCGTCCGGACGTTCTTGTAACCATCGCATGGTTTACACATGTTTACGGTATACGACGGATGAAAATAGCTGTCACTGTCCAAACCATAGTTTACCGTCCTGACGATATTCTCAGCCAAACGTGCTCTTCCACATCGCGCGAAGTTAGTGGGAAGCCGTTCGCACGTCTAAAAAAGTGTCTAGACGTCTTTATTGCGTAGAACCGTTTTAAACGACTTCAATTTTGGCATTTAATATGAAGTACATTGATTGGGCCACGTGTGCAAATAAACATCCAGACGCTGTGAGGATCGTACGAATGCTATCGACGAATTCTGAAAAGTCGAACAGTTTGTCATTTTCACAAATACCGAACTGTTTTTCCTTAAAAATCTCTCAAAACTCAATTTTTTCTTCACAAATCTTGACGTAATATCACTCTTTTGAGGATCTAATCACTTCTAGGTATGTTTTGCTTACTTTTAACAAGATTTTAATGGTAAAAATTTCGTTTTTTTATAGTTTTACGTATAGAATTTCAATTCCATTTTTTGTATAGTACATGTGTTTTTTAATTGATTGTGTTAAGTGTTGGCATTATTTTAAGTATATTAGTTTGTGTTTTGGTTGTATTTTTGGGCGTGTGTGGGGACGTGGAGGGACGCTGCCATGGCTGAGTTAACTCGGTCGTCCTCCCCTAGCGTCCGGATGCTTTCCTGAGACGTCCGGACGCTTCCTTGATTTCTCCGAATGTGGCCTTGAGGCATTCGAACTCATGCCAATGCCGTTTGGAGGTATACGTTGTCATTTTGATTGTGTCCAGACAGTATGTGAAAGCCGTCCGGACGTGGTTTATATTAAATTTAACAAGTTTAATTCTCTTTTGTGTGTTTGGACGTATTCCTATCGATGTTCGGACGCCTGGCAGTATCCCAACGGGGATAGTTGTCATTTTGACTTTGTCCAGATGCTTTTTCATTGTGGTCCGGACGTTTGAATGTTAGATTTAAATAGTTTTCTTATTCCTTTAGGGTTCGGTCTTATATCCAATTCTGTTCGGACGCTTCATCAAGCTGCCCAGACGGTTTAACTCAGTGTTCGAAAGTCTTTCTATCCATGCGAACGCTTTTTGTGTAGATTCTAAAAAAATGAGCAAGCGTCCACGTACCAGCGACTAGGCTGATGACGAGCAACCTTCCATTTCATCTTTAACGTTGGAGCAGCATATAGCGATTTTATATCCCACACGATTGTTGTCAAGCGGGATATCAAGTTGGTGATTTTAACGATGTTACATTTGAGGGTCACGTTTCCGAGGTGGTGGAGGAGATAGGTTGCTTCTGTTGATCCATAGGACGGTATGCATCGAAGAACCTTGCGGGAGTTCTATTGTGATTTTACGGCGAGGACATCGAGGAGCCTAGTATGGAGCTCACTGTCCGTAACGTTCCGATCATATTCTCGCGAGCTGATTCTTTACAAGAGATTTGGCAGCGTTCCCAAACCTGCCAATGAGCAGGAGGCCGGCCTACTAAGGCCGAGGTATTCCGGACTATGCTGGGTGAGGATACAACTATTTTGGACGGACTATATTATACACTGGCAGCTGTTCCTTTCTGGCAGATCATGCACGTAATCTTAAACTCCCCATCGACCCTAGGAAGCACACCACAGAGCTGTCTTATAGTCGGGTCGAGTTCTTGCTTGGTAGTTTACGGGGGCTACCTGTTATATGGCATCCTACATCTACCAGTCCATTCGTGCGAGGCCCTGAAGACGATGCTATGAATTCATTGCCGCACATTCTTCTGACCCATTCCTGCACGCCATGTGGTACCTCGAGAGTGGTGACGAGCTGAGTTCCACTTGGGTCGATCAACAAGACAATGCTCTCCAAATTGATTGCCCAGACATGCCGAGTGCTGAATACCGTTGTTTAGATGTAATTGCAATGCGAACACAAGTTGAGGGGCAAAACTCACCGGTAGTGCCCACGACATGGGTGGAGGCATGATATCGACATATTAATGGAAAAAGAGTTTCTTGTCGATACTTCAACAACTGAACATTATGTTCATTTGGTCACGACTCAGAAGAAGATAAAAAGTTGAGAATGAGTTAAGTTGTACGAAGCGCAGCATATTCTTTAGTTGCGTACTGTCAGATTTGAAACTTGACATAATTTGGACGATGATAGAGAAGAATTTGTGACGTGTGTTAAGAACTGATGAACGTCGATGGTAAGATGAAGGAAAATGCTAGTGCTACAATGGGCATTTAAAAGGACTTGCATTTGGTTCAGTCAGTAGGAGGTGATGCCTCAGCATTATTTTTTAACATGAACCTGAAAGGTGTCCCAGTTTTCATGATACGAGCAAGGTCAGACTCATTCCGCGCCTACTAGGAAACGAAGTATGTACCTTGAATTGGTGGAGATGCTCCAATAAGTTTAAAACCATGCATTGGGATTCTTTGTAAGTTGCATTTCCCTTATCATTTTTTACATTATCATTTAGCAGTTCATTTACAGAGTTCAATTTGTGGTGTATCTATGGGGAAGATGAAAATTTCTAAGAACACACAATGAGGGGCAGAGCTGTAAACTTGATCCTATAGAAAAAACCGGAATTTGTGAATGTGATCATTGTCACTTGTTTGCAATATTCTCTTTGAAACTAAAAGCTGGCGTTCTGAGCTGAGAGCGGAATATTTGCTCATTTAACACTTATCAGTTTATTTATTTTAATTTATTATAAAAGATCTTGTTTCTTTATAGTGAGCACTTGGAAGAATCAATCACCAATAAATGTTGATAGAAGGCACGAAGAAGAATTTCCGTTACGGTTTAGAAATCGGTTATTTATTTAATTTTTGTCTCTATTATATGTTTAATTTTAATTGATCATTTTTTTAGATTCAAACTTAACACTTGTTTATTATTTTAGATTCAAACTATGCGCAATGAAAATCCTGGCTCGGTGTCGGATGATTTGTATGCATTAGCATCTGATCCGGATCAGCGGGCACATTGTTATTGTCGGTGTGTAGTGAACGGAGTTAGGTTTCACACGGTCTTCGTGAACATTTCGTAACACTCAAAATAGTAGTGTGGTTGTTCCGGGGGACCATGATGGGGAAGATGTTGATTTTTACGGCTAGGTTGTGGATATTTACGCATTGCGTTATTTGTGAGGGAATCTAGTATATTTACTCAAATGTGGCTAGTTTTGACTTGAGTACTCAAAACTTAAGTCTTGATAAAAGTGGTCAGTTTGTTAGTATTAACACATTTCAAAAGTGGTACAAAGACGACTCGTTTGTGCTAACTTTTCAGGGGAATCACGTGTTTGATATCGATGATATGAAGTTGGGTGGTCACTGGAAGATTGTTCAAAAGATTACCCCTAGAAACACGTATAATGTTCCACCTATTGAGGAGGAAGCTAGTGAAGATGGAGAAAGACCGTTGAACTGTGCATACCAGGAGAATGAGTTTGTTGAGTTTTTTGTGGACTTTAGCTCCTTTGACTTGATCTCATTGGTACTAGAAATGAGGGTGCGACACTTATGTAACCGATGATGGTGTTCCATAACAGCGTTGAAGTAGAAGGAAGCGATGATTCCCCGGAATCGGTCAGATGAAGATTGTAGTGACACCGTTGCGTTCGAGTGATTCCAAATTGTCGTAACTGAGTGACAATTAGAATCGTCACAATTTACACCGTTATTCGCAATTACCTACGAATAATAATCGTGATAGAGTGACAAATTAAAATTTCATGAACACTATTCAGTTGTATTCTAACAAAAAAATTTGGTAAAAAGTCCGCACATTATAAATGCTTCTTCCGAATGTGTGGTTCCATGTTGCAAAACTTCAGACCATCGAAACCGTCCGACCCATAAATACCTGTATAAGTTCTAGAACCTTTTTGAATTCATTTTAATGACGTTAAATTTGAGGGCCAACGACGTTTTCACTATCTATTTGAGATCTCTCAAGGAACTTAGGTAAAACTTCCTTCATGAATTTGCTTCTCATTTCATGCATTTCGATTAAATACCGTCCGTTGTTTAGTTTGTTGTGTTGTTTGTGTTATCAAATTATTTGGTGTTCATCGAAACACGTTGTTTTTCATCAGTTTTTGAGAGTCATTGTCGTTCGGACGCTAAAATTTAAACGACGCAGTTTGGTTCGTCGAACGGTTTATGATGTTCGGACGGTTTTTGCTGGATGGCGGGAGAAGTATACCAATGTCGAGGGACAAACAGAGCGACCAGCTTGGGAGACGCCTATTTAGCGGAGTTAAAGAGAGTATTTGGCGATAGTGCAGCCGACGCATTCGTTGTGCATGGAGCTCCAATGCCGCTTGACCGGTCTGGAGACCAAATTGCTCTAAGGATAGGGCTATAAGGAAGAGCTGAATATTATGTGGATGGAATAATAAGAGAACAAATTCTCAGTTGTCTCAGTTTGTCCATACGTTCCGGTACAACTGAGACACTCGTCAGACGGGTGGATAATATGGAGGAGCTTTGGCGCATGTTCGTGACGGACAAGATTTGCTCATGATTTGGACTAGTCTCTGTTTATGACTTTGAAGGACGTCTCCGTACTAGACATTATGATTGTGTTTTTCGTTCGGTATTTGGATTATTTTTGATATTTTATATTAATTATGTTTTTCATTGATTAAATTTATTACAATTTAAACGATAATTATACTTACACTAACAAACGGTTAGTGTAATTAGCTTGCAATTACAATTAAATGGTGATTAGTTATAAGGATATTTAATATAAAAATATGATATTTTTTATGTACAAAATAAATAAATAAGTTAAAAATTTGAGCCAAATTACATTGAAGACGTATTAAATATGTAAATTAAATCATTTAAATAAATTAAGTTGAGTGAAGTAAATTAAATTTAGTGAATTTAAATAAATCTATTAGAGGTTCGACGATGGTGCCCGTGTTTAAGGCTTATGGACTTGGGACGGTTGCGAAAAATGTATCGCTACACATGTTTATATACGACGGGAAAATAGTCACTGTCCAAACGATATTTGCTGACGATATTTCAGCCAAACGTGCTCTTCCACATCGCGCGAAGTTAGTGGGAAGCCGTTCGCACGTCAAAAAGTGTTAGACGTTTTATTGCGTAGAACCGTTTTAAAGTTTAAATTTTGGCATTTAATAGAAGTACGTTGATTGGGCCACGTGTGCAAAAAACATCCAGACGCTGTGAGGATGTATGCTATCGACGAATTCTGAAAAGTGAACAGTTTTCATTTTCATAAATACCGAACCATTTCTCATAAAAATCTCTGAAACTCAATTTTTTCTTCTCAAATCTTGACGTAATATCACTCTTTTGGATCTAATCACTTTAGGTATGTTTTGCTTACTTTTAACAAGATTTTAATGGTAAAAATTTTTTTATAGTTTTACGTATAGAATTTCAATTCCATTTTTTGTATAGTACATTGTGTTTTTTGATTGATTGTGTTAAGTGTTGCATTATTTTAAGTATATTAGTTTGTGTTTTGGTTGTATTTTTGGGCGTGTGGGGAGGTGGAGGGACGCTGCCATGGCTGAGTTAACTCGGTCGAGCGTCCGGATGCTTTTAGACGTCCGGACGCTTCCTTGGAAAGGCATTACTCGCCAATGCCTATACGTTGTCATTTTGATTGTGTAGTAGTGAAATCCGGACGTGGTTTATATTAAATTTATTTAAGACGTATTCCTATTGTTCGGAAGACGTCATTTTGACTTGTCCAGACAACGTTTGAATTTAGATTTAAATAGTCCTTTAGGGTTCGGTATATATTCTGTTCGGACGCTTTTGTTTTCAGTGTTCGAGTCTTTCTATCCATGCGAACGCTTTTTGTGTAGATTCTAAAAAATGAGAAGCGTCCACGTACCAGCGCCAGGCTGATGACGAGCAACCTTCCATTTCATCTTTAACGTTGGAGCAGCATATAGCGATTGTTATGTCCCACACGATTGTTGTCAAGCGGGATATCAAGTTGGTGGATTTCTACGATGTTACATTTGAGGGTCAACGTTTCTGGAGGTGGTGGAGGGTTAGGTTGGCTTCCGTTGATCCATAGGACCGGCTATGCATCAAAGAATATGGTGCGGGAGTTTATTGTCTATATTACGGGCGAGGGACCTCGAGAGCCTAGTATGGAGCTCACTGTCCGTAACGTTCCGATCATATTCTTGTTGAAGAGCTGGAAGATTCTTGGGGTACAAGAGGGATTTGGCAGCGTTCCCAAACCTGCCAATGAGCAGGAGGGCCGGTCTACTAAGGCCGAGGTATTCCGGACTATGCTGGGTGAGGATACAACTATTTTGGACGGAGCCTATATTATACACTGGCAGCTGTGTCCTTTTGGCAGATCATGCACTAATCCTATGCTCCACCATCGACCCGAAGGAAGCACACCACAGAGCTGTCTTATAGTCGGGCGAGTTTTGTACTGGTAGTTGTACGGGGCTACCTGTTGATATAGCATCCTACATCTACCAGTCCATTCGTGCAGAGGTGAAGACGGATGCTATGATTTCATTGCCGCACGAGATTCTTCTGACCCAGTTCCTGCACGCCATGATGGTATCGAGGGTGCTGACGAGCTGAGGGTCGTTCCATTTGGTTTCAACAAGACAATGCTCTCCAAATTGATTGCCCAGACATGCCGAGTGCTGAATACCGTTGTTTAGCATGCCCTAATTGCAATGCGAACACAACGTCGTTTTGGTTGAAACATAGGGGCAAAAATTAGTTGCCCTTACGCATGGGTGGAGGCATGATATAGACATATTTAGTTTAGAGCATTGAAGAAGTCATGGATAGGAGATACTTCAACAACTTGATTCGGTATCATTATGTTCATTTGGGACGACTCAGAAGAAGATAAAAAGGGTTGAGAATGAGTTAAGTTGTACGAAGCGCAGCATATTCTTTGAGTTGGTACTGGTCAGATTTGAAACTTCGACATAATTTGGACGTCATGCACATAGAGAAGAATATTTGTGACAATGTGTTAAGAACTTTGATGAACGTCGATGGTAAGATGAAGGAAAATGCTAGTGCTCAAAGGACTTGGCATTAATGGGCATTTAAAAGGACTTGCATTTGCAGGTTCGGGTCAGTAGGAGGTGATGCCTCAAGCATTATTTACTTTAACGAAGGATGAACATAAGAAGTGTTATGAATGGCTGAAAGGTGTCAAGTTTCTGGATGGATACGCCTCTAACATATCCTGGTGCGTGAATATAAAAAAAAAGATAATGGGTATGAAGAGTCACGACTCATACGTCTTGTTGCAGCGACTATTACTGGCAATGATACATAGGTTGTTAGGAAACGAAGTATGTACAACATTGACTAAGTTGAGCTTATTCTTTGGAGACTTGTGCTCAAGAACAATAAGTTTAGACGTTGTAGACCAGTTACAGAAGGACATTGGAATGATTCTTTGCAAGTTGGAAGGCATTTTCCCTCTATCATTTTTTACTATTATGGTTCATTTAGCAGTTCATTTACCTCGGAGGTGAAACTTGGGGGTCCAGTTCAATTTCGGTAGATGTATCAATGGAGAGGTATATGGGGAAGATGAAGCATTTTGTTTAGAACAGGGCATGATATGAGGGTTCCATAGCAGAGAATTATCTGTTAAATGATTGTCTAACTTTTTACTCAATGTATCTTGGTACGGTTGAGATGAGATTTAATAGAAAAAACCGGAATTATGCTGACATGGATGATCGAAGTTGTCATTTTTCTGTGTTTACTCAAAGTATTCGGCCACTGGGAGTTGATAGGGGTCAAGATTTGAATACAAAGGAATTTACAAAAGCGCAGTGGTACGTACTCAACAACTGTTCAAAAATTAGCCAACATATAGAGTAAGCGCTTATAAGAATATTTGCTCATTTAATCACTTATCAGTTTATTATATTTTAATTTATTATAAAATATCTTATTTCTTTATAGTGAGCACTTGGAAGAGATGAGGAGATAATCACCAATAAATGTTGATAGGAGGCACGAAGAAGAATTTCCGTTATGGTTTAGAAATCGGGTATTTATTTAATTTTGTCCTATTATATGTTTAATTTTAATTGATCATTTTTTTTAGATTCAAACTTAACACGTGTTTACTATTTTAGATTCAAACTATGCGCAATGAAAATCCTGGCTCGGTGTCGGATGATTTGTATGCATTAGCATCTGTCCGGATCAGCGGGCACTTTGTTATTCTAGGTGTGTAGTGAATGGAGTTAGGTTTCACACGGTCTTTCGTGAACAGTTTCGTAACACTCAGAATAGTGGTGTGGTTGTTCCGGGGGACCATGATGGGGAAGATGTTGATTTTTACGGCTAGGTTGTGGATATTTACGCATTGCGTTATTTGTGGGGAATTTAGTTTATTTACTCAAATGTGACTGGTTTGACTTGAGTACTCAAAACTTAGGTCTTGATAAAAGTGGTCGGTTTGTTAGTATTAACACATCCCTGAAAGTGGTACAAAGACGACTCGTTTGTGCTAACTTTTCAGGGGAATCACGTGTTTGATATCGATGATATGAAGTTGGGTGGTCACTGGAAGATTGTTCAAAAGATTACCCCTAGAAACACGTATGATATTCCACCTATTGAGGAGGAAGCTAGTGAAGATGGAGAAAGACTATTGAACCGTAGACTTTAGCTCATTTGACATGATCCCGTTGACTAGAAATGAGTCGAGGCTTATGTGCCTGTAACCGATGAGAGTGGTCCACAACAGCGTGAAGTAGAAGGAAGCGATGATTCCTCGGAATCGTTCAGTGAAGATTGTAGTGATTCTGAAGAATATGACTCCGAGGATTAAAGTAACTTTATCGTTTCAATTTACTTTGTGTTTCTATTTTATATTCATTTTGAGTAACATAATTCATTGTGTTTTTTTTCTCTAATATTGATTTATTTGGTCACAGGACAACGTCATGCCAGCAGGAGGGAAACCTCTTCGTGCGATTCATCAGTTTGAGCTGAGAGTAGTCCCGGTACACTAGCAGTGTCGGGTCCTTCACTTAGGGATAGGAACGAATTACCGTCCCCTACCACAGCCAGTCCAGTAGGCACCCAAAGTAGTTGTGCGTGTAAGTATCTTAGCCCGTCAATCTTAATTAAATATTATGACTTTTAAATTTCTATACTTAATTGAATTTTAAATTTATTGTTCTTCATTTGAAATGACATCCGTAATTAGACACGTTCAAGGTAGCGTGTAAATTCTTACTCAAGGCTTGCATCGAAGGAAAGTTGACTTTCCATATCCTTGATGGACGTACGGGTAGTGATGACAAGGCGTCCTTAATGCTCTTGAGTCATATTGGTGCGTTCGTTTGACAACATGTCCCATTTGAGACGAGTAAGTGGAAGGAGGTCCCCGACGAGGTTAAATCGTAAGTGATGAACCAAGTGTTGGTAAGTATAATTTATTAAATTATAATTTTTGAAACTTTTATACGTACCAACTGTTATATATGTTTAGGATGACTTCCAACTAGATTACGACCGAACCGAGGATCGCATCACTGTGACGTCTACGATGAACACAATACAGGATGCACAAAAATAGAATGTTCCAACATTACTTGGTGTTCAATTCCAAGAAGAGGCGTTAGAGCACCGTATCCCGATATGAACAAGGAAGAATGGAATCGTGTTTGTGATTTATTCGCGAGCGAGGAATTTTAGGTTAAACATTTTTATTCGTCCTAAATGTTTATTTTATTTTATTATTAATTGTGGTAACAACTGTAAATGTACAATGCAGAGGAGAGTGCAATCAACAAGGAGAATAGAGCTAAGCTGAAGATTGTACACAGCGAGGTCGAGAGCCATGACATTTTTTATTATTTATTATTTAAATAAATGACTTAGGTATTTTAATATGCACATTCTATATTTCTTTTGGTGTACAGAAAAATCCAGAATCTGATGAGATTAGTCTGCGTTGCTATATAAAAAGACGCATACTAATAAGGATGGCATGTGGACATCAGAAGATGCACGGAAAATTTGTAAGTTGTAACATTAGATTTAATGATGCATTCGTATGCATTTATGTTTCATATGTGCTAATTTTATCTTCTTTTCTAATTTTGTAGGAAAAAATAGAGGCGTTACAGTTGCAGCACGAGTTAGAGGGAAAGTCATACACCGAAGTGGAGATTTTCGCTGAGGTGTTGGGGACGAAAGCGGGTTATGTGCGAGGTTTAGGCCGTTCAGTACGGTTTGTTGGATCATCTTCATCAGCAGCGTCCGTTGATTTGTCCCGGAGATTGGAGGAGGCCAGATTAGAGATTGAGGAGATGAGGGCTAGATAGATGGAATATGAAGCGCTTTTGGTCAAGTGGTCAATATGGAGCAGACGATGCGAGAGCATTTGTAGATGATAGAGGAGCAGCAATGGAAGAAAGATAAAGAGCTAATGCAGATGATGACGGAGCAGTAATGGAAAAAGACGAAGAGCATCAGAAGATGATGTAGGAACAACGAAGGAACCTAGTGGAACAACAAGAATGGAGGATGCAACTAATGGCGGAGCAGATGCGTGAGCAGCTGATGGAGCAGATTAGATAGCTGCAATCTCGTACGACACCAAACGAAAATTTGGGTAGATTTATGTATTTTCACTACTTTGTCAGTACTTATCGATTATGTATTTTATTTACTTTTAATGACGATTGCATATTTGTACATGTTTTATTATACTACGAGTATTGAATATCTTTCTATTTATATTATTTGCAAATTATTTTTAATATTTTAATTAAATTAATTCAAATATGTAGAAAATGGTTCGAATGGAAACAAAAGTCGTCCGAACGGTACAATGATAACGTGTGCATGCGTAAATATTCGTCTGAACCGTTCGCGTGAAATTCGTCCGTTCGAATGGTTATTCTCATGTGCACACGGTTTTTTAATAAGAAACTGTTTGCACAATAATAAAATACGTTCCAACGTGTTCAACAGAAAAAGCACCCAAACTTTGTTTGTAAGTGTTTGAACGGTTTTTGAAGTTGACAAAAAATATTTCGTCATAATGAAACAACCGTGCAGACAACTTTACATAAGCGTTTAGACATTTTTATATTACCGTTCGGACGATGTTATACAACATTTCATCATATTGGACCAACCGTTTGCATGAGTTGTGCGAACGTATGGAGAGTACGTTCGCACAGCTCATGCGAACGGATGGGCTGTATTGGGCATGATGATTTTCAATTTCGTCAATATGGCACAAAACCATTCGGATGGTATTGTATACCGTCCGAACGGTTTTGAGCGACAAAACACGAAAATCGTCATCTAAAACTTTGGCTGACGGGCTTTAAGTGACAAACTAGATGATAATTAGATTTTGTCGCCCAAAACATTAGCCGATGAAATTTGCACTTTGGGTGACAAATTTTTTTGACACCCAAAGTCTTTTTTCTTATAGTGCATCTATGTTAGACAACTGTCAACAAATTGAACCACATATGTTGTATTTGCCCTATTTGAACATAAAATGACAAAATCACCCTTTTTCATTTCATTGTTTGGTTCTCTTTGGATTTTTTATGTTATATTTTTCTCCACTTTTGGTGTTTTTTAATAGCCCAAGGTTTTAAATTTTAAAATTTTTACTTTGAAAATAGGCAGTTATGTTGCATGGTTCATTTTCTATCTAAATTTGTGTTTAATTTAATGAAAATCATATATAGAGGATACAATGTGTTAGTAATTAATATTTTGGGGTTGAAACGTATAAAAGTTAGTAGTTTAAGACATAAAATGTTAATGACCCTATATAATTTAGAGGTGAAAAATGTATTTAACTCTTTAATTTTTGAGTTAAAAGAGGAAAAAATATTAAGAGGTAATCTAATTTTGCAGAGTAGACAAGTCAAAAGGGTCCATACTACAAATAAATAAAAATCCATTACACTGCTACATAGTCAAAAGGATCCAAGCTTAGTAAGTAGAGATGGTTAATCCTAGTACGAGGTCGAGCCATTTCATAATATAACTTCTATTATTATTATTTTTTTCTCTACGTAACTTGGGATTTTCATTCCGAATACATTTTGCTGCTAGAAACAGCAGAGTCATCATCAAATACAATATGGCATGGTACATCTTCGGGATTAAAGTCCCCATGCCTGTCGTGACTCTAACCCCATTGCGCTATACTATGCGCCAGTATATTGCGTTCCCGCAGTGTCCATTGCAGTTTCCAACGAGTATGAACCTGCAGCAAAAGCCTCATGGTAGTCACTTCTTCGATCAGTGAGTCTGGGATACATTCTACATTCACAAATTGTTCCACCAAAGTCAAGGAATCACCCTCTATAATAATATCAGTCTCCATAGTCTTCAGTAAGGGCAAAGGCCATCCTGGCTCACTGGCTGCACGACCTTCCCCTTTGAGAGGATCCAGCCCACGATTCTTGTTGGTACCCTAGATTTCTCCCCTGCTAGTGCGACTTACTACGGCAATACAGAACCAGTTGTCCTGCACAGCAACATCAAAGTTAATTTTGATTGTCCCCTCCTGAGGCAGTGTCCACTGGGCAGGAGTGTGGCTCACAGTATTCCCCCAAGCCTCCTTGTGAGACGCATATCTTCGACGAACTGAGCGAACCAGCTCCCATAGATCCATACCCTGCCCCGTGTGCACAAGGGTGTTGCGATGGCACCATATCATATCCAATATGATAGCAGCAGGCAGCATTATTAGGGGCCAATTGCTCTGATACACCCTCGGCAATTGCTTTGGATCGAGGATAAATTTAACCCAAAGCTGAATAGGGTTTGTTGCAAACACGTTGGATAGGAGGGGCCACGGGCCATTACGCCAAAGAATAATACTCAGAGGGCATCCCATGAAGAGATTGGCTGGGGTTTCTTCATAATGATGGCAAGCCGGGCATTTTGTAAAGGACTCATCCAAGCATTGCGATGTGTGATAGTTTATGCGGAATTAAACTAAATAAATAACATGTTTTCAACAAAACATCAATCAGGATTATAATTGCAATTGCGGATTCGATTACTTACCTTGATATAGTAATTCGGGAATCCACAAGTTTCAACCCGCTTCACGATCCAATCCAAAGCTCCAATGATTCAGAATAGAATAGCAACAGAATAAAATAGCAACACAAATGTCTTGCCTCCTAAGGGATTTATGTCACTCTCTCCTTTTAGGGATTTCTCTAATAGGTTCTGATGGCCAACCCCTTGAATATAACAGTTATATTTATAGGCCTTGGGAAACCCTAGAGAGAGCATGAGACATAGGATCCTTAGGGATCTCAAATTCCAGCCGTAGGATTAAACTGAAGAACTCTTCTTCTAATAAAATTAGGGCTTCTACTAATTACAATCAAGTCCATCAACATATTGTAATTGACCCCTGAAATTTGAGATTATTGCAAATATGCCCCTTTTACATACAATTAATTCCTTCCACCAAACTATATTCCATATGAGATATTAGGACTGGATTAATTATTTGGTTATCGAGGGCACATAATTCTAACAATCTCCCACTTGCCCTCAGAACCAAATATCACCGTCACGTCCCTATCTCATGTAAACCTTGATTTCTTAGTTCACAACTCAGTTGGACCACAAAACAATTTTGAAATATATATAATATACTTTTATGTATTCAAAAATAGTTTTGTAAAACACATCCGGCCGGATTTCTTTTGGTCCAACACTTATATGAACATTAATTGAATATACTGTCTCTCCAAGAGACTGGTGGATTCCTTGTTGAGCATTCATACAACTCATCCATCACGCACACAACCCAACATGTCCGTATATAGTCCTGAATGGACATCACCGGTTGACAACGTCAAAGTATGTGTACATAATACATGAATAAATACAAACCTCTCAGGTCTAAGGACAATACCGAATTGTGATAGAACAACCTTTAACCTGACAGTGATCATTTTCCAAAAGGCGTTCTTTATCGGATCCTGTTCAGTGTATGTACCTATTACATGACACCCACTTGTCTGCTTAAGGTCATACCTCAATGATGGAATCAATCATTCTCCGCACAACAAGTGTAGACTTTATGACACAAAAGTCTAGAACAATTTCAGGCTTACAAGGAACTGAAAAATCATTATTCCCTGCCTTTGATTCATTAATCTCTAGCATGATTTTTCTACAATGTTGCTGAACAAATTTACATACATAACATCTCATGTTACGTATAAACCCATAACAACAATAATATATGTGAAAAAAAATAAACTTTTATTATCAAATAATAAAGGAAAAACAAAACGTCAAACCCAATCATACATATATCTCAAACCCATATCTTAATATGTTTCTCAAACACTTTCTGAGATAAAGGCTTTGTAAATGGATCAGCTAAATTATCAGCTGATGCAACCTTCACCATTGTGACATCACCTCTGATATGATATCACGTATTAGGTGAAAACGACGTTCTATGTGCTTCGTCCTTTGATGAGACCTTGGTTCCACTGCCTGTGCAATTGCACCATTGTTATCGCAGTATAAGGAAATAGGCGCCTCAATCGAAGGGACAACTTCAAGTTCTTGAATGAACTTGCGAATCCACACAGCTTCCTTTGCAGCTTCACTTGCAGCAACATATTCTGCCTCAGTTGTAGAATCAGCAGTAGTACTTTGCTTGAAACTTCTCCAACTGAATGCTCCTTTGCCAAGAAGGAACACAAACCCGGATGTTGATCTTCTATCATCAATGTCTGATTGAAAATCCGAATCTGTATATCCCTGGACAGTCAGATCCTCACTACCATACACTAAGAAATAGTGTTTTGTATTTCTCAAATACCTGAGGATATGTTTTACTGCTGACCAATGTTCTGGACCTGGATTGGATTGGTATCTACTCACAACGCTAACTGCGTGACTGATATCAGGTCTAGTACAAAGCATAGCATACATGAGACTCCCTACAGCCGAAGCATAATGGCAGTTACTCATCTTCTCTCTTTCTTCAGGTGTTTTTGGACACATCTGCTTAGAGAGATGAATTCCATGTCTAAAGGGTAGAAACCCTTTCTTGGAATTTACCATGCTAAATCTAGCCAATATCCTGTCAATATAATTGACCTGTGAGAGACCCAATAATCTCTTCTTTCGGTCTCTAAACACTTTGATCCCGAGTATGTAGGATGCTTCCCCAAGGTCTTTCATTGAAAATTGGTTAGACAACCACATTTTCACAGATGACAAAGCCCCTACATCATTCCCAATGAGTAGTATGTCATCTACATAAAGAACCAAAAAGGTGATAGCACTCCCACTAACCTTCTTGTAGACACAAGGTTCATCCATGTTTTGTGAGAAACCAAACATTTTGATTGACTCATTAAAACGGATGTTCCAACAACGTGATGCTTGTTTTAGGCCATAAATGGATTTCTCCAATTTGCACACTTTTGATTCATTTTCCGAGATATGAAACCTCTGGCTGGTCCATATAAATTTCTTCATGGATGTACCCATTCAAGAATGCGGTTTTCACATCCATCTGCCATATCTCATAATCATAGTATGCTGCAATTGCCAACAGAATCCTTATGGACTTTAGCATAGCTACTGGTGAAAAGGTTTCCTCATAATCAATACCAGCCTTTTGAGTATACCCTTTCGCTACCAGCCTAGCTTTAAAGGTCTCTACCTTTCCTGTTGGTCCAAGTTTCCTTTTGTAGACCCATTTGCAACCTATAGGCTTAATGCCTTCTGGTTTGTCTACCAAGGTCCATACCTTGTTGGAATACATGGAGTCCATCTCTGATTCCATGGCCACATGCCAATGCTTAGCATCTTTGTCTTTCACAGCCTCTGTATAATCACAAGGATCAATCTCCAGTCCCTCAGAATCCATTTGATAAATCTCATTTAACAAACTGAATTTTACTGGAGGTCTTATAATCCTTTTACTACGACGAGGCTCCTGTGTCTCAACAGGTTCAGTTTGATCAGTGGGAATAATCACTTGATCATCATTATTCTCATTCTGCTCAGTCACTGTACTATCTCTTTGCTCATCAAGAGCAACTCTACTCTCAGTTTCATTCAAACTATAATCCTCTTCAAGAAAAGTAGCATTCCTGCTAACAAACACTTTGTTTTCATTTGGATTATAGAAGTAGAAACCAGTAGTCATTTTGGGATAGCCTACAAATAGGCACCTATCAGTCCTTGATCCCAGCTTATCCACATTAAACCTTTTAACATGAGCTGGACAACCCCATATCTTAATATGATTTAGGCTTGGCTTCTTGCCAGTCCATAACTCATATGGGGTATTAGGAACTGATTTTGTAGGGATCCTGTTTAACAAGTAAACAACGGTCTCCAAAGCATGTCCCCAAAATGATATGGGCAACTCAGATATGCTCATCATGGAACGAACCATATCCAATAGGGTTCTATTCCTTCTCTCTGCAACACCATTGTGCTGTGGTGTGCCGATATGATTCCATGATCTTTAAGTTTAAAATCATCCAAGAGGTATTCGCCTCCCCTATCGGAGCGAATCATTTTAATGGACTTTCCAAAACTTCTCCAATTTCCGCGCCCACGCATTCGATGTAATACTTCCATGAGATGAAAGTGGAGGAATCCTTTCCAAAACTTCATTGTGGTTGAACTTTTCAAAGGGATTTATGCTTCATAAGGTATAGATAATCATATCTAGAATAATCATCAATGAAAGTAATGAAATAAGAGAAACCTCCTCTTGCCATGTGGTTGAAGGGACCATAAACATCAGTATGTTTAATTCTAATACTTTTGTGGCTCTAATTCCCTTTCCTGTAAAAGGGCTTTTGGTCATCTTTCCTTGTAAGCAGGGCTTACAGATTGGATAGGGCTCAATTTTTAGAAATTGTAATGGCCCATCCCTTACCAATCTATTGATCCTATCAATATTGGCATGACCAAGTCTTAGATGCCACAAGTAAGTTGGATTAACATCCCTTTGCCTTTTTTCTTGTCACCCTCTTTGTTTCCTTGTTCACCTTGAACATTCTTAGCTGCCTGATACCCCTTATTATTTTTCTTGAAGTTCTTAAACTTGGGTTTCAGTTTCATTGAGGCATTAGATTTCTCTGTGACCATCACAGTAGGTTTGTCCTTCTTGATGAGATCTTGAGCTGACTGCAACATATTGAGCAGCTCTGACAATGTCACACTCATCTTGTTCATATTGTAATTAAGGACAAACTGATTAAAAGAATCAGGCAGAGATGAAAGAATGGCATCAACTTTTGTGTCATTATCCATCTCAACTCCCAAAATTGTCCAATTCGTTGATGAAAGAAATCATCTTCAAGACATGTTCCCGAACTGGGCTCCCTTCCACCATTTTGGTGGACATCAGATTCTTCATAGCAGTCTGCCTAGCAGATCTGCTCTGCTCTCGAAACATTTCTTGAAGATGCAACATAGCGCCTGCAGCTATAGCTATGCCCTCACAATCTTTCTGCAAAACATTTGAGATTGAGGCCATAATATAGCATTTTGCCATAATATCATCATCATGCCACTTGATAAAGATTGTCTTTTTTTTTCTTCCTCAGTGGCATTATTCAGGGCAAGCTCAGGTGTCTCAGAGGTGAGAACATAACCGATCTTATCGGCTGAGAGAACAATCATAAGATTTCTCTTCCAATCAACATAATTTGGTCCTGTCAACCGATTGTCATCTAGAATCCTAGCCAAAGGATTAAAAGTCATTTTTGAATCTGCAAAACAATTTCACATATATATTTCCATTAGATTCAAGTTTTTGAAATACTAATGGTACCACCCATTCGAATAATAAACAGATATATCAAATATATCGCAACAATGAGAAATATAACATTTATATTCATGACATCCTAAATGGGTATCGAGAACCTCTACCTTACATGCAACAACAATTCCATTTTGGTAATCATTGTACATATCTTGCAAAGGCGAATAGCTACTATTCATCAAAATTTACATCATATGCAAAATATTTTAAAATATTTGTGATTCTCGATTTTCTTTTGGCCTACCTAAATAAACACATCTTATACTATTTTAGTACTTGCGTTTATTTGGTTTGTGCATTCCATTATCTAAGTGTGTTCCAAATTCTTGTGAGTTTATGTCACTATTTTAGTAGACACTCCCACTGAGATGTAGACACTTATCTTCCCAAGAGATAAACAAGAAAATTTTACAAAATTAAAATCGGTCTTATCCATTTTGGCTTCAACCAATTTTAAACAAGTAAAACTCTATTTATTGATAATAGAGACCATAGGAAAAATTACAATAATTAATCCTATTCAGCACCCAAAATTGGAAGAAAAAAATTCCATTTTTTTTTATGTCGGTCAACCGTTGACTGTTGACCGGTCAAATTGGTCAACTGGGCTAGACCGGTCAAACCGGTCGGACTCTCGCCAGACCGGTCCATCCCCGGACCGGTCAGGCCGGACCAGCTTGGCGCGTGGGCTGGGTTCACAACCCAACCCAGCCCAAGCGTTGGGCTGGGCTCCAAGCCCAGCCAGCCCATCGGTGGGGCTGGGTTCTTAACTCAGCCCAAGGGTTGGGCTAGGTTAGAACCCAGCCCAATACGTCCCTCTTTTTTTTTTTTTTTTTTTGACCCAGCCCAACCTTTGGGCTTGGCTGCTAGCCTTGGGCAGGGTAGGGCAATTGTTGCCCTATTCGAGGCCCAAGCGTTTGACCCAGGGCATCTCAATGCCCTGGGCACTGCTGGCCCCTTGCAGGAATGCAAGGTTGGCCTGCAGCCAGCCTCCACAGCTGGCGCAGTCCGCTCAGTCTCCGGTGGCACTGTTCATCACGTGAATAGTGTTTTTTTAAATCATTCCAAACATTTACTGTTCATAAAATTTTTTGGAACAAAAAACATGAACAGTAAATCAAATTTTCATACAATAAAATTATGCACTATTTATAATAGTGCGCGAACAGTAACCGGAAAGGTTTTGGTTTTTGATTCTTAATAAAAAAATTCGCAAGGTCCTAATAATCCAACAATTGCAATCATATGAACTTGGCTCTGATACCACTGATAGTTTATGCGGAATAAAACTAAATTCGTAAGTTTCAATCCGCTTCACGATCCAATCCAAAGCTCCAACGATTCAGAATAGAATAGCAAGATAACAAAATAGCAACACAAATGTCTTGCCTCCTAAAGGATTTATGTCACTCTCTCCTTTTAGGGATTTCTCTAATAGGTTCTGATGGCCAACCCCTTGAATATAACAGTTATATTTATAGGCCTTGGGAAACCCTAGAGAGAGCATGAGACATAGGATCCTTAGGGATCTCAAATTCCAACTATAGGATTAAACTGAAGAACTTTTCTTCTAATAAAATTAGGGCTTCTACTAATTACAATCAAGTCCATCAACATATTGTAATTGACGCTTGAAATTTGAGATTATTGCAAATATGCCCTTTTACATACAATTAATTCCTTCCACCAAACTATATTCCTTATGAGATATTAGGACTAGATTAATCATTTGGTTATCGAGGGCACATAATTCTAACAATGTGTTCCCTGTATTCCTTCTAAGAGGAAGGGCGTTTGTAGCCACCTTCGAAAAGAGGAGTTTCAAACGATGTTGTCCCTTGAGGCACCATATTCTTTTCCATTCCTGGGCTGATAAGTCTCCGAAACTGGCCATCTTCTCTCGTTGATCAGAAAGATATGCATCTTTGACAAAATGGCTCCTTTCTTGTTGAGAAGCCATCTAGGGGTGTCCCCTTTGGCCAGTTGCTGGGAGCCTAATAGATAGTATAGCCTCCGTTGATTCTACTTCAAAAAGCTCTCTGATCAGCGCTTCCTTCCATGTGTGATTATGTTCATCAATGAGATCACACACTTCATTATTACATCTCTCTACTAGAGCCCCTTCCTTTAGTTTAGGTATAAAACCAGAAACTTCAGGCACCCAAGGATCATTGAGGATTGTAACATTGAGGAACCGGGTCTCCGGTTTGCAAAATACTTTTCCAAATCCAAGTGTCACCCTGCGACATTGTAACATTGAGGAGCCGGGTTCCACTACAAATATTTGGCCTCCAATGTTTTGACCCACACGCAATCTTTTTGCCTAGCCATATCCCAACCCAATTTCGCCAACAAGGCCCTATTTGAAAGTTAGATATGTGGAAAATTAAATTACCAATTCACTTTGTTGATCTTCGAGAATTCTTCAATAATCTTCAAGTTTTTGTCAATCTCATAGTCTCGAGAATTCCACAATAGCAGCCCAAATGTTCTGCTTCCTTTCTCTCCACGCCCACAATCGTCGTAGGGTTTTTTGAGTTTTGATGGCCCACTCACAAACTTATGATTAGGGTAGACCATCTCATAACTATCATTTTATATGAAAACCCTATTTGTGATAGTGCATGGAATCGTTAGGGATCTTAGATCTCGACCATAGGATCACATGAAAAAACACTTTTTCCATTAAATCTGTTATATTCTTTTATTCCGAATTTTCAGGCTTCTACTAATTATAATCATGTCCATTAATATATTACAATTCACCCCCGAGAATTTGAAATTGATTTGTGAAATCCCTTTTGCTAACAATTATAATCGTTTATTTATCCTTTCACAATACTATATTCCATATGAGCTAATAGGACTAGAATATTATCATTGATAAAATCTCTACCTCATATAATTCTTAATTTTATAATTTGCAACTCGTTAGACTCTCAAATTGTTTCCAAAATAATTTCACAAATAAATATATAATATATTAATTTCAAAAAATATTTTCACAAAATTCCTCTGGCCAGAGATTTCTTTTTCTGAAGTCCAACCCTAAATAGATATAGTTGAATATACTACCTCACAAAGAGACTGGTGGATTCCTTATTAAGCATTTATACAAATTCATTCATCATGCACAAGACCCAGACGTTGTCTGGAATATTTGACCTAAGAAGATCATCACCAAAAGACTTGATCAGAGTATAAGTACACAATAAACAAATCTGTACAAACCTCTCAAGTCTAAGGATATCATAAACAAATTGCGCTGAATACCTTCTCACATCAATGATCACTTCCAAAAGGTATCCATATTTGATCTCATTCAGTGAATGTACTCTTACAGTGCACCTACTTGTTTGCTTAAGGTGACTATCTCGATTACTGAGTACATCCTATTTAATAGAGGCACAACGAGTATAGACTTTTTTGTAGATAAATATGTACCTTGGATGTAGAACAAAACATCAAGTGTACAAGGAATAGAAAAGTCATACTTCTTGCCTTCGATTCATTAACCATTGGCATGACTTTTCTACAATGTCACTAATTAATTATCGTGTAATATCTTATGTCACAACATATACCTAATATAATAAATATAAACACGTGGTATCTAAATAAACAATTATCTAATAAATGATTTTTAGGCATATTTCTTACAATCTCCCACTTGCACTAAAAAACATTCATACAGGTATCTCATACCCATGTATCCCCTTTCTATGTAATTTGCCTTTTAATGGTAGAGTTATCTGTTGTAACTAGCTTACAACTTCTCCAACCCATGTATGTTTACCTAATGTACATACTCAAATCCAAAGTTGATCAACTATCAATAAGTACATGAATTTGTGTATCCCTAGACAATCTACAAATTCTCAACTCCAAATACTAGCATATAGCATTTAATGCTTTTGAAGTACTTGAGAATATGCTAAATCGATGTCCAACATTCAGGGTCTATGTCAAATTAATATCCATTCACAATGCTAACTCATACTTGTCAATGTAGTTCCAAAAACCTATTTTCTAGGTTTCCAAACATTTTGATTCCAAGAACTTGGATCAGTTCCAAAGGACTTTAACTTGAAAAATGGTTCATCGACCATCTTTTCATTGATGATATCTCCTGGAAATCATTCCCAATGAGTTGTATACCACTAACATAATGAACTATAAAAATTACAAAACTCCCACTGACTTCTTGTCAACACAAGGTACACACATGTTTCATAAGTTATGAAATCAAACTATTTGATCATCTCATCAAAATGGATTCTCATCTTATGATCCTGAGTTCTGAACAATTGAGATTCATAGTAAGTTTAGTAACATCCATATTCAATTGATCTAATCAACCCTTCTATTAGCTTAGCTGACTGTTTCATCAAGAACTATCATGTTTTCACTTTCTCTTAGGCCGTACTTCTTTTATAAAAATAATATTCCTATTGATAATGACTACTTGTTTATTTGAGCTTATCAAATAATACATAGTGAACAGGAAATTCAAACATATGTTTATCACTCACTGAACAATATCTTATAAAGTTCAGTATATTATTTTTGCAACACCATTGTGATGTGGTGTAGCAAGTTAGACACCACACACAAGTGGGATTCACATCCCTCTTTCATTTTAGGGTTGCATCATTGACATCAGCATATTTTTCAATTTATTTATAGAGTCCATAATATTTTCCAAAAAATATATAAATCATCAATATTAGTACCAAAAGCAATAAACTCTTTGCATTTTAAACTTTTGGAAAAATAAATCACATTTCTATGAAATTTTGGTACATGTAAAGATAATTTTTCAAAAACAAAAAATTTTATTCTTGTGTAAACTCTTATAAATAATTCCAATGGCGGTTGCTGCAATACTTGTAGTTATTCCCATCTTCTACACAATTTCCCTTTCACTTAATCATCTGGGTTTCCTTAAACCCTTGCAACTTATTGCAAAAGTGAGATATAGTGTTCAAAAGGGCATACAAAAAATTTAATCGACAATACATTAAATTGAATTTAATGACAAGCATACCTTCAGTAGGATTACCTTTTCCAATAAATATATATTGGCCTAGTCCAAAATCATCATATAAAAAGGTATAAAAAATATGCAAGACATATAAAGTTAATCCACGTGTATATATAATAATCCATTATGTTTAGATTTTCGAACAACTAATGGTACCTCCCACTATGACACATCAATCAAATAAATCCTGAATATAACATTTATATTCAATGTCAATCGTAGGTCTCAAAAATTTGTATATTTTGTAAACATGATTTTGTTTTAGTAACCACATAGCAGCTTGTAAAAATAAATAGAAACTATCTATCAAGAATCCATCTCATGTCCCATACTATATGTATGTAAATATTTGTGACCCTTTATTTACTTTTGACCACCAAATAAACACAATATTCACTATTTTAGTATACGTCTTTAGTTAGTTAAGTGCAACCTTTGTCTAAATGACATGTAATTTTGTAATGGGTCGGCATTGCTATTTTAGTCAACCATTGTCTATCGACATGCGGTTGGCTACTGTTTGAGGCCAAAAGCACTGAGGTCAGAGGGTCACCCCAGATGTATTGGGAGGCGCTCTAGCCAGTGGTGCAGCGGCAGCACTACTTTGCCGCCAGCCACACCTTCGAGAGAAAAACCATTTTTCTCTTAACCTTCAACACAAAACAATCGCTTTTAAAACATAAACAAACATTATTACATATGCGAGCAACAATTCCAATTTCATGTTGAACAAGTTGACAAGGGAACAACATCTTACCAAATAGGTTTGAATCAAAAAAGAAAAATGAATATTATACTCTTTCGCGTTATTAACAAAGAATCATAATATTTCATACTATAAAGAAAAGCAAAATTTTCCATTCATGCAATTTCAAAAATGGTGAAAAGCATTTGATTATTCAATAATATTGTGGTATGAATCTCAAGTGAATGAGGTTAGGGAGCTCAGATCTCATCCGTAGGATCACATGGAAAAACTCTTTTCTATTAACTCCCTTATATTTCTTTTATTTCCGAATTTTAGGCTTCTACTTAATTGTAATCGTCCATCAACATATTACAATTCACCCCTGAGAATTTGAGATTGATTTGTGAAATCTCTTTTGCTAACAATTATATAGTTTATTTATCCTTCCACAATACTATATTTTATATGAGCTAATAGGACAGGAATATTATTATTGATAAAATCCCTAGCTCATATAATTCTTAATTTATAATCTGTAACTTGTTGGACTTCAAATTGTTTCCAAAATAATTTCACAAATAAATATATATAAATATTAATTTAAAAAAAAATTTTCACAAAATTCTTCTGGCTAGAGATTTCTTTTTCTAGAGTCCAACTCTATACAAAAATACTTGAATATACTATCTCACGAAGAGACAGGTGGATTTCTTATTGAGCATTTATATAAACTCATTCATCATGCACAAGACAGGACGTTGTATGAAATATTTGACCTAGAAAGATCATCACCAAAGACTCGGTCAGAGTAGAAGTACACAATAAACAAATCTGCACCGAATCTGTTGGTTCTCTCCATTCTTTTTTTATTGTTTTTTTCTCTTTTCTTCTCCTGTGCGACTGGAGCCTTTCTTCTCTTGTTTGGATTCCTTTTATTTTTTTTACTTTTCTTCTCTTTGGTGGCTAGAGCTTTTCCTCTATTGTTTGCCTAGATTTTTCTTCTCTTGTTCGGCTGGAGTTTTTCCTCTCATTTCTTTGTTTTTCTCTAATGAATATTTCTGGATTTAATTGGTTCTCTCTAGTTTTGATTTCAAAGATGATAGGCTAGATTTCAAGCTTGAGATTCAAGGAGTAACCCATGACTGTTTTGGGTTGGATTTCTTCTTTTTCATGGAGCTTTAATGATTCACTTGTTGGATTGTATTTCATTTTACTTTTAGAAAGGATTGAAGTTCTTTGTTCTTGTTTTTGATCAGTTGTAGATGTAAAGGCACAATTGATGCTTGAACTAGTAACAAGACTTTGATGGTTTTCTTTCATTGCTTAAATCTATTATATAATCTATTGAGTATCGTAGATTATATTGAAAAGTTGTGGGCTGATCGTTGTATTATCCGATCATAATCTCTTAGAATGAGAAAATGGTTGAGAGAAGAGAAAATTAGAGCTAAATCCATTACCAAACCAATTATGGGACAAACTTGCATCTCAAGTGTTTGATTCATTGTCTCTAAGAACGTCACTTTATTTTTCTGCACTTTATCTTTAGAATATTTTGCATCTGTCTATTTTTAAATGTGTTGTTCTTCGCTTCTCTTTCAATTACGAACCATAAACCTTAAAAATCAACTCTGAATTTTTCTCTTTATTTGTAAATAGCTTACATATAATATCTAATGCTTGCATTAATTCCATTGTCCCTGTAAATTCGATCTTGGGATTTACCCTTGTATTACTTTGACAGGCCCATTTGTCAATTTTTGGCACTTTGACAACGTTTTATGAAGCATTTCTCGTTGTTGAAGAAGTTGATGTGTCAATTCTGTGAATCTCTTCACAGATTTGGTGAATCTATTCCTTTTCTTTTTCTTTTCATTTTCCTTTTTAGCTGCTGTTTATGTCTGGTTGGTTTCAAGATAATTCTGGTCATTTGTTTCGAAATCAATGGCTATGTTTGGATAATGTTCCAAAACGAGGACAATACGTTTTATGAAGCACTCAATTCAATTCACAGATTTTGACAATACTTTTCACTTTCATCTCGAAATCCAAGAGATACTTTTCAATCCAAGAGAATCTAACTACTTTCAAAAAAACACAAACACAAAAAATTATTTTGAGATCTATACCAAACATAGCCAATACATCATAGACTTTGATTTTGACATTTGCGAAATATTTGCACTTAGGGAATATTTGCACCCTATTAGGACCACCACCCCATCATGCATCATTACACCTTTGAATGCTCATAATATTTTAATTTTAAACCTGGTATGATACAGTTATTACCACATTTTCATGGGATGGATTCCGAAAATCCCTATTTGCACCTCAAGGAGTTTGAGGAAGTATGTTCTACATTTTTGGATCAAAATTGTACTGAGGAGGTGATTAGGATGAATTTGTTTCCTTTTTCTCTTAAGGATAAAGCAAAAACATGGTTAAATGCATTGAGGCCAAGATCTATTGGAACATGGCAAGAAATGCAAACTGAATTTTTGAAAAAGTTTTTCCCAATGCATCGAGCCAATGGTTTAAAGAGACAAATCATGAATTTTGCTCAAAAGGAAAGTGAGACTTTTTATCAAAGTTGGGAAAGGTTCAAAGATCTTTTAAATGTTTATCCACATCATGGTTACGAGGATTGACACATTATTAGTTTTTTCTATGAAGCTTTGATGCCTAAGATGCGAAAATTTGTCGAAACCATGTGTAATGGAGAATTTTAATAAGGAACCTAGGGAACCATTTGCCTATTTTGATTACTTGGCTGAGAATGCTCAATCATGGGACACTTCTTGTGTTTATGATCGACTTGAACCATTGAGGGCTGTAAGTGGGGGAGGTAAGTATACTCTAAAAGAGGAGGATGATTTGCAAGCCAAATTTGCCTTATAGTCAAAGAAATTAGAGGCAATTGAGTTAAAGAAAGTGCATGAAGTTCAAAGTATTCCAAAACAAGAAAAATGTAGCATTTGTGAGGACACTAGTCATGTGACATCCGAATGCCCTACTATCCCAGCTTTTAAGTTTGATGCTTCTCACCTCGTTAATATGATTTCTAAGCCTTTTTCTACATCATATTCTAATGCTTATAATGCAGGTTGGAGAAATCACCCCAACTTCAGCTGGAGAAATGATCATCCCACGAGTTCAACATTTAAGTTTGATGTTTCTCACCCTGGTAATATGATTTCTAAGCCTTTTTCTACACCATATTCTAATACTTGTAATGCAGGTTGGAGAAATCACCCTAACTTCAGCTGGAGAAATGATCATCCCACGAGTTCAACACATCCCGGAGCTGGTGCACCTCCATATTCAGTTCATTCCCAACAAAATGCACCACCTCCAACTCCTAGAAAACCTATGGATGATCCACTCCAACAGATGGCCACTACCCTTCAACAGTTTATGCAAAGTCAGACCACAATAAACAACCAAACCTCTCATGCTATTAGTGATATAAGGAATAACTTAACAAGGCTGAACACCACGTTGAATGCTCAAGAGAAAGGCAAATTTCCATCTCAGCCCCAACCAAATTCTCAAGTACAACTTGCCACTTCAGAGTTACTTTCTCTGCAGATGTGAATGTCAAACAATGTAAGGCTTTAAAAACTCTTAGAAGTGGTAAGATAGTCAATATACCTGCTCAGAGGGCTGACAAGGTTGGTAAGACTTCTAACTTAAAGCATCATGACAAGAAATCTGAGATTGATGCATTTTTGGAGACTAAGATATCTGTTCCAACACCCTTTCCTCAAAGATTGGTTCCTTTACATAAAAACAAACATCATGCTGAGATTTTAGACAAGTTTGCATTAACATTCCTCTTCTTGAAGCCATTCAGCAAATCCCAACATATGCAAAAATTTTGAAGGACTTGTGTATAGTCAAGAGGAAGCTTATGTGCAAAAGAAGGCATTTCTCACTGAACAAGTCAGCGCCATTATTAAATCCAATACTCCTCCTAACTATAAGGATCTAGGTTCTCCAACAATAACTTGTGTTATAGGAAGCTCAAAAATAGGCCAAGCATTACTAGACGTAGGTTCTAGTGTGAATTTGCTTCCTTATAACACTTATGAGCAACTTGGTTTCAAAGAGTTGAAACAAACTTCTATCATCTTACAATTGGCTGACCGTTTAATTAAAAAGCCTAGGGGAGTTGTGAAAGATGTACTAGTGCAAGTCAATAAGTTTTACTATCCCATTGATTTTGTGGTATTAGATGTTCAATTAACTCACTCTGTATTTTAGGCACCTATCATTTTAGGGAGGCCATTTTTAGCTACTTCCAATGCTTTGATAAATTGTCAAAGTGGTATCCTTAAATTGACATTTAGAAACATGAAATTGGAGCTGAATGTGTTCAACGCTTATAGGCAACCCTAAGATCTAGAAGAACTCTAAGAAGTGAATTTGTTGGAATCTCTACTTGCTGAAGAACCTTTCTTATTAGTGCAAGAGAGTCAAATAGAGCATGTTTTGTCCGAAACCTTGGAGAACATGGACCTATTTGATGCTAATTTAGTGAATTTTGGTGCAGGTAACAAAGTAAACTCATTGTGGCGACCCAAATTTGAAGACCTGCCACTTCAATCCATAAACCAGCAACCATCAGATGAAGTTCCTCCATCTCTAGTTTTGAAACCACTACCTGAGAGGTTGAAATATGTTTTTCTTGGGCCTACTAACACTTTTCCATGTATTATCTCATCTTATTTTTTAGTTGCGCAAGAAGAGCAGCTCCTACAGGTTCTCAAGAAACATAAAGGAGCACTTGGATGGTCGGTTGCTGACATCAAACGAATAAGCCCCACCATTTGCAAACATTGAATTTTTTTTGAGGAAAATTCATCACCAACTCGAGAGATGCTAAGGAGGTTGAATCCCACGATGAAGGAAGTGGTAAAGAATAAAGTCTTGAAACTCTTGGATGTAGGTATCATCTATCCCATTTTCAGATAGTCAATGGTGAGTCCTACTCAAGTAGTTCCTAAGAAATCTGGGATTAGGGTTGTGAAAAATGAAAAAAATGAGTTAATCCCAACTAGAACCATCACAGGATGGCGCATGTGCATTGATTTTAGGAAGCTAAATGCTGTCACAAGAAAGGACCATTTTCCATTACCATTTTTGAACCAAACTTTGGAAAGAGTTGCGGGCCATGCTTTTTAGGACATGCCGGTTTCTATAGACGTTTTATCGAGAATTTTAGTTCCATATCAAGACCATTGTGTGAATTGTTAGCTAAGGATTGTGTTTTTACTTGGACTGATGCATGTCTCGTTGCTTTTGAGCAACTCAAATCCATGTTGGTCACTGCACCTATAATTCAACCACTTGATTGGTCTTTGCCTTTTGAGATCATGTGTGATGCTAGTGATTTTGCTATAGGTGCTGTCCTTGGTCAGCGAAGAGATAAACTTCCATTTGTCATTTACTATGCAAGCAAGACACTTGATGCAGCTCAGAAAAACTACTCCACCACTGAGAAAGAGTTGCTAGCAGTTGTTTTTGCCTTGGATAAGTTTCGAGCTTACATTTTAGGCTCTCCAGTTGTTATATTCATTGACCATGCAGCCCTTAAGTACTTGCTCACTAAAAAGGATGCCATACCTCGGCTGATTAGATGGGTTTTGTTGTTGCAGAAATTTAATATTACCATCAAGGATAAGAAGGGAGTGGAGAATGTGGTTGCTGACCACTTATCTCGACTCATTGTTGAAAATTATGAATCTCTTACTCCTGTTTCCGATTCTTTTCCTGATGAACAACTTTTAGCTGTTGATTCTTTGCCATGGTTTGCTGATATTGTCAATTTCTTGGTAATAGGATACACCCACCACATTGGAGCCTTCAGGACATCAAAAATTTTAAATTAGAAGTGAGATCTCTCTTTTATGACAACCCATATTTATTCAAATATTGCTCTGACCAATTTTTGAGGAGGTGTGTGCCGAATTGTGACATTTCACACATATTAAAGTTTTTTCATGCTAGTGCGTGTGGGGGCCACTTTTCAGCCAAGAAAACGGTGCCCAAGATCTTGCAATGTGGTTGCAATTGGCCCCACATGTTCAAGGATGCTTATAATTTTTGTAAAGCATGTGAGCCATGCCAAAAACTAGGTGGGATTACCCGTAGAAACATGATGCCCCTACAACCCATTTTAGCATTAGAAATTTTTGATTGTTTGGGGATTGATTTTATGGGCTCTTTTCCCTTTTCTTTTGGTTATCTTTACATCCTTGTTTCTGTAGACTATGTTTCCAAATAGGTCGAGGCAATACCATGTTGGACCAATAATCATCATGTGGTGTGAAATTTTTTGAAGGATAACATTTTCACTCGGTTTGGGATACCACGAGTTGTAATTAGTGATGGAGATTCACACTTTTGAAATAAATCATTTGCTGCCTTAATGAAAAAATATGATCCATCACAAAATTTCAACTCCTTATCATCCCCAAACCAATGGCCAAGTTGAGTTGGTTAATTGAGAAATCAAGGCTATTCTTGAAAAAACCGTCAACCCAAATAGGAAAGATTGGTCATTGAGACTTTCTGATACTTTATGGGCTTATAAGACAGCTTTTAAAACTGTCCTAGATATGTCTCCTTATCGTTTGGTTTACTGCATGTCATCTCCCTATTGAGTTAGAACACAAGGCTTATTAGGCTATCAAGCATTTTAATTTTGCTACCGACGACTCTGGTTTTTTCAGGAAATTGGAACTGAATGAATTATAGGAGTTATGATGCGATGTCTACGACAATGCCAAACTCTACAAGGAGAAGACTAAGGCTTTCCATGACAAGCACATTTTGCGGAAGAGTTTTCTCCTCAGTCAAAAGTTTCTCCTCTACAACTCACGGCTTCATGTGTTCGCCGGTAAACTTCGATCCAAATGGAGTGGTCCTTACATTGTTCAGATGGTATTTCCTCATGGGGCTGTTGAAATTCTCAATCCACACAACGGTAATATTTTTAAGGTTAATGGTCAGCGGCTCAAACCTTTTCTTGAACACTTTTCACCAGAGGATACCACCTTCTAATTGCTTGATCCTGCTCCTCCAGTTGCATCTTGATGTTTTATTTTGCATTCATTTCTTTTTGCCTTGTCTTATTTTACTTTTAGTTTTTAGAGGTTTTTTTTTCCTTTTCGCTATCGTTGTTCTCCTTGTTCTCCTCTTGTTGTCCTTTACTTCTCCACTCAAGTACCCTTTCATTCCTCTTGTTATCACTCTTTTGTTTTTCTTTTGGCATTTTCTTTTTAATCATTGAGGACAATGCTCACTTTAAGTTGGGGGTGGAGGTGTTTTGTGTGTGTCCCTCTAGTTTGATTGAGTTTTCCAGGTTCACTTTCATGAAACTTCTTGGCTAAATTTCAAAATGACTATTTTCAAACTTATATGCTTGTGAAAGGAGTGTTGGAACTATGGGTTGCGGTTACTCAAAATGGTTCGGATTTTAGCTCAACATAGAAGTTTATGTCATACTTAGTCACTTAGGAAAGGGAAATGTACGTTTAAGTTGATGATTGCTATACTTGACTATACATAAGCGGAATATCTTGGTTGCCTCTTTTATGTCAAGCTCAATGTTGCAGCTAATGAGACCCCTAATGAACCATATCTTAATGGTTTAAAAAAAAAATAGAGAGATGCAGAAGTGCATATGAAAAAAAAAATTGAGAAAAGGGACAAGCCAGAGATCGTGTGCTTTGGAAAAGGCTGCCTATTACCGGGGCTTTCAAACAAACAAAGAATAAGGCTTATGCCAAAGAAATAAAAAGCCTTTTAAAGTGTAATAGCGTGAAAGCCACCAATGCAATGGTTTTGAATTGAATTAGAGTAAGATCAATTTTGATTCTTCTTGACAAGCTGTTGATATTGGGAAGACTTAAGGAAATTTTACAGTCAACTTTGGTAAACTTGCCACACGCTGGCCGCACTTAGTGAGCTGCAATCTTTTACACATTTCCTCTACTTGAGTGCTGAATATGCCATGAGTTTTTACAAGAACTTTAATCTGATCTGTTTTAGTTCCAATACCCATTTTGACGATAATCTCTAATCTATGACATAGATCTTTGACTTTAGTTATGATGGATGAAAGCCAATGGTTTCCTATTAGTCGCTTTTTTTGCTAGAGAGTAGCAAAACGCTAGTTGGGGGGTGTGATTAAGTGTCGAAATTGCATAATTAAATGTTTAAGTGTTTTAATCAGTTATTGCAAAATGAATTAAGAGCTTAATTATGCATATGATTTTAGTAATTGAGCTTAACTAATTTTTTAGACTTGAAACATTTAATTTGCAGCATATTACATTTTTTTGCCCTTAAGTTTATAAGCGCCTTTGTTTAATTGTTGCAGGGTATTTTTGGAAGACAAAAATAGAGCAACTAAAAGGTTAAGCTGGAGAGGCATATTCAGCAGTTACACCCAAGAGCAGATGGACGACACTGAAGAGAAGCGCGCAAGAGCAGATGGAGGAGGAAAACAAACGGTTGGGACGCATGAAGAGCAAAGGGGGGCACTGAATCTGCTGGCTCTCTCCATTCTTCCTATTATTATTTTTTCTCTTTTCTTCTCTTTTGCGGCTGGGCCTTTCTTCTCTTGTTCGGATTGTTTTTATTTTTTTGTCTTTTCTTCTGTTTGGCGGTTGGAGCTTTTCCTCTATTATTTGGCTGGATTTTTCTTCTCTTGTTCGGCTAGTGTTTTTCCTTTCCTTTCTTTGTTTTTTTCTAATGAATATTTATGGGTTTAATTGGTTCTCTCTAGTTTTGATTTCAAAGATGATAGGCTGGATTTTAAGCTTGAGATTCAAGGAGTAACCCATGATTGTTTTGGGTTGGATTTCTTCTTTTTCATAGAGCTCTAATGATTAACTTGTTGGATTGTATTTCATTTTACTTTTGGAAAGGATTGAAGTTCTTTGTTCTTGTTTTTGATCAGTTGTAGAGGTAAGGCACAATTTATGTTTGAACTAGTAACAAGACTTTGATAGGTTTCTTTCATTGCTTAAATCTGTTATACATTCTATTGAGTATCGTAGATTATATTGAAAAATTGTGGGCTGATCGTTGTATTATCCGATCATAATCTCTTGGAATGAGAAAATGGTTGAGAGAAGAGAAAATTAGAGGTAAATCCATTGCCAAATCAGTTATGCGAGAAGCTTGCATCTCAAGTGTTTGATTCATTGTCTCTAAGAACGTCACTTTATTTTTCTGCACTTTATCTTTAGAATATTTTGCATCTATCCATTTTTAAACGCATTGTTCTTTGCTTCTCTTAGTTTCTCTTTCAATTACAAACCATAAACCTCAAAAACCAACTCTGAATTTTTCACTTTATTTGTAAATAGCTTACATATAATATCTAATGCTTGCATTAATTCCATTGTCCCTGTGAATTCGATCTTGGGATTTACCCTTGTATTACTTTGATAGCTTCTGCACTTGGAAGTCAAAAGCATTAGCTGATCAGAGAGGAACCTTGCCTTCCAACCCACAAGACGAGAGTTGAGTTTCTCCTAGATTTCTTTGCAGGCTTGACTTTTAGACCATGGAATCGAAAGTGGCAGGCCGAGATATCTACCCCTATCAGATGCTTGTTGTACACGTAGTATTGCCACGAATTGTTCCCAGTGTGCTTTGGGCTCATGTTGCGGCTAAATTGAATAAACGATTTATGGGGTTGAGTACCTGGCCCGTGTTGGAAATATGTCCTCAAAACCAATTATTAGAATAATTATGAGATAATTATTTCTTTTATTATCACATGCACTTATTACTTATTGGGTACAATGTTGTAACATAAGATGTTACACAGTTCTATTGTTAAGTGAAATTGTAGAAAAGTTGTGTCGATGATTAATGAATCAAAAGGTGGGGAGTATGACTTTTCAGATCCTTGTTCACTTGACAGTTGTTCTAGACTGAGATATGTAGACGAGTGGGTGCACTGTAAGAGTACATGCACTGAACGAGATCAAATATGAATACCTTATGAAAGTGATGATTGATGTTGAGAAGGTATTCAGCACAATTAGTTTATTGATATCCTTAGACTTGAGAGGTTTATGCATGTCTGTTTGTTGTGTACTTCTACTTTGACTGAGTCATTTGGTGATCTTTCTAGGTCAAATATTCTAGACAATGTTAGACCTTGGATATGATAAATGAGCTTGTGTAAATGGTCAATAAGGAATCCACCAGTTTCTTTGTGAAACAGTATATTCAGTATATTTGTGTAGAGTTGGACTCGAAAAGAAACCACTGGCTAGTGGACTTTTGCGGAAATGTTTTTCGAAATTTATATATATATATATTATATTTAATTGTGAAATTATTTTTGATACATTTTGAGAGTCCAACGAGTTGCAGAATGTGAGTTCAAAATTATATGAGCTAGGGACTTAATCGGTAATATTATTTCATCCTATTAGCTCATGTGGAATATAGTATGGTGGAAGGATAAATAAATAAATAATTGTTAGCAAAAGGGATTTCACAAAAACAATCTCATATCTCGGGGGTCAATTGTGATTGTTAATGGACATGATCACAATTGATAGAAGCCCATAAAAATTCAAAATACAAAATATAAGGGAGTTAAATGAAAAAGAGTTTTTCACAATGATCTTACGGCCGAGATTTGAGATCCCTAAAAATCTCAAGCATAAGCATAGGAGAAACTTTGAGTAGCCATTATAAATAGCTCTGAACTTCATTTGAGAAGAGGAGAAGTCATTTTTCGTGAGAATTGTTCTGTCTCTAAAAACTCTCTCTCTCAACTTTTCTCTCAAGAACTATGTGCGTGGATCTGAAAAAAGCAGAATGCTTGGGCTGCTAGATTTCAACAATCTAGATTTTCGCTGCGAATCTTACACTGTTATTAGAGCTCAGATTTAGCGAAATCTCACGGCTCAAGTTCGTGTTTCTTGCCCAAACCACACACATGAAAATTTTGATTTCTTCACGATCAAATTGATTGATAGAAGAACAAGATTTCTTG
>CM025850.1:22676140-22722300 GCA_003952965.2 Morella rubra | reverse complement strand
GGACAAGCCAGAGATCGTGTGCTTTGGAAAAGGCTGCCTATTACCGGGGCTTTCAAACAAACAAAGAATAAGGCTTATGCCAAAGAAATAAAAAGCCTTTTAAAGTGTAATAGCGTGAAAGCCACCAATGCAATGGTTTTGAATTGAATTAGAGTAAGATCAATTTTGATTCTTCTTGACAAGCTGTTGATATTGGGAAGACTTAAGGAAATTTTACAGTCAACTTTGGTAAACTTGCCACACGCTGGCCGCACTTAGTGAGCTGCAATCTTTTACACATTTCCTCTACTTGAGTGCTGAATATGCCATGAGTTTTTACAAGAACTTTAATCTGATCTGTTTTAGTTCCAATACCCATTTTGACGATAATCTCTAATCTATGACATAGATCTTTGACTTTAGTTATGATGGATGAAAGCCAATGGTTTCCTATTAGTCGCTTTTTTTGCTAGAGACTAGCAAAACGCTAGTTGGGGGGTGTGATTAAGTGTCGAAATTGCATAATTAAATGTTTAAGTGTTTTAATCAGTTATTGCAAAATGAATTAAGAGCTTAATTATGCATATGATTTTAGTAATTGAGCTTAACTGATATTTTACACTTGAAACATTTAAATTGCAGCTTATTACATTTATTTGCTCTTAAGTTTATAAGCACATTTGTTTAATTGTTGCAGGGTATTTTTGGAAGACAAAAATAGAGCAACTAAAAGGTTAAGCTGGAGAGGCATATTCAGCAGTTACACCCAAGAGCAGATGGACGACACTGAAGAGAAGCGCGCAAGAGCAGATGGAGGAGGAAAACAAACGGTTGGGACGCATGAAGAGCAAAGGGGGGCACTGAATCTGCTGGCTCTCTCCATTCTTCCTATTATTATTTTTTCTCTTTTCTTCTCTTTTGCGGCTGGGCCTTTCTTCTCTTGTTCGGATTGTTTTTATTTTTTTGTCTTTTCTTCTCTGTTAGTGTAGGCGGTCATGGAGTATTTCTACTATTATTGGCTGATTTTTCTTCTTCTTGTTCGCCTAGTGTTTTTCCTTTCTTCTTTGTTTTTCTAATGAAAAATTTAAGGTTTAATTTGTTCTCTCTAGTTTTGATTTCAAAGATGATAGGCTGAATTTTAAGCTTGAGATTCAAGGAGTAACCCATGATTGTTTTGGGTTGGATTTCTTCTTTTTCATAGAGCTCTAATGATTAACTTGTTGGATTGTATTCCATTTTACTTTTAGAAAGGATTGAAGTTCTTTGTTCTTGTTTTTGATCAGTTGTAGACATAAAGGCACAATTGATGCTTGAACTAGTAACAAGACTTTGATAGGTTTCTTTCATTGCTTAAATCTGTTATACAATCTATTGAGTATCGTAGATTATATTGAAAAATTGTGGGCTGATCGTTGTATTATCCGATCATAATCTCTTGGAATGAGAAAATGGTTGAGAGAAGAGAAAATTAGAGGTAAATCCATTGCCAAATCAGTTATGCGAGAAGCTTGCATCTCAAGTGTTTGATTCATTGTCTCTAAGAACGTCACTTTATTTTTCTGCACTTTATCTTTAGAATATTTTGCATCTATCCATTTTTAAACGCATTGTTCTTTGCTTCTCTTAGTTTCTCTTTCAATTACAAACCATAAACCTCAAAAACCAACTCTGAATTTTTCACTTTATTTGTAAATAGCTTACATATAATATCTAATGCTTACATTAATTCCATTGTTCCTGTGAATTCGATCTTGGGATTTACCCTTGTATTACTTTGATAGCTTCTGCACTTGGAAGTCAAAAGCATTAGCTGATCAGAGAGGAACCTTGCCTTCCAACCCACAAGACGAGAGTTGAGTTTCTCCTAGATTTCTTTGCAGGCTTGACTTTTAGACCATGGAATCGAAAGTGGCAGGCCGAGATATCTACCCCTATCAGATGCTTGTTGTACACGTAGTATTGCCACGAATTGTTCCCAGTGTGCTTTGGGCTCATGTTGCGGCTAAATTGAATAAACGATTTATGGGGTTGAGTACCTGGCCCGTGTTGGAAATATACCTCAAAACCAATTTATTTAGAATAATTTTGAGATAATTATTTCTTTTATTATCACATGCACTTATTACTTATTGGGTACAATGTTGTAACATAAGATGTTACACAGTTCTATTGTTAAGTGAAATTGTAGAAAAGTTGTGTCGATGATTAATGAATCAAAAGGTGGGGAGTATGACTTTTCAGATCCTTGTTCACTTGACAGTTGTTCTAGACTGAGATATGTAGACGAGTGGGTGCAATGTAAGAGTACATGCACTGAACGAGATCAAATATGAATACCTTTTGGAAGTGATCATTGATGTTGAGAAGGTATTCAGCACAATTAGTTTATTGTATCCTTAGACCTGAGAGGTTTATGCATGTCTGTTTATTGTGTACTTTGTCTTTGACCGAGTCATTTGTGATGATCTTTCTAGGTCAAATATTCAGACAATGTTAGACTTGTATATGTAAATAGTTTGTATAAATGCTCAATAAGGAATCCACCAGTCTCTTTGTGGACAGTATATTCAGTATATTTGTGTAGAGTTGGACTCGAAAAGAAACCACTGGCTAGTGGACTTTTGCGGAAATGTTTTTCGAAATTAATATATATATATATTATATTTAATTGTGAAATTATTTTTGATACATTTTGAGAGTCCAACGAGTTGCAGAATGTGAGTTAAAATTATATGAGCTAGGATTTAATCGGTAATATTATTTCTATCCTATTAGCTAATGTGGAATATAGTATGGTGGAAGGATAAATAAATAAATAATTGTTAGCAAAAGGGACTTCATGAAAAATAGTCTCACTATCTCGGGGGTCAATTATGATAGTTAATGGACATGATCACAATTGATAGAAGCCCATAAAAATTCAAAATACAAAATATAAGGGAGTTAAATGAAAAAGAGTTTTTCACAATGATCTTACGGCCGATTTGAGATCCCTAAAGATCTCAAGCATAAGCATAGGAGAAACTTTGAGTAGCCATTATAAATAGCTCTGAACTTCATTTGAGAAGAGGAGAAGTCATTTTTCGTGAGAATTGTTCTGTCTCTAAAAACTCTCTCTCTCAACTTTTCTCTCAAGAACTATGTGCATGGATCTGAAAAAAGCAGAATGCTTGGGCTGCTAGATTTCAACAATCTAGATTTTCGCTGCGAATCTTACACTGTTATTAGAGCTCAGATTTAGCGAAATCTCACGGCTCAAGTTCGTGTTTCTTGCCCAAACCACACACATGAAAATTTTGATTTCTTCACGATCAAATGTGATTTGATACGAAGAAACAAGATTCTTGTTGTTTAATAGTTGATCCGTACATCATTGAATCTTATTTTGTACTTTCATTTGATTTTTCTCGAGAGAAAATGAGAATCGGGCAAAGCTAGAAAGAGTTTCTTGTTGTGTTCGTGTGCTCTAAGCGAAAAAGAGAAACAATAGAAATCATGCAAGTTATATGCTCATCGGAGCAATTTCTCTTTGTGCCAAGCTACAAGTGATGCACCGTGGGTTTTCTATTGGAAGGATTGACCAGTTGCTTTGCCTTTTTGGGAATGTTTTATCTTGCCTTTTCTTTTGTTGATATCTAATATTGCAAACTATTTTTGTCTACCCGTAAGAGAGAAGAATTGTTCTTGCTCTCCAAGGCAGCTTTACTTTCTCTCCAAGAAAGAAAGTTTTTGATGCAACTACGTGCTGAAGAAGAAATAGAGCATATATTGTTTTCTAATTGTTTCTATTTTAGCATCTGGATGATATTTGGCGAGTCAATTCACTCGTATGTCTATATCTGTGGTTGCATGTGTTTTTGACTGAGAAAATGGCAAAGAAGCAAGCAGTTTTTCTTTGCCCAAAGAGGAAGAAAAACGTAGATTTGAAGAAAAGAGCATGTTGTTGGTTTTGCTATTGAAATGTTCAATCTTTATGATGTTTCAATGATTGTGAATCTATAAATTGGTTGTTTTTTGGGCTGTATTGTGTTGTGGGTTTTTTTTTGAAGCAAAAATGCAGCAAAAGGGACATAAGTTTTTTCTCTCAAGGCAACGGCTCCACCACCGCCGGTGGTGAGCTGCCTAGCCAGGAACCACACTAGCTGAGACCGATGTGGTCCCAAGCGGCCCCAAATATGAATACCTTCTGGACTGAACGAGATCAAATATGAATACATTTTGGACTAAACAGGATCAACTATTTTGGACTAAACGGGATCAACTATGAATACCTTCTGAAAATGATCACTGATGTTGAGAAGGTATTCACACAATTGTTTATTGTATCCTTAGACCTGAAGTTTATACGGTTTGTCTGTTGTGTACTTGTACTTTACTAGTCATTTGGGGATATCCTTCTAAGTCAAAATTCCAAATAACGTTGGTCTTGTACATATAAATGAGTTAGTATAAATGCTTATAAGGAATCCATCAGTCTCTTGATGAGACAGTATATTCAATATATCTGTATAGGGTGAGACTAGAAAAGAATCCATTAGCCAATGGTATTTTGTGAAAATATTTTTCGAAATTAATATATATATTATATATTTATTTGTGAAATGTTTTAGAAACAATTGATAGTCCGAGTTACAGATTGTGAATTGAGAATTATATGAGTTAGAGACTTAATTTGTGATATAATTCCCGTCCCATTGACTCATGTGGAATATAGTTGTGGAAGGATAAATAAACGAATAATTGTTAGCAAAAGGGATTTCATAAATCAATCTCAAATTCTCGGAGTAAATTGTAATATGTAGAGAATAAAAAAGAATATAAAGGGGTTAATGGAAAAAGAGTTTTTCCATGTATCCTACAGCAAAGATTTGAGATCCCTAACAATCTTATGCACCGTCACAGCTAGATTTTATATAAAAGAAAGCTATGAGATAGTCTATCATAAGTTTTTGGGTTGGCCATCAGACCTTAGAAAACTCTGTGACACTGTGAGCGTGGAAAGGAAGGAGCAAAACATTTGGGCTGCTCAATGTTGTGAAATCAATGACTCAAGGTATGAGATCAACAAGACCTAAAGATTATCGAAGATTGAAGATTTAATCATAGACAAGTTCAAGATCGTTTGTCCAGATCAACTAAGTATGATAATATTCTGCAGACAAACTTTGAAGAGGTCTCGTTTGAATCGAGATCATACCAAAAGGAGGCCTTTTCATACCATAAGGTGGGGGCATATACAAAAGAAAGTGACTAAGGTTTGTCTGGGGATCGGACATTACAACCAAATTAACAAAATGGTTACAAACCAAACTACATCCAAAATTAGCCCAAGTTCCATGCAACTACTGTCACGTCCCTCGTGTTTATATTAGTCTCTAAGCTATCTTTGTAGTAACAGAGATGCATATAAGGCGAGATTATGGCACGTCTTTATCCTACGGTTCTCAAGACTGTGGTATATCCTTCGGGTGTGTAAAGATTACTACTTTATAAAATTAAGCGGAAGACTTGTAAAAATTTAGAAACAATATGCTGAGAATAGAAGTCAAGCTAGAAGAAGATAAGAAAAATACTTTAAATATAAAGCAAACATTACATCGTACATTATAAAAGCAAAAGTAACACACTATCATCCGTTAGGGATTAGGGATTAGAGGATCTAGGTCTTACAAAAACTAGGCTAACACAGATAAGCCTATATTGCTAACCCTATTGTTCAAGCTTATAAACAACAAGCCAACATTAGTAAAAGAAAAAACAAATCCATCTTCTCAAGAATGAGTCTTCTCGAATGATACGGTAAGGCCTATTTATCAATGCCAGAGTGGTTCGCACCCACTGGCCATTCTATCTGAAAACTTTGTGGTAGATCGTTTGGGACAAGGTAGAGCTGGGAGTCCACGAATACTTCTGGTCGTCAGATACTAATACAAACATGAATGACTAGTACATGAGTGGAAACTTGTGGGTAATGAAGGAGTCAAACACCTCATAATCTATTCTTAGTGAAACAAATGTGGACAAGGAAATAGGGTGAGTCTTTAGGACTTAGTAAGGGGGAAATAGGGCATGTTATGACAAACATATAAACCATACCTACATGTTTGATAAATAGTTTATAATTCAAAGATAATACCAGTATATGATATACAGTATGCATACCATGCTCATGTCTGTAAAAAAATGTCCTTTGCCTTTCATTCCGCTGTTTCACACCTAGAGGCAGAGTTGTGCGTCTAATCTCTCCTACATTTTAGGACAACCCTAGGCATTCTGTTGTCCTAAGACAATGGGTAAAGCCCATTCTACCTTCTACCCTGGGGCCATCCACTACCCGGTAGTGATGGTTGCACTCCCAGTTGATCGGTACCGTCACCCATAAACTGTAAAAATTTCATTGTTGCAAATGCCATGTCCTTTACATCATTGATGCAAATGCTACCAAATGCTTTATTGATAAAATATCCACTTCATGTAAACATGTCATGATAATATTTCAATAAATCTTATAAAAGACTTAGCATTTTATTACATTCATCATTTTCCAAGAAAACCTAATACTTTTATCACATTCTTGTATTTATTTCTAAAATAAATACCATTAAACTTATACTTAGCCAAACTGAAAATTCTTAATCAAATCAGCAATCAATTAAAGACTTATTTAAAACTTCCATTATTTAAACACAAGTCAAATATCTAAGTTCAATATTTCTAGTCCAATGAGGACTTGACTTGACTTGCAAGCCCAACTCTTGACAAGATCAATAGCTATGGAAGGCTACTTGGGTCAGCCCAAAACAATGAAAAAGAGGCTCATTTCACAAGGCCATCAAGTTAGGCATTTTGGGTCCAATAGGGACCTATCATTGGGCTCCACTCACAAAGCCCACGAACTAGCAAAATTATAAGTATTTCAGCCATTAAAACAGTCCAAGTGATAGAAAACAAAGTCCAAATCGTGTAGCTATAGAAAGACCCATTTTAGTGCAAAAAACCTAGTTTTTAATAACTTCAAATAATCATAACTTTTTTATCCTAACTCCAAATGACTATGAATTTTAACTGAAAGTTCCTGATGTTTCTAGTCTTAATCCTCCATCTTTGAAATCAATACGTGGTCTTTTACTATATAAGATAATTCATTAAGTGCACTGTTATCACTAACTATGCAAAACTAGACTAGGTTTGACCTAATTAACCATATCTTCTTTTTCCATACGTAAATCTTTGCATGAAACTATCCAATTGTTTCCTAATACTCCCTAATGTTCAGTGATTGTGTCATGCCAAATTCACAAAATTCATATCAAAATCAATCAAAGGGGTTATTTCATAGTTTAGCTATAATTTCCATATCTGCAATAATCTCTTGCATCTACCATTATGATCTCTTATCTAGATCATTTGTAGCCTAATGAAAGGTTCCAGATCACTACATATCACATTGCTAACCTAAAATCATCAAAACACCAACAATGTCACAGAAACTACCCTTACCTCTCTTGAACTTTCTTGGTTTTTGATGAGCTTTATGGATTATAAAACCTACATAGAGCTTGCTGTTAGTATCAAAATCATCATAAATTCAAGGATAGCAAAGCTCAAGAGAACCTCAACCTTTACCACTTTTCTTCCAAAAATTCCTCCTTTTCTTCCTCCTAGGCAATTTAGGCTTCTCCTTTCTCTCCTTCTCTTCTCCAGCTTTCTCTCACTCTCCCTCTCTCTAAGATGGATGGATATCTGTGTGAAGTAAAACCTTCACAAAGCCTCCATTTACACTACTCCTTAACTATAGTTTGTCTCTAGGGTTAGTTTAACTATGCTATAGGGTTAAATAGACCAATGATCATGTCTAAACTAGGTTAGGGAGGCTAGCAAGGCTTGGAGCTGAATTGGTGAGGAGGACGACAGCAACTAAAATCTTGACAAGTTTTGCATGGTTTTAATGATTGCTAATCATTACATGCAAATCTAGGGGCTTTGACCAGTTTTGAGAGGGAGAGGTGGCATGGGCTGTGGTGATGGGCTGGGCCGTGTGATGTGTTTGGAGGCCCAATTTCAAGTGATTTCCAAAGCCCAAAGTCATGAAATCCTATTTTCCAAGCCAAACCCTATTCTTGCAAAAATTCTTGAAAATAATCATAGGGTGCAAGAAATCCTAGATTAGGTCCTATTGGCTTGGTAATTAAGGAGTAATGTAAACCAAGCAAAACTTTTGAAGAAAGATAATGTTTTTATAAGAAATTAGGGCTAAAAACATGAAATAGGGGTCTTTTAGTATTTGCAGCAATATAAATTAATATTTAAAAATTTCAAGGTATTGAATGAGTAAAATATGTAATTAATCAAAGAGCTTGAAAAGATAAGAAAGAGGATATTTTTCTCATAATTTTTGGATATGTAAAACTATTTTTAGGGATTTTTCCATATTTTTAAACTAATAAAGTAATTAAATCCAAAAATAGTAATTTAAATACTATTTACTATAATATAATTAAAAAAATTAGTATAATTAATAATACTTAGAAGGTCAAGGTATTACAAGTACAATACCCCCACTCCTGCCCGGCCGGGGCATCTCCACCACATCTGCAAAACCCAACTACAACAAACGGCTATGAAGCCCATTGACCTTAGTTTTGGCACAAAAAAAAACTCAGGAGAGTGCTGCCGCAATACTCTCCTAAGGTATCGAACTATCGTGGCTCGTACAAAGCCACGACAGTTCCATAAACACACTCTCATGGTTCAGGGGGGAAGTTAAGACTTGCCTCTCCGACCACAATACTCGATGCTTGGTCTTGCCTTTGTTGATAAAAGCCCCCAATTTTTTCTACAAATTACGAATAGGGCTTTGTAGATTAATATCACTAGTTTGGGCTATACCTGCAACTAGTGCTGGGCTGTCGGTGCGTATAGAGGTGCACTTGTTAAACAATATTTCTTCCTAAAATACTTCTGGGCCTCTCTTTCTTTGAAGGTCATCAGTGACAGGGCTTGCCGAATTGGGTGGGTCTGAGCTTGCCACTCTTTTCCACGATATGGGCATGTGGAGTCGACAACAATGGGTTTCTTTAAGGAATTGTGGGCCCTCTCCCTCCTGACCCGATGGCAAAAGAGTCTCTCCACTCGTAGTTGAAGGATCCTAGGTCTCTAGAACCACTAGAGTGCCCAACTGGCTGATGGGGCCTACCAAGTGATCAGTGGTCCATCCTTCATCTATATTCACGTCGTCCTGTGTTGACTTGCTACCTGCAACTTTGTCAATCGATCGATCGGTTATAACGTCGATCGATCATACTTTTTGTGATGAAAAGCTCCGTCACAAACGACATTGCGTTTTGGTGACGAAAGTACGTCGTCATCCTTAGCGATCGATCATAAATTATGATGGAGTTGGGACACCTCGATCGATTAGTAAACAAGAACATTCGATCGGGAACGTATGGACATGTGGCGATCGATTGGGTAGCATAACTGTCAACATTTCAAACCGTCGATCGATCATGATGTATCCTTGATTGATCAGTAAGTCAACGAATGAAAGTGTGCCACATGTTAAAAAGCAAGTGATCGATCGTCCTGAAGGGTTGATTGATCGCAGGCGAAACAGTCACTTATTTGAATCATCATTCAATCATATTAATACGTGATCGATAACAAATGGTAATTTGCCACATGTTAAAAAATAGGTGACTGATCGATCGGCGCGAGGGATGGTATGAAAACCGCTGAGTTGCCTTTTTTCCCGGTTACCTCTCCACAATCAAAAAAACACTCTCAACTTCCAAGTGGCAATTTCATCCTGCATTGTCCTCCAACGTGTTTAGAAACTTCCCCCATTATCATCCTCACTAAAGGTACGAACTTTTGTGTGTGTTTTAAGTGGTTTTAAATAGGTTTTTATTTGTTTGCTTAATTTGCTATATAATCGATTTAACTCTGTAAAATTTAATTTTTTTAGTGTTAATGTTTGTTTTAGGTGTTTAGGATTGTTTAGGGATCAATTTGGGGTCATTTGGGGCCAGTTTTGGGGAAATATAGGTTCTAATATTTTTGTTCCCATCGTCCCCATGTCAATCATCGCCATTTCATGCTGATCGATCGGCCTGTAGCTGATTAGATAAGCGAGCGATCGATAGGTAGGTAGTTTAGGAAGTTGATCGATCGATGTCGAAACGGTGCATTCTATTTTCCTCTCAATCGATCAGCTTATGTGGTCGATCGATCGTTAAGTTATTTTTTAAACTGATCGATCAGCTGTTTGAAACTATGCATTTCAATTATTACAAATGATCGATCGGCGTCCGATATGGTGCATTTTAAAATCTTCGCGATGATCGCCGTTATTGTTTGTTAGCCTAAGGTTGTTTTGCAAACAATCCATATTTGATTTTGATGATAACAAAAATTCTAAGTTTTGAAGGCTTTTAGATTTTACATTGTCAATCCACTATTTTCTAAGATTTATTTCAAAGGTTTGAGGTTATCTCTCTAAAATATTTCTAAGTGCATTTGAACACCATTACACAAGTTGATAAGATCAATTTTTCATATTGTAGGTGTTTAAAGAAGTGTTGAATGGATTAGACACTTTCAAAGAGGCTAAATTTTCTCTTCAACATTGAATGTGTCCGCACATACCATCAATGTGTCGACACATTGCACTGTCTCCCGAGAGCATGTTTTAAAGTTTTAATGTGTCAGCACATACCATCAATGTGTCGACACATAGTGCGAATTTGCAGAAATCCTGGAAACGACGCCAATCATCCAAAATGGTTCAAAAAGACTTTGGAACCCCTCCAACGGTACAATAAAGCTACTTGAATGACCGTTGAAGCCTAGGGGCTATAAGAAAATGAGATAGAGAGAGAAAGCAAGGACTTGCATCATTATTCAAAATCTACCTCCGATAGAGAGAGAAAGCAAGATCCAAAGATTCATTTGCTGATTCCTCCAAGATCAAAGCTCCCATTGTTAAATCTTCTTCTCATGCTTATCCTTGACGATCTAGCCTCCAAAGAGAGAGAAGTTTCTTGAAGAAGAGACAACACACTTGCAATCAATCGTGCCCTAACTTCTAGAGAGAGAAAGTTCTTTGAAGAAGAGGGAAGACTGCACCTACCAAGAAAGCTTGTGCTCCTACTTGCCAAACTTTAGGTTTCATTCAAGAATCTTGTCTTCTTGCACTTTATTGAACTTTTCACTTGCTAATTCGGCTTACAGAGCCATTATTCATTGTACCCATCTATTGTAAAATATTTAAGTATTGGGAAAACACTTGGTCCTACTTGTGTGAGTAGAAGAAATCCCTTGGGTTTTGGGATTTGTGAAGAGAGTTAAAGCGTGAGCTCGAAAAACGCTTTGTAAAGGTTCCTTAGCACCCCGGAAGCTAAGGTGTATTTGCTATTTGGAGAATAGTGAAGGAAGCCCAAGGAAGTCAATAGCCTTGGGGGTGGACGTAAGCAAGTGTTGGCCGAACCACCTAAAAATACGGTGTCATCTCTCTAACTCTATCACTCTTACGTTTCAGTACATATTCATACTTGTGGAGATTTATCTTTATGCTTTATCATTATTACATATATTTTGCTTAGCATTATACACATTTAGATCTGCATTATTAATTGTTAAAAAGGGCTATTTTTCAGATCTGGGTTTTTATTAAAAAAGACTAAGTTTTTGATAAACCCAATTCACCCCCCCTCTTGGGTTGTTATTTAGACTTTCATTGTTACTGATCGATCGATTAATAGTAATTGAAACTGTGTGTTTAGAGAACAACCGATCGATCGTCACATGGCCAATTGATCTCTTCTATAAAACTGTGCATTTTGTTGCACTAGTGATCGATTGGTGTTTTGGATCAATCGATCGCTGGCTTAATAAAATGCACAGTTTTATATAGGTGACCGATCGTAAAATGGTGACGTTCAATCGGTCCATGGGTTGATCAATCGCCAAAATTGCCGATGGATCGCATGTAATTGCAGCTTCAATATTTTTTATTTATGCTTTTACTTTTTATTTATTAGCACATATTTATATACAATTGTTGCAACATATATAAAATGTCTAGAGTTAAGCATTCATGCACTAGCACGAGGATCGGGGCAAGATTGTCATCCCAGGAGTAGCAGGAACAGAAATTGACCATGGAGATGCGAATGGAGTTCCTAAGGATGCAGCCGGTGGCCAGAGACGCTCTTTGATTTTGATGTCCTGATGTACGAGGAAGATAACACCCTGTTCTAGGTTTCCGAGTACCAGGGATTTTTACATCAGCTCTCTTGGACGATCAGTTTCTATGTGGATGGCTTGGTATGGGATTTCTACTGTGTCATTGTCAATGCGAGGAATGGAAATGAGTTGCAACTAACAGTGCAAGTTGTCCAGTTCTTATTCTTGCCAAACGTCATTGTCACTTTTTTCAGCTGTGAGCAGCCCAAGACCCGATGCTTCTTGGTTGTACCCTAGACTGATGAGGAGAGGACGTCATAGCAGGACTTGTCCATTATGACGGGGCGAACATCTGCAGTTGTTGGTGGCCTCGTTAAACAAGTGAGTTCACTCTGTTTTGGAAAATGAAGCACTTGATCTAGACACTCATCATAGATGTTAGATTCTACTCCACAGATTGCCCGTTTTCTAGAGCACAACACATGCTCCTGCTTGGTTAGCAAACGCGGATTGATCTCCTGCTCTACATGTACCAACTGGCAGTGGAAGGGGCCTGGTCAACTCATAATCATAGCCTCTCATTCGACATGTCCCTGACTCAGTTTCTGATTGCTTGGGGTGTCATGATCAACGACGGGGAGTAGCGTAAGCCGGTTAGCAGTGCATGGAACATAGCCACCATGTTGAGGAGCAAGGGGCAGAAGGGAGCTTTGATTCGACGATTCGCTAGTAGAGCAATAGCAGCCCCGGATACGACAACATAGACATCGACTGACACTGGTACATCTCGATTCGAGGCACCTATTGACACGGAATCGCCTATAGCGCCTCTTCCTTGGATGGCCCAGCTCTTTGTGGACCTCGAGACCTGTGTCAGCATAGTTGTCAAGACTGCGCTAAAGCCTCTTGAGGAGCATGTGGAGAAATTGGTGCAGGAGATTTAGTGCAGAATATGAGAAGAGAAAAGGGTCAGAGTATCGGCTAAAGGAGAAGAGAGAGAAGGAAAAGGAAAATGTGAGAAATGGAGAGATAGAAAGATTAATGCATAAAATAAAGAAAAGTTAGAAAGAAAAAGTAGGATTTTGGACAAGAGATAATAATGTGGAAAGAGAAGAGAGAAAGAGAGAGAGAGAGAGAAAATAGGTGGTCGCTAGGAGAGAAAAAGACGGGAGACAATAGAGAGAGGAGAGGTGCAGCTAGGTTAAAAATAAAGGAGAGAGAAGAAAAAAATGGAGAGAAAAGGTTTTGCGCAAAAGAGAGAAAAGAAAAGAGAAAAAATAGAGAGAGAAAACATAGGGAAAAGTGTCGGCCATAGAGAGAAGAAAAAGGGAGAGAGAGTGAGAGAGAGAGAGAGAGAGAATAAAGAAAAGGAGGCTAGGTTAGAAAAAGTAGGGAGAAGAAAAATAAGATGCAGGGTTTGCTAGGTTAAATAGAAAAGGAGAGTGAAAAGAGAGATGAAGGGTTGAACTTAAGTGTCTCTCATTTCTTTCAAAGATTTACAGCATTGTCATTAACTAACCCTCTTGCTCTGCCATGTGTCCCAGTAAATTACTCTTGTTCTCTGCAAGTCTAGAAAATAATTAATTTATCACAATACATTAAAAATAATTAATTTTTCATGACATTATATGATGAAATTCAATTCATAAAATAATTACAATACCAATAATTACAGTGCAACTGATAAAAAATAATGATTTCAGAATGTATCTGGACATGGTATGACTTAAGTACATACAAGCTAAAGATGAGAAAAAATTGCATGTTCAATAAATTAAATCTAAAGTCATATAAATTCAATAGTTAAACGCATGACTTAGATTTATGCCTATTAACCATCTTTCCATCTAAAACCAATATTTTAAGGATTAAATAATTAATATTATATTAGTTTTAGATTTACTAAACGTGCAATATTCTAGCTCCATCAATCACATTGTTTTGAAGTTTTGGAGAATACAATTTGAACATAAAATATATTGCTCGAATGTTAAAATTTGGCGGCTTGGATTTTGTTTTAAATAAAAATTATATATATTTTTTTAATTTTTAATTTTAATTTTGTCTGATATTATTAATTTTTATTTATCTACATGTAAATGCAATAATTTTTTTTCATTAAAAAAGCCCACATATATAGCTAATTTTGTCTGAAAATGAGCCACATATGAATTTTCCGTCTCCAAGGGCGCAAATCTGCTGGCTTGTATTTTGTTTAAAATAAAATTTATATTATATTTGTTTTTATTTTTTCTATATTATTATATTTTTTATTTATCTACATGTAAATGGCCTAAATTATTATTACTTTTAAAAAAAGCCACATATGTAGCTGATGTGTTTGAAATGAGTCACATATGAATTTTTTTCCCATATATAACGGCAAAACAAGTGGAGCCTTAGGTTCATAAACAGAGGAACCACAAGTCTCAAAATAAAATAAAATAAAGGGTTAAATACACTTTACACCCCCATGTATTATTTTTGACACATTGGACCCCTTAACTTCACATTTTTTCAAGTTGGACCCCGTACCAAAATTGTCAGTCAATTCAGACAGATTCCGTAAACGTGAGGTGCAATGTGTAAATGTCCCCAAAGATAAGGGGCGCAATATATACATACCCCCAAAGATAAGGGGGCAATTGTAAATATTTGCGGAATTGTCTAAATTGACGAGCAATTTGGGTATGGGTCCAAATTGAAAAAATGTGTAAGATAAGGGGTCCAATGTGTCAAAAATAATACATCGGGGTGCAAAGTATAAATGACCCCAAAGATAGGGGGTAATGTGTATTTAACCCTAAAAAAAATTAAAGCACGAGTTATCGATTCTAAAATTGCATAAAGCACAAGTATGTGATATATTTTTTCCCCTTGTTTTTAATATCTCTATTGACAAAGAAAAATTGAAACTATTATAATATTCTTTAAATTTTCAGGTGACAACCAAACACATGCTCATTTCGAAGAGTTAACAAAATATCGAAACTTGTTTAGTTTTCCCTACAAATATTTTTCTACAAATATTTTCTCATTTTCTTCATTTTACACAGAAAGAAACGCAGCCTTAAAGTAAAAACAAAAAATAGAAGACATGAGAATTAGCAAAAGAAAGTATAGAAGCAAAGAAAAAAGTAACAGACTTAATAGCACCGTAGCATACTTGAAAATAGCGTAGAAAAATGTTTGTAGAGTACATTTTTTTCTCACATGGTCGAGAACAACACATCCTCATGTACAAAACAAAAGTCAATGAAATTGGCCTAAAGCTACAAGGTAGAACAATTTAACATCGGTCATATTATGAATTTTATTACTTTTTTTTAGGCATAAATATCACAGAGTACTTGTAGTATCACTACACCATTTTTTCTCTTCAGGGATAATTTTTCCCTGAGATGTCATCTAAAACATCTTCAAAGTATCATCATTAGAGACGAAATGTCAGCCGTCCTTAAAAAAAGTCATTATAGACGGAAAAACCATGTCGTCCCTAATTAGCGACATATCAAAGTCGTCGCTAATACTTTCGTCTTTAATTTGCGCAGGAGAGATGGCGGAAAAAGTTTAGGGACAAAATGGATTTCATGGCCCAACATGTTCATCTCAGAATATTAGCCCTTACAATTGGGTGACGAAAATGTATAAATAACGTTCGAATGAATCGAACATGAGATTCTGAATATGATGTTTGATACGTAACAAACATATGTTTTATTTTCTATCCATGTTCAATATTGTTCGAAGGTGCTTTCGGAAGGGTTCTTTTACATTCAAATGTTTGTTCGAATATGAGTTATTATATATTCGAATGTTTGTGTTGACACATGTGATAATAGTGTAGACATGTGACACATGAACCTGGGTGCTGTCTTGATGTGTTGGCACATTATATCATAGTGTCGACACATGACAAGTGCACCTTGATTACTGTTTTGTGTGTGTTGACACATGAAAACATAGTGGTGACACATACGAAGATGGTTTTAGGAATAACAATAATCCTAATGATTTACAGAGCACACACTTTGACATTCAAACCCTATATTCCATCAAAATATGCATTATAACACGGTAATGTAAACCTAGTATAAATGCATCATAACACATCATAATCTAGTTATATGGGTTCCACCCTTTAATCCATCAAAATATACATATATTCATAATGTGGCAATGTCAACCAAGTTCAAATCCATCAAAATATACATAAAAAGTAGCTATGTCAACCACAATATATATAAGTCCATAGACATAGCCGAATGTAAGCTAGTTAATTAATATATGCATATATAAACAAAACAAAAGTGTAGGTGAAATGCCACAAAAGAAGACGTCACCACGCCCCAATAGCGACATGCATCACGGGAGGCCCGCAAGGTCCAGAAGCTGGTCCTCAATAAATGCAATCCCAGCATGAATGTATTGCATCTGCTCCTTGATAAATGCACAGAGAGCAGTTAGTTGCATTGTGATCTCGGCCAAGAACCCATCTACCCACTATGGGTGCTCTGGGTGGGCTGCATGGTCCTCTCCTGCCTCAAGCACTGCTCCCTCCATATTCGCATCATCGTGATCTTGGGCCCAAGGTCGTGCACAGCAGCCAACATGGCCTTGCACTCCTCACGTGAGTGGTCCACCCGATAGGTCGCATTTGGCAGATAGTCTTTTCATCAGGTATGCCTTGAACCCCTGCCACTACGAGGAAGCGTGTAATCAGCATTCCAAATGGAAGACTATCTGAGAGCTAACATGTGCCTCACGATGAATGATTTCATATATCTGCCCAGGCAGATCTATGTGGGTCCCAGTCCCAACTTAAACAGGAATCGAGCACGTTCCTGTGTGAAGTCTGTCTTGTGGAGCTTGGGATCAATATTCGAGGCGAGCACTAAATGCAGTATCCTGAAGAATGGGATTAGATCCTTTTGTTGGATGATTGCTCCTCCTCTATAGTACGGCCCAGGACGACCGGTGTCATGGCTAGTAGTATCTGATCCATGGTCGGCTCAGCAACTCCAGGATGAGGAGAGGCATCACCCTCTATGGAGGAGGAGGAGGGGCGTCACCCCCTGTTGCAAAGGAGGAGGGTGTCGCCCTCGAGTGGAACTGCAGCCCTAGGGATCTCAGAAACTCGGCAATCGCATCTGCTGACACAGTTACCCTGACCCCACGACCGTCAGAGTCACTTGATCCACAATGGGCTCCTATTTCTCCATCTCCACATAAAAGTCTTGAACCATGTCATGGATGACGCACCCGTCATCTGAAGGATGGGCATCCATCCTCTAGCGTGAAAATTTGGGGGAGTGTCCTACCCTCGGAGCTCAATTGAGAGAGCTCCTCGATCTTGACGACCTACTCAACTAGCACCCATCGTGCCCGAATCCCTCCCTCTCTTATCAAATCCTCCAGTGATGAGGCATGCCCAGTCCTTAATCGCTTTCTTGATGGTGCCATGACGTTACTAATCAACCGAGTCTGCAAAAGAATAAATTTAACATTCCGTCAGTGAAAGAAAATTGTAAATGGAAACAATATTATTAATCCACACAAAAACACCACACGATTGTAACAATTAAAGACAAAGTGTAAAATGTGATAGTTTGCAAGGGAAATAGATAACTTAGAAGGAAAATTCAAACTAATATATAACACTGGCAAACTAAGTACATTGGACATTGAAAACAAAACAAACAAATTGCTTAATTTGGACATATATATAACGCAACAAAAATTGTACAATATCAAATGGCTAGTGAGCTATAGCTCAGTTGGTTGCTCTTCCCTTTAAGAGGGATATATATATCTGGGGGTATTGAAGGACATAATTTGTTGGTAAAAAATATTCCATATATAGAACTAGCAGTACTTCACGTACGACTACATCATATTGTCCCATATATACAACCAACCCAAAATGATTACACTATGCAGACATACAAATTATTGCTACTCTAGACATGTAATTAATTAACAAAATTGATGAGAAAAACTATGACACACTCATTGCAAAAACAAAAAACTGTCCAAAATTTTCCTTTCTTCTCCTGAGCTCCCTCCCTTGGCTGAGTCAACTCAGTGGTGTTTCTCTTCCACAAAAAGCACCATTGAGCAAGCCCAAATCTACCATTTTTTCATCCTGCGGCCCCAATGTACATGAGGTGGCATAATGCACCGCCAGAAGCGGCAATGGAGGGTGGGAGGAGTTCTACGAACACCTGATCCTCCCACCCTGATGGATCATCTCCATCCCACACACCATACCCACTCTCCACAAAAAAGAGTTACCCGTTCCCACCTTATCTCATCAACAAAACCAAATCCATCACCGAGAACCACCAACCAACCACCCTCCGGCCACCATCCACCGTTCCGCCAACGAACAACAACCAAGAAAGACAAGTTCCAAAGAACAAACCCATTTTGCAAAAAAAGGCTTCATTTCATTTATTTTTTACAGATTGCAAACTATCTCGAAGTGGGGATGAGAAAGCCAACAGATTTCAGCGGTCAACGACGGAGGTCAGAAGTTCTAAGGTGGTGAGTCTTTCAGTTTTGAAGTGGTGGCCGTATGCGGAGCTTTTACTTCTTCTTTGTGTCGTTGATTTTATTTTTAGTCACTGAAGGGCTTTTGAATGTGCACATTCTAGATTAGCCCATCGAACATGTGTTTATATCCATGTGCGATTGTAAAAAAAAAAAACCCTGATACGCGCATGCTTACATGGGATAAAAACAAAAATTAGACATTTAGCTTTTGATTCTGGATATGATATGTGTCGACCTCATGCAATAATATGTCGACACATATATCATATGTAGAATGCACCAATGAACATGTCATCATTTGCCACATCAACAAATGTTGCCGCGTTGATTTAAAACAAAAATAAATAAAAAAAAACCCAAAAAAAAAACATTCGCGAGATTCCTTCCCTTCCTCTCCTCCACAATCCCCAAAATTTACACCCTAAAACCTCAAACCCTAACCGAACCTTCAAAGTCGATTAGGATGAGTTCGAGCTTTTCTTGTGTCAGTTGGTGAGTGAGTGCTAGAGTGGGTTGAATATCTTAGGAGGATGCCTAGCAAGGTTAGAATGTACAGTTGCAAACCCACAACGCCCTATACTCGTATAAGAAAGGAATGGCTCATGCAGCCTTAGAATTTCTTGAGTTGTCGGAAGCAGGGTTGCCTTGAGGCAGGATTTGTTTGAGTTCCCTACTCAGGTATGTATATCTCTTTTTCTTGTGGTACTATGGTGAATTTCGCCTTATTCTTTGAATGGCTCATGGACTCAATTCCAATGTAAATTTAAGTTTATAGCTGAAGGGGATTAATCTTAGAACAAGAATGTTTCGTACGTGGTTAATTAAAGAATGCAGATACTATAAGTAGGATTAAGGCAACCCAAGAGGGGGGTGAATTGGTTTCCAAACTTTTTTGCTTTTAACCCCTAAAGTCGTGTTTGCAAAGTAAAGACTAATTTAGCACAAGTATATTGATGCAACAAGTAAATAAGTGCTAAATGTAAAGAGTAGGGTTTAGAGAAGCAAACACGAGATTTTTAGGTGGTTCGGCAAACCCACATACATCCACCCCTCAAGCTCCTTCATTGACCCTTGAGGTTTTCCCACTATCTTCAAATAGTGTACACACTAGCTTCTGGGTGCTAGAGAACCGTACAAGTGTTTTCTCGGACTCAACACTCACAACCCAACCAAGCTTGAGATATGCCCTCTCTAAGCTTCTTCTTTAGTGAACAACCTCACTAAAGGAATCACCTCTTTTGGATATGAAGTTTAAAGAATAAACTCTCTCAAAGAGTGGATATGAAAATGGAAAGCTCTATCTCTTTGATTCACACAATGACAAGGATAAGAAAGTGTAATTTGTGTGAATGATATGAGAAATATGGAATAGGAAGGTTTAAGATATTTCTCAAGCTATGTAAAATGATATGTGGTCGAGCTCTCTTGTTTAGAGACAATAGGAAGGTCTTTTTATAGGCCACATGAGAAAACTAACCGTTTATAGCCGTTAGGGGCTGATTTGACAATTTTACCATTGTACCAATCGATCGCTTCATGTACCGATCGACCGCTTCAACTTGCCATTGCTCAACGGTCATAAAATTTGAATGTCAAATTTTGTCTCATCATCCGCTTCATATAGCGGTCGACCGCTATAAATCATTTTCATAGACCGCTACAATTAAAAAGCCCATTTTTGATGTTTTTGAAATCCCACTTCAAAAACCAAATTACCAAAAGTATAACCAAGGCTTGGGAGTTTATATAGGGATGATTTGAAAACATTTAAAGCTCATTTTGGTTGTCAAACATGTGATAAGAAGATTATGCAGGGTTTGAAAATAGGCAAGTTGTGATTCAAATCCTTGTCAAAGTGAAACTAAGAGTTACAAGGTTATACCCTATGGTCTTGAATCTTCACTTTTGAGCTCCTTGCATCTTCTTGATCTTCAATCTTCTTGTCTTTGGCTCTTTGATAAAAATGTCTTTGTCTTTGAAGATGTCCATTTTGTAAACTTAATCCATTTATTGAAATCATCGAAATATTGATTGTGAACAAAAGCCAACAGATACTTTGTTAATCATATGTATCACTTGATCTTCATCAAATTTTCTTGACAAGTAGTAGTTTATGGTAATCTCATCTTTTGGAAAACTACTTTGGCATGAGGTCAGCTTCAAAGTTCATGTGAGTTATTTTGCTTCATTTAGGCTCTAACTATGTTTTGATTTCATGCCATCATATAATTCCTTGCAAGGAGAATGCCCAAAATATCTTCATAATTTATGGTTTTAATCTGATTAGATGGTAAAGTCTTTTTTGTATCTCGCATTTTCATTTGGCTTGCCTTTGCTACTTTCCCAATGTATTTGCTTCACTTCTGGATCACTTATAAAATTGCATTATACTTGAAAGAAAATAAGTTATTTTTTATCAAAACAAATAGCCATTGATATACTTTCTCTTCCTTTTTCAAGTTTCATGGTTGAGGAACATGTTTCCCTTTTTAGTTTTTTCTATGAATATTTTCTTTCCTGTTAAACAACATCTATAACAAGTGTATCTGGTGATTGGTATGATTTTTGGATCAGCATATTTCTTGCTATTAGAAAGGAGATCCTTTACATATGTTCCTTGTAGCCAATTGATCCAGTATCTAGATTTCTTGATAGGCCTGTCCTTAGTCCATATTCTCTTCCACTGGAGTCAAAAGCTAATGATTTTTTACTAGAATCTGTCATCTGAACATGATTATTAGTTGTTAATTTTCGATATTTTAATTCTAAGACACTTTTTTGCATTACATAGTAAACTGTATAGAACCTTTTTCTTCTTATCCACATCTTTGTTGGGTTCGTCAGACACGCATACATTGTTAAATTTGTATCTTAATCGATCACTATAACAAATAATCATTGTGTTTTGACTTCTAATTGTAAATGACTCATGTACCGAGGAATGATTTACGTGACCGTACAATTTGTGTTTTCACTTCCAATTGTAAATAACATCTATTTTTATGTTAGACAACTGATGCATGTAAATTCTTCTGTTGGGTTGACCATCCGCAATCAAAAAATGGCGACCATATACTGTCATCGATGCTCTAGAAGATGGCATCAATGGAGGATGAGATTCACAAGATGAAATCAACGGAGGCTAAGATTTGAGACAAGATGAAATCAATGGAGGACGAGATTGACTAGATGAAATTAATGGAGGAACAAATCACGGATCAACACAAGGCAAAGGAGAGATGTCTAAAAGTCATGTTGTTGGTTTCATGGGTTTTTTTTCTTTTTGGTGGAGTAGCCATTGGGTGTATTTTTGCATTTTGGTGCAAGGAAGGTTGTGGAATTGTTGCACTCCCGCAATGAGTGTATTAGTGTAGGGAAGATTGTGGAATGATTTTTTATATGTGTAGGTTTATTGGAAGATTTTGTGTAAGTACTTGGTTGTTCAGTTCACTTCTATGTCATAGGGAAGATGTATCTTTAGTGCACTTCTATGTACAAATGTATCTTCAGTGCACTTCTATGTAGACATATCTTGTGTAAATTTGGACAAAATTTCAATGAATTCCTCCTTTTAAATCTTCTATTGAGGAGTAATATGTCCAAATGTGCACTTCTATTAATCACTACGCACAAAAATCTGTCCAAATGGTCATATTGCAAGAAGGAAAAATTGAGGGGCTAAAATTTTGAAACTTAAAATTACCTAAAGGAAAGAGGAAATGGGTGTAAAACTCAACAACAAAAGATGCAAATCTATCTATTTGATAATAGGCTTCTTGGATATTTACGTGTCGACACATAATATTCAATGTGTCGACACCATCAAAATTGCATTTGGGTGGGAGTACAAAGTGACGACACTAGTCTTCAATGTGTCGACACCATCCAATTCGCAATCGGGTGACAATACGATGTGTCGACACCATCCAATTCGCAATCGGGTGACAATACGATGTGTCGACCCTTTCACCCCATGTGTCAACACTACCAATGTGTCAATAGACTGACTTGGCACTTAATTAAATTAATATGGTACTGATCATATTCTATGCATTATCTTCACAATCTACCCTTCATTGCAAATGATTTAAGGTAGTGATGTTGTTGTCAAGCTGCACATATTTAGTGGACAGATCCTCTGTACATTCGGTGGACAAATCAATATTTGTATGATATTGAACAGGTTAAGTGCCAGGGAACAAAGAGATTTATATTTCCCAATAACATAGCAGAGTAGGGAAAATAGCCAATGAGGGAATCACAGCTTACCAATGAGGGAAAAATAATCTGTATATATATGGACCGATTGCCCTTGCCAAAGTATAAAAGCATGTCAAGGAGTATAAATGAAGGTTCCCCAAAATGCAAGAGTTCCCTTTGTAAATGGAAGTTCCCTAAAATTCAAAAACAAGTAAAAATCACTTCTATGCACATCCTCCAATCCGCTCAAACTTCCAAATACCCAACCAGAACTCAAGACTTCAATATTTGAGATAAGAGAGCAAAAAAACTACCTTCAAGAGTTTCTCAAACTTCCCCACTTAAGTGCTTTGAGTTAAGCACTTCTCAAAAGCACATTATAATCAGCATTTGATAATCAAATATTATAACAAAACAGTCCAATTACATTAACATAACAACTCAAAAGAGATGTCCAATAACATTAAAATAACTACTCAAAGTAGATGTCCAATAACATTAACATAATAAACCTGTCCAATAACATTAACATAATAAACCTATCCAATAGCATTAACATAATAAACATGTCCAATAACATTAACATAATAACTCAAATGTCTTGTTCAATATCATTAATATAATAAACCCGCGATAAAACCTGTGGTTCAGCAAATACAAGTAAAATGACTGTTTTTAATCATAACGAAGATGAAAATAACTATTACAACAAAATTTTCCTCGACTAGAGCAAAAATAAAAAACAGCAAGTCTCTCTGAAAAGACCATAATCATTTCTTCTTTTTTAGAGGTGGTGGAGGTTCAAACTCTACTTCAAACTTCTTCAAGAATTGCATCCAAGTGGTGGTGAACCAATATATCCACTTCATCACATGAGGACGAAGTAATTGTAAATCCTAGGATTAAGGCAACCCAAGAGGGGGGTGAATTGGGTTTCAAAACTTTTTCGAAACTCACCCTTTAGAAAGTGTTTGCTAGCTATAAGTCTCACAAAGAGAAGTGATTGCAATAAAAGATTGAACACAAGAATATATATTGCAACTTAAATAGAGAAATAAAACTTACTAATAGCACAATGTAATGAGATAAGGGAAGAGAAGCAAACACAAGATTTTTAGGTGGTTCGGCAAACCCGCCTACATCCACCCCTCAAGCTCCTTTACCGAGCCTTGAGGTTTTTCCACTATGCTCCCTTCAACCAAGGGAGAGCCTTCCTTACACTTGAGCTTGAGAAACACCTCTTCAAGCCTCAAGAACGAGTTTGAGAACAAACCTCTCTAAACTTCTTCTTTTGATGAACAACCTCACCAAAAGGAAACAAGAGAATCACTCTCTTAATAGTGTATGGGGATGAACAAAAATGCTCACTAAAACTCCCTTGATGGAGTAGATATTACAATGAGAAATTTCTATCTCTTAAGCTTCACACAACAACAAGGATGTGAAAGTGTTGATTATGTGTGAATGATGTTTGAACAAGGATTGAAAGGTTTTAGATCACTCTTAGCTTTGGCAAAATGATTTAAGTTGTTCAGCAACTTTTAAAAGGCGTAGGAATGGCTTTATATAGGCCTCATAAGAAAAATAGCCGTTTATAGCCGTTGGGAGTCGAGCTGTTAAAAACTCTTGATGAACCGGTCGACTGCTACATGAACCGGTCGACCGCTGCAGGTTAACGTTACACAACGGTCATAATGTCAGAAGTCAGAACGGCTCTTTTTTAAACTTTTTCAAACCAACCGGTCGACCGCTATACCAAGCGGTCGAAGACCGGTTGACCGCTACATGAGCCGGTCGACCTCCTCAACTTAAGCACATGATCCGGTTGTTTTAAAAACACGATTTTGACCAACTTAAAATACCCAATTTTAAAGACTAACTTCCCATAAGTATATAAAAGGTTTGGGAGTTTAATTGGGATATTTTAAAGCCATTTAAAAACATTTTTAAATCTTCAAAACAAGAGGTAAAACATTTCATGCAAGTTTTGAAGAAATATGCAAGTGTGTGGTTCAAATCCTTGTTAAAGATGAAGACTTAGAGTTACAAAGATTACCCTAGCATCTTGAGTCTTCACTTTAAGAGCACTTCCATTGAAGGGGATGTTACTTGATCGCTTCGTGCTCATTTTGGATCCGCTTTGCTTCACATCTCAATTACTTCTATTGTTATCATCAAAACATTGATTGTGACTAAAAGCCAACAGTAATCTGTCAATATTCACGTAGACCTCAGTGACTTAAGTGATATCCTCCTATGATTTCTTCACAAAGTTTTGGAGCTCTGCAGAGGTGGCCTTAAACTCATCAGTGGTGCCTTGAACACATCAGCTACCACTGTTATGCTATTGCTGACTTGGTTCTGAAGGGACTTCAAATCTCTATCAGTGACAATCTTCTTCACACTGGTAGCGATATCCTCAACACTATTACTCAATTTGTGCTGCTCAATCTTCAAGTCAACAATGGATTCCTTTAGGTGATGGAAACAAGGCTCATGAGCACTGGAAACCCGAGTCATAGAGGATGATGCAATGAGTAGTTTACAAGGTCTCAAGATCGGAGTCCTATCACTCATTGGAGTCCTATCACTCATATGACTCCTATCACCTATAGGGTCCCCTCATTATCACTAGATCCATCATCATCCTTCTCTTCTTCTTCTCCTGCCTCTAAATCAACCTTTTTAGGTGTCACCACACATTTCCTCTCCCATTCCCCATCACCAGGTTCAACAAACCCCATTAGCTTCAAGGTTTTCTTGTTGTATTCCTTGGTCTCTTTTTCTTTTTAGTTGCAATCTTCATTTGGTTAACATCTAATGTTCAAGATTCATGCTCGGTTATCAAGCAATACATCACAACATGTCAAGAACTCTAGATTAAGGCAACCAAGAGGGGGTGAATTGGATTTTCAAACTTTTTCGCTTTTAACCCCCAAAACCGTGTTTGCAAAGTAGTCTAATTTAGCACAAGTATATTAAAACAACGAGTAAATAAGTGCTAAATGTAAGGAGTAGGGATAGAGAGCAAACACGTGATTTTTAGGTGGTTTGGCAAACCCGCCTACATCCACCCCTCAAGCTCCTTACCGACCTTGAGGTTTTCCCACTATCTTCAGATAGCTGTACACACACTAGCTTCAAGTGTTAGAGAACCTTACAGCAACCCGGGCTCTCAAACTTTTAACCCCCAAAAGTGTTTGCAAAGTAAAGTCTAATTTAGCACAAGTATATTAAAACAACAAGTAAATAAGTGCTAAATGTAAGGAGTAGGGATAGAGAAGCAAACACGTGATTTTTAGGTGGTTCGGCAAACCCGCCTACATCCACCCCTCAAGCTCCTTCACCGAGCCTTGAGGTTTTCCCACTATCTTCAAATAGCATACACTCTAGCTTCCGGGTGCTAGAGAACCGTACAAGTGTTTTCCCGGGCTTAACACTCAAACCCACCCAAGTGGTTTTTCGGGCTCACCACTCACAACCTAACCAAGCTTGAGATATACCCTCTCTAAGCTTCTTCTTTAGTGAACAACCTCACTAAAGGAATCACTCTTTTGGATATGAAGATTGAAGAATAAACTCTCTCAAAGAGTGGATATGAAATTGGAAAGCTCTATCTCTTGATTCACACAAAGACAAGGATATGAAAGTGTGTTTTGTGTGAATGATATGAGAAATATAGAATATGAAGGTTTGGAATATTTCTCAAGTGATCTAAATGATATGTGGTCGTTGTGTATTTATTTTGGACGTTATGAAGGTGTATTTATAGGCCACATATGAAAACTAGCCGTTTATAGCCGTTGGGAGTCGTCTGTTAAAACGAGGTCGACCGCTCATGAACCGGTCGACCGCTTCAAGTTACCGTTACTCAACGGTCATATTGTCAGAAGCTCAACGGATCTATTTCAAAATCAACGGTCGACCGCTATACCAAGCGGTCGAAGACCGGTCGACCGCTTGTCGACCTCTTCAACTTAAGCACATGATCCGGTTCAATTAAAACCACGTTTTTGACCTTTTGAAACACCCAATTTTAAAGACTTACTTCCCATAAGTATAAGAAAGGTTTGGGAGTTTGATTGGGGTGTTTTGAAACCTTTAAAAAACATTTTAATCTTTCAAACAAAAGGTAAAAGGTTTATGCACGTTTTGAAAGATATGCAAGTGTGATTCATAATCCTTGTCAAAAGTGAAACAAGAGTTACAAGGTTTATACCCTAAGGTCTTGAAACTTCACTTTTGAGCTCCTTGCATGTTCTTGATCTTCTTTCTTCAAGTCTTTGGCTCTTTCATCAAAACGTCTTTGTCTTTGAAGATGTCCGTTTTATAAACTTGGTCCATTTATTGAAATCATCAAAATCTCAATTGTGCACAAAAGCCAACAAGGTACTCAAACCTACCCGTTCTTGGGAGGATAATGTTGGAGACCATGTGATGTAAAAGTCTCCTATGGATGGTCAAATCATGGGCCTGAAGTTTAACCACTTAATCTAGGTCCGGGTTATCCAAAACCACCCTAAGAATGTCAAGAGGTTGAACCTCTGACAAACCAGTCAAGCCATATGCATCAAAAAATTTCTTGCCTGAGTCAAGAGACTAGAAGCATCTTCAGTTATTGTAGATTCAAAATTTGCATATCCTAGTCTAACTAAGTATGAAAAAGTATCAACCCTCATAGTCACAAACACAGACTAGCCTTGGTAATCAAACATTTCTTTGAAATCAAACTCATTCTTATTGAACTAAGGGAAGTGAATCCATCTACCCGCAATGACCTTTCTATTACGATAATTATTTACATATCTATTTCTAGCGAGACCTGACCAGTAAACCTATAGTTCTTGTGCTTCAGACTGTTTTGCCCTTTTTTTATGCCTTAAAACTGGCAGAACTGGGCGTCTGGCATGTGGCTCTCTTAGTGACCCTGGTAGACATCTTTGTAAGGAAAATGAAAGGGATTTAAGGGTTATTGACAATGCTTGTGATTCGGCTATGGGTCATGGATATTTGAGAGAGAAGAGAGAAATGTGAGTGTTTTGCATAGACGGAGAGGTTTCTGGGAGAAAATGACAAGACCCAATGCTCGAAGGTTTTTTTATAAGGACCGCGAATAGTTTTAAAAACTGTCAGTTTGAAATATGTGTCGACACATAATGAGAAAGTATTGACACTGTGAAAATGGCTCTCGAGAAGATGACCTATGTGTCAACACATTGTTTGATGGTGTCTACACATATATATCCAGTGATAAAAAGTTGAACCAGAAGAGTCAATATGGTCTGTTACAATAAGCAATGACACATGACATGCATTTTCGACAAAAATGATGGCCATGAACAGTTAATAATTTTAAAATATTTTTTATTTTTTAAAAAATGTTTTCTAATTCAAATGTGCTTTGTTCACACACATTTATGTAAACCCCAACATATACACAAACACCTAAAAAAAATTTAAAATTTTTGCCTAAACATATTTCAAAAATATATTACAAAAAGAAACCTAAGAATAATTAATGCACATAATGTATTTTAATAACCAAATGCACAATTGATGCAATCAATATAAATTTGTGCTTAAACATATTTCAAAAACATGTTACAAAAACACATAAGAATAATAAATGCACAAAATGTATTTTAAGAACGACCTAATGCACAATTAATGCAATCAATACAATATTAATGCTTAAACATATTTCAAAAACATGTTACAAAAACATGTAAGAATAATTAATGCACAGAAAGTATTTTAACAACAACGACCAAATGTACTATTTATGCAATCAATCAAAATATTTGGTTAATATTTATACACAAATAAATCAATATTAAAATCTAACACAAATAAATCAGAGATATGGTTGGATAGTCACCAAAATTCTTCACATAGCAAGTACAAATTAAGTTCACAGTTGATAATGAAACTTTACATCAATGATTATACGAGCTCATGATGCTAGCTTCAACTCTCTTCACAAATCTCAATAGCCCAATAGATTTCTTCCACCATCACGAGTAGTGAGCAAGAAGACAAGATTCGAGTAGGAAAGCATTAGGCATGACTTGTTTGAGCACTCGATATCTTGAGAGGTGAGGTCTTCTCTGTTCTTCAAAGAATTTTCTCTCTCTAGAAAGTTAGGGCACATGTAATACAAGTCTGTTGAAATTATCTCTTCGTCTTGTTATATTTATAGCCCTCTTGTCTTGAAAGGTCTTCAAAACCCTTGTATCATTGGAGGGGTACCCAAGTCTTTTTGTAGCTATATGATGAGTTGGCAGCGTTCTAGGAATTTCAGCAAACTTGCATAATATGTTAGCACATAGTCGATAATGTATCAACACCGTACCATGTCAGCATGATCGAACATATGTTCGATGACATTATTTTTATTAAATGAAATAACAGGTTTTTAATATAACTTGGTAGTATAGTATAAGAACAAAATATTGGTTCATTAAATATGGCAATGCAAGTTGCAAAAAATAACATACAACGTCGGCATGTTCAATGACATTATTTTTGTTAAATGAAATAATATGCTTTTAATATAACTTGGTAGTATAGTATACGGACAAAATATTGAGGGTACATGGTGAATATAATGTATGGAGCACATTGGTATCTATTGACACTAAGTACATTACTAGATTTCTATTCATTATATTTTTTATATATATTATAAGGGTCTATATTTTGTGTATGATATAATGTAAGGACACATCATAAATATAATGTATAGTGCACATTAGCATCTATTGACACTAAGTACATTAATATATATATCTATTCATTATATTTTTTTAAAATTATATGGGTCTATATTTTGTGTATGATATAATGTGAGGGTGCATGGTGAATATAATGTATGGAGTACATCTATTGACAATAATATATTTCTATTCATTATATTTTTTTTTCTTTTGTATTATAAGGGTCTATATTTTGTGTATGATATAATGTGAGGGTACATGGTGAATATAATGTATAGAGCACATTGTATGAATCAAAGAGATAGAGCTTTCCAGTTTCATATCCACTCTTTGAGAGAGTTTATTTCTTGTATCTTTATTCAAAGAGGTGATTCCTTTAGTGAGGTTGTTCACTAAAGAAGAAGCTTAGAGAGGGTATATCTCAAGCTTGGTTGGGTTGTGAGTGGTGAGCCCGAAAATCACTTGGGTTGTGAGTGTTGAGCCTGGAAAAGCACTTGTAAGGTTCTCTAGCACCCGGAAGCTATATAGTGTACACTATTTGGAAGATAGTGGAAAAACCTCAAGGCTCGGTAAAGGAGCTTGAAGGGTGGATGTAGGCGGGTTTGCCGAACCACCTAAAAATCTCGTGTTTGCTTCTCTAAACTCTACTCTTTACATTTAGCACTTATTTACTTATCGCATAATATTTGTTTAAATACTTGTGCTAAATTAGTCTTTACTTTGCAAACACAACTTTGGGGGTTAAAAGCGAAAAAATTTGGAAACCCAATTCACCCCCCCTCTTGGGTTGCCTTAATCCTTGGACTTACAATTGGTATCAGAGCTTGGTGCTCATTATACAAGATTTAAAAATCTTGAGTTAGAATGGCAACTTCAAGCTTCAACACTCAAGTTGAGGACTTTCACACTTAGACCACCATTCTTTAATGGTAGTGATTATGCATATTGGAAAGTTAGGATGAGAATTTATTTTCAATCTATTGATTATGATTTATGGTTATGCATATTGAATGGTCCACATATTCCCACAAAGAAAGTTGGAGAGGTTGAAACCCTCAAAAACGAAAATGAATATAGTGACCTAGACAAAAAGAAAATCTCTCTAGATGCAAGAGCTATGAACATTTTTATTGTGCTTTAGATAGATGGAATTTAATAGAATATCTTCTTGCACAAATGCTAAGGAAATTTGGCATGCTCTAGAGATTACTCATGAAGGGACAAACCAAGTCAAAGAGTCCAAAATAAGTATGTTTGTCCATAACTATGAGTTATTTAAAATGACACCGGAAGAATCCATTAGTGACATGTATACTAGATTTACCAACATTATAAATGCCTTGAATGCACTTGGTAAATCTTATACTAACTCGGATTTGGTGAGAAAAATCCTTAGGTCACTACCAAAGTCTTGGGAAGCAAAGGTGACCGCGATTCAAGAGGCTAAAGATCTCACCAAGCTACCTCTAGAAGAGCTTCTTGGATCCCTCATGACCCATGAGATCCAAATGCTCGAAAATGAAGATGAGAGCAAGAAGAAGATGAGGATCGCTCTCAAATCTTCCATAATTGAAGATGAGGATGACAATGAGGAAGACATAGTCTTGATGACTAGAAAGTTCAAGAACTTCCTCAAAAGAAAGAAAGAGAAGAGAAGCCTCAAATACAAGAAGACATCATGGAATGTTAACGATGAAAGCTCCTCCTTCGAAGAAGAAGATGGAGAAATCGCTAACATGTGCCTCATGGCATTTGAGGATGATGATGAGGTATACTCTTCGGATGATGAACCTAAACTTTCATATATTGAACTTCAAAATGCCTTTGATGAACTTCTTTGTCAATTTGAAAAACTTGGTTCAAAATATACATCCTTGAAAAAGAAACTCATTTTGATCTCAAAAGAAATTGATTTATTAGAAAATGAGCGAAATACTCTAAAGCTTGAAAATGATTTACTCCAACAAAAAGCTTTAGAATTTGAAAAGGAGAAAGTTGCTTTGAACAACAAAATAGTTTCTCAAAGCAAAATCCTTGAGAAGTTCACTCAAGGAAAGAAATCTTTGGATTTGATTCTTGGTAGTCAAAGATGTGTCTTTGACAAAAGTGGCTTAGGCTACAAGCCTTCTATTCACCAAAAATATTTTAAGAATTTTTTTGTGAAGGCTAAGTCTTTTTGTGCACCTACTCAAACATGTCATTTTTGCAACAAAGATGGGCATCTAATTTTTGATTGTGCATTAAAGAAACTTGGGAGCAAGACTCTCAAGAAGACATGGGTTCCAAAAGGAACCAAGGCTAACACCGAAGGACCCAAGAAAGCTTGGGTACCAAAAATTTTCTTGATTCCTTTGTAGGATTCAAGAAGGATGGAGCAATAAAGAGTACTTGGATGAAACTTGCCTATCAAGAAGGCTTGTGACATTTGAGGACAAATGCTAAGGGGAAAACCTTTGGTAACTTCTAAATCCTTGATTGAAATATGTTCTAAATTGTTGGTTGATTGTCTTCTATGATGATTTCTTATGTGTTAATCTTAAAAATGCAAATGTATTCATCTTTGACATATTTCTTGCATTTATCAAAATAGAACATCTCTAAAATAACATTTTTACAAAATCATGAACTTTTATGAGATTTTGTGAGCCTAAATTTTTGGTTGAGAATGACCTTTAAATTGTCATTGGTAGCTAAGAGGTTGGTACAAACCCACTCGGTGGGCTACTATCGTAATAGCGATGGACTCTTGAGTCCCCATTAGTCATCCTCTATACCATTTCAATGAGATTGTCATTTAAAAACCTCAAATTGTTCTTTTGGATAAAAATGATTATTTGAGTTCTATCCATGCATTCATTTTTTGATTGACAAAGGGGGAGATTTCTTAATGTTCGATATGCTTGTATTCCCTTTGATCATGTGATGGATATTGGTAGAATGCATGTTTGGGAAAGCTTGATGGATAATGCATGCACATATCTTAATTTTTATCAAATTTTAGGTGATGCATCCATCTAAGTTTATATTCTTTGTCTTTTTGATGTGACAAAGGGGAGAAATGTGTTGATAGTTTTAATGACTATATATTCTCCTTTTGAATTGGATTATGAATATTGGCTACTAATATTTTGTCTTAAGTTTCAAATGATTGTTCAATTGTAAAAGATAGGGGAGTCATCCCAAAACTATCAATTTATTGTCATCATCAAAAAGGGGGAGATTGTTGGCTTTTGTTCACAATCGATATTTTGATGATTTCAATAAATGGATTAAGTTTACAAAATGGACATCTTCAAAGACAAAGACATTTTTATCAAAGAGTCAAAGACAAGAAATTGAAGATCAAGAAGATGCAAGGAGCTCAAAAGTGAAGATTCAAGACCATAGGGTATAATCTTGTAACTCTTAGTTTCACTTTTGACAAGGATTTAAATCACACACTTGCATATCTTTCAAAACGTGCATAAACGTTTTACCTTTGTTTGAAAGATCAAATGTTTTTTAAATGGTTTCAAAACACCCCAATCAAACTCCCAAACCTTTTATATACTTATGGAAGTTAATCTTTAAAATTGGGTGTTTCAAAATGGTCAAAATCGTGGTTTTAAATGAACCGGATCATGTGCTTAAGTTGAGAAGGTCGACCGGCTGGTGAAGCGTCAACCAGACTTCGACTGCTTGGTGTAGCGGTCGACCGGTCCATGTTTTGAAATAGATCCGTTGACTAACATGAAGCAGTTGACCGGTACAACTGTAAAATTTCTAACGGCTAGTTTTCTCATGTGGCCTATATAAAGACCTTCCTATTGTCTCTAAATAAGAGAGACGACCACATATCATTTTACATAGCTTGAGAAATATCTTAAACCTTCTTATTCCATATTTCTCATATCATTCACGCAAATTACACTTTCTTATCCTTTCATTGTGTGAATCAAAGAGATAGAGCTTTCCATTTTCATATCCACTCTTTGAGAGAGTTTATTCTTGTATCTTCCTATTCAAAGAGGTGATTCCTTTAGTGAGGTTGTTCACTAAAGAAGAAGCTTAGAGAAGGTATATCTCAAGCTTGGTTGGGTTGTGAGTGGTGAGCTCGAAAATCACTTGGGTTGTGAGTGTTGAGCCCAGGAAAGCACTTGTAAGGTTCTCTAGCACCCGGAAGCTAGAGTGTACACTATTTGAAGATAGTGGGAAAACCTCAAGGCTCGGTAAAAGCCTGGGGGGGGGGTGGGACCAAAAGGTGTTTGCGTTCTAATTACTACTCTATTACATTTAGCACTTATTTACTTATCATATCAATATTTGTTTAAATACTTGTGCTAAACTTGTCTTTACTTTGCAAACACAACTTTGAAGATTAAAAGGAAAAAGTTTGGAAACCCAATTCACCCCCCTCTTGGGTTGCCTAAATCCTTGGACTTACACTGTGATGATCTCGGAAGGAAAATCTAGAGTGGGGTGGCAGGCCTTTGTTCAGATGTGTGAGGAGTTGATTTCAGTCATTGGTGTTCTCCAACGTAAGAAATTGGGTCCTGTTGATTCTGCGATCAAGCAAGGTGTCTCCTTTGCTCAATCAGTGCGGGTTGGTCTGCCGGAGATAAAGGTGGTGGGAGAGAAAGTGTCACGCCAGATTAACGTTGACAATGGCAGCTTGAAAAATTCATTGAGGTTTGGAGTCCTAAAGGTGTTGCATGCAGAGATTGGTGAGGGTCACGTGTCTCCCAAGAATAATCATTCTGTTAAGACACCTGCTGTGACGACTGGATTAGAAGGCAGGCTGTGGGACCATTTAATGAAGCTAAAGGCTGAGCTGGACTGCCTTATTAGGCTAGCCAAAAATAAAGAGGTGGATCTAGATCCCAGGAAAGCCTTATGCCATATGGTGTGCGGCTTCAAATTGGTGGCCCAGCAGCCAGCAATTGGACCCATCTCCAGTTCGAGCCCCCTATCGTTTCTAGGCTGGATATGTATCATGTGGGCATGGCCCAATAGCAGGGGGTTGGGTCATTTTATCTCAGGTGAGCTCGGCCCATCGTCTCTATTTGTTGAAGGCGCTGTTTCGGAGCCCACTTCACCTGGGCTGGGGATTGTCGAGCAAATCTTTGCTGACGATGACATGGGTGTGGCTGTTTTGGCAATGGTATCACTTGGGGTGTCGCCGATTTTGGCTAGAAGTGTGGATCGGGTCTCTTCTCCTGAGGTCCAACTGTGGGATGTGTCTTACGGAGGTGTTTCCGCTAGTTGGGACTGGCGCCTGAGTGTGGTGGATGACGAGGGGTTGTCGACAGGGTCTGTTCAGGTTGTTTCTAAGCTCTCAGATTTGTGTGATGGAGGGGGTTGGTCAAGCATGGAGATACTAGTCTGCTTAAGGTTTCGGAGGGGGGGCAGTTACCGATACTAGTGTGCTTATGGTTTTGGAGGTGGTGGATCTTAGTTCTGTAGACCTGAACCCTTCAATAGAGGTTATAGACGAGGTGGGTGTTTCGATGGGAGTTGTCCGTTCTGACAGTGTGGGTGGGGAGTTGGTTGCTCTTGATAAAGGGGATACTGAGCTACTTATTGAGCCTCTGAGGATACTTTTACCCTCCTAGGAACCTTCTTATTGGCCTCCGGATATGGTTAAGTCTTGTAGGCATATTGTGGGTGTCTCTTGTGAGGGGCATGAGTGTGACTTGTTGAATCTGTTTGTAGCCTTAGAGAAAGAGAGGGGACAACATTGTGGTAAATCAGTAGGGAGTCGGAGGTAAATTGGTGAGGGAAATTAAGGCCTTAGAGTCCTCAGTGAATTATGATTCTAATGCTTCTAGTTCTTGAAGGAGTAGGAAGTCAGGGCGGGCTTTAGCTAATGTTTTATGAAGCCTAGAATTATCAGTTGGAATGTTAGGGGGTTAAATGATATGAAGAAATGCAAGGGGGTGGGGAATTTGTTACGAGGGTGGAAGGTGGATCTTGTGTGTCTCTAGGAGACCAAGGTTTCGTTTGTTTTGAGGGCTTTGGTGAGACGGTTATCGGGTGGGCCTCATGTTAGGTGGTGTAATTTGGAGGCTGTAGGTGCTTCGGGAGGTATCTTGATTCTTTGATATTCTTGGGTTATGCAGATGGTAGACTCGTGTATTGGTTCTTACTCTATTTCGGTGTTGTTTAAGAATGTCGAGGATAGAGTTGTATGGGTTTTTTCTAGTGTTTATGGTCCGAATGTTGATAGTTGTAGGAGGATTTTATGGGATGAGTTGGTCAGGATTTCTTCGTTGTAGAGCTCCCTTGGTGTATAGGTGAGGATTTTAATGTCTCTCGATTTCCTGGTGAACAGTCATGGATTAGGGGTGTTAGGAGTGCTATGAATGATTTTACGGATTTCATTTCTGAGTATGGCTTGGTGGATCTTGCATCAGCGGGTGTGTTGTATACTTGGTCTAATGGTAGAGCTTCTCAGTCTTGATCTAGGATTGATTATTTTCTTGTTAGTTCTTGTTGGGATACAGTGTACCCAGAGCTTATCCAGTGGAAGTTATCTCGTTTGTACTCTGATCATTTCCCGATATTGTTGTTGGAGGGTGGTAGATGGGGGGGTTCCATGAAACCTTTTCGCTTTGAGAATATGTGGCTCAAAGTGGACGGTTTTATGGAGATGGTTAGGGAGTGGTGGCAGGGCTATGTTTTCAGTGGTTCTCCTAGCTTTGTGGTAAATATGAAATTGAAAGCTTTGAAGAGTGATCTTAAAGTGTGGAATAGGGATGTCTTTGGAGATCTTAATTTTCGAAAAGCTTCGTTATTACAGGAGCTCTCTTCTCTTGATTGTTTGGATGAGAGTGGCAATATGGATGATAAGGGTAAGGAGAGGAAGTTGTTTGTTTCTAAGGAACTTGATTGCTGAATTGAGTTGGAGACAGAAATTGAGAACTCTTTGGCTCAAGGAGGGGGATCACTGTACTAAATTCTTCCATAGAGTTGCTAACTCTAATAGGAGAAATAATTCGATTTCGAGTTTGGAGTTAGAGGGAGAAGTGGTGGAGGACCCGTCCGTGATTTTTAGAGCGATCGTTGATTATTATTCTTCTTTGTATAAGGAGTCATTTGGTTGGCGCCCTTTGTTGGATGGGTTAGAGTTCGATAGCATTTTGAGAAGGATGCTGAGTTCATTGAGAGGCCTTTTGAGGATGAGGAGGTGGTGAGTGTGGTGAATTGCCTTAATGGGGATAAGGCGTTTGGTCCGGATGGTTTTTCTCTCGCTTCTTTAAATCTTGTTGGGATGTGCTGAAGTGGAATGTGTTGCTAGTGTTTAATGAATTCGCGAGGGAGGGAAATTTTGTCAAGAGCTTGAATACTTCTTTTATTTTCCTTATCCTTAAGAAACTAGGTGCGGTAGATCTTAAGGATTTTAGGCCTATTTGTCTTGTGGGAGGTGTGTACAAGATTTTAGCTAAGGTTTTATCTAACAAATTGAAGCTTGTGCTTGACAAGATTATCTTTCCTTCTTAAAATGCTTTGTGAATGGGAGACAAATTTTGGATTCTGTGCTTGTGGGCCTGTGGCTAACGAATGCATTGACTCTAGATTGAGGTCGGGTGAACCGGGTGTGCTTTGCAAGCTGGATGTGCAAAAGGATTATGACCATGTGAACTAGAATTTCCTCATGCATCTTCTTAGGAGATGTGGTTTTGGTGAGAGATGGTGTAGTTGGATATTCTTTTGCATTTCGACGGTTAAGTTTTTGATGATTATTAATGGGTCTCTTGAAGGTTTTTTTAGTAGCTCTCGTGGTCTGCACCAAGGGGATCATCTTTCCCCTCTTTTGTTTGTGATTGTGATGGAGGCTTTTAGTCGCATGATGGGAAAGGTGGTGTTGCACAGGGGGTTACACGGTTTTATGGTTGGAGGGAAGTTGGTTGCTGGGGTTTCTATTTTGCATCTTCTTTTTGCGGATATGGATCAGTTTGAGAGTCTTAGATGCCTTCTCTTATGTTTCAAGGTGGTTTCGAGCTTAAAGATTAGTCTCTATTGGCCGGGTGGAGAATGTACAAAAGTTGGCAGATATTTTAGGGTGCGGTTCTCTTCCTTGCCTATTAAGTACCTTGGTCTCCCCTTGGGTTCTTTTAAAAATATTCATATTTGGGATGGGATCTTTGAGAGGATGGAGCGCCGCTTGGCAGGATGAAAGCACATGTCCCTCTCTATGGATGGAAGGTTAACTCTTATTAAGTCTACTCTTTTGTGTTTACCTACATATTTCTTTCTTTGTTCCCTATCCCGGTGGGGGGGGGGGGTGAATAGGATGGAGAAAATTCAGCGGATTTCCTTTGGGGAAGTGATGGTGGTGTTCACAAGTTCCATCTTGTGAAGTGGAATAAGGTTGTTCTCCGTTGCATGATGGAGGGTTGGAACTTCGTAGAATTAGAGTGTTTAATATGGCGTTATTAAGCAAATGGTTATAGAGGTTTGTTACGGAAAGGGATAGGTTATGGAGGAGGGTAATTGCTGAAAAATATAGTTGTATGGTGGGAGGTTGGTGTACCAATTCTGCCCGTGGTTATTATGGGGTTAGCTTGTGGAGGTACATTAGCAAAGGTTGGGGTGCCTTCAGTAAGCATATTCGGTTAAGGGTGGGGAATGGGAGTTAATGGCAGCCTTTACTTTATATCGAGGTTTGGTGGCGGAGCCTCGCTTCCCTTTGGTTTCTCTTTATCTCGTTGTAAGGAGGCTTTGGTGGCGGATTTTTTGGTAGATGGTGGTGTTAATGTGGTGTGGAGTGTTCCTTTCTCTAGAGCTACAAATAACTGGGAGTTGGAGGATTTTGCTGCTTTCTTCACTTTGTCGTATGGGGTTGTTCTCAGAAGAATGGAGGATGATGTGTTGGATTGGATGGGTACTAAGGACGGGGTGTTTTCTGTTAAATCAATGTATGGTTTGCTTAGAGGTGGGGCTGGTCCCTCTTTCCCTTGGAAGGGTGTTTGGCGGTCTTTGTGCCCTACAAGAGTTTCTTTCTTTATGTGGGAGGCTTCTCATGGTAGGAGCTTAACTATTGATAATCTTTGTAGAAGGGGTTTGATCATTGCTGATTGATGTTTTTTATGCCGCTATGGTGGGGAATCAGTTAATCATGTCTTGTTGTATTGTCCTTTTGTGAGTGGGCTATGGTCTCATGTGCTCAACATTCTAAATCTTCAATGGGTTATGCCAGAGAAGGTGGAAGAGGTGCTAAGGTGTTGGAAAAGAAGTTTTAAAAACCCTTTCGCTAAGGCTATTTGGAGAATGATACCCCATTGTATCCAGTGGTGTCTTTGGCGTGAGCATAATAATGATGTAATGGGCTTCAAATACTTAGATGAGAATGTGACTTATGTCTTCAAGTGTACTTGGTGGGATACCGAAAACGGTAGAAATGGCATACAGGTAGCTGAACACTATACAAGCGGCAATACAAGCATAACGTGATATGAAGAAGATCCATTCACTTTGGCTTTTCAAGCAAATCAAGTATTTTATCTTAACGATCCCAAATTAGACAATAATTGGTGTGTCATGCAAAAGATATCTCGCAATAATGTTTATGACATCCCTGAAAATGATGATGCGGCGAGTTATGATAGGGAAAGGGTGAATGTTGAGCCATTACAAGAGAGTGAGTCCGACTTCACTTTATTCGTTGATCTGAATGATCATGACTTGGTTCCTCTAAATCGGGAAGATATATAGCTCAAAGAGGTTGATGCTTCGCTTTTAGAAGAATCATGCGAAAGTCCCAATAGCAATGCTGAATTTATAAGGGATGATGACTTGATCAATGAAGAATGGTCTAATGAAGACAACACAGATGAAGAAGAGTAGTGGGTCACTAATAGCAATTCTGAATAATTAGTGAATAATTTTAAAATACATTTGATTTGTCGAGAATATCCGAGGCTTCAGATTTTTGTATGGTTTGCTTTTTGATACATACCTATGTTAGCTTTTTTTATTTATCAATGCAAGGACTAATTATGCTTGCGAGGGGAGACAACTTTGTTCTGCGGGATCGACACATCATACTCCATCGAGCATGCTACCGCCATTCCCGACTAACAACGGTTCACCCTAAACTAAGGATGCAACGATTAGTGGACAATGTGACTATGTTGATTTACAAGTAAAAAAATGTAAATGTCGACTTCATCTCTTTTAACTACTCAAATAGATAACCAAGTACATTGATCTTTGTCGTCTAGCAACACTTGAAGTTTCTCGGCAACATGGTGTGTCCTGATCCTTTAATTTAGAAAAGGTTCGGGCAAAAGGAAAAGTCAAAGTTAACATTCCTCACGATCATACCGGAGGAGATTCACGAGAGGCAGCGTGGCTTGCAACAAAGGTGGGAATACTTGTGAGGTCGCACGCTCCATTTGCTACAAAATATTGGTTAAGAGTGCCACAAGATATCAAAGACCACATTACAAGGCGTGTGCTGGTAATTTTTATCTGCATTACATTTTCTTAAATTCCGCAATATGTAAATTGATATTAAAAACTCTATGATTGTGGTGGTCTAAGTACAGGAGGACTTTGATCGTAATATGAGTCGGGTGGAGGATCGAAGAACCGTCGATGAGCTAATGAGTAGTACATATCGACGTCATAAGTGTAGGTACATGCACATTATAAGAAGTATAATACCAAGGAAGAAGCATTGTAACACCCTTATTTTTCGAACATGTCAGAAGAAAATTAGCAGGAATTATGTGATATGTTCTCGACTCCTAAGTTCAAGGTGAAATACTTAGACTGTGTATAATAGTAGTACGTAGCGCTTTGTTTTAGTTCAAACATTGATATTGTGAGTCTAGATGACAACTAAAGAGGGAAGTGAATTGTCCTTATTGGGAGGTTAGGTAGTAAATGATGATGTATGTTTTTTTCTCTCTCCATCTTTTTTATATTTACAGTCTCCTAGACTTGTGTGATCCCCAATATGCTTTATTGACCTTGTTGTAGAGGTGCCCTAGATTTTTTAAATGGAAAGAATGAGCTGGTTACGTTGCAGTATTTTTTTGCAAATTGCAACATGTGTCGAAAACTAATGAGAAAGTTTCGACACCATCGGACTTCACTATAATTATGCTCTCAGGTGTATGTGTAAAGTGTCAACACTTTCTCCCCGTGTGTCGACACCATCAAAACATCACTCAAGTGTATGTGGCATGTATCGACACCTCTCTTCCCTATGTGTCACAACTGGCACCACTAGACTGATTTGTCTACTCTTTAAAGGTGTCCTTTCCACTATAATATATCTCTAAACACCTATAACCAAAATGTGGACATTTTAGCTTATGCAAAGGTGTTAGATATAATCAAAGCTTTAACATATATCTCTACTGTAATGGTTTGCACTTGTATGCAGGAACAAAATCTTATCAATACAATAAATAGGAAAAAATTGAAAGTGCATCACATTGCTGGCTCGAGGATGTTCCTTCGTCTTCGCAAAAAATTGGTAATAATATTTACAAAATTAGTATACAACTTTACAGTGCGATGTGTTAGTTAATTTGCACTTGTACTTGGATATTGTGCAGCAAGATGAGGTTCAAGAAAACTTCATGCCCTCGACTTTGTTTGAAGCATCACACAAGACTTCCAAAGGGGAATGGGTGTGCCCAGAAGCTAAGGAGTACTTTGTGAGACTTCGCTAAATATCAGTACTTGTTTAAGTTTCCTTACTGCGACATATATAATTCGGAAACTTTTTTTTTTCAAACACTAGGACAACATTGTTGCATTGCAAACTCTGTCACTAACGGATGGCACTAATCCCACCAAAGTTGAGATATTCTCCCAAGTGCTTGGGAAGAGATTGGGTCTTGGGTGTTGCATGAAACCGGATCCAGCAAATTCCACGAGTAGAGTTTCACATATGAGCCATCAATTGGAGAAGGAAGGACATACGAAATAGACAGCAAAACATTGAGGAAGTTTTTTCAAAACAAGCTGATCTAGAAAACTGTCTCAAGCAACAACAATTAGAGTTCAATGCAAAGCGCAAACAACTGCGGCTCAAGCAAGAGGCGATGTGTGCACAGTTCCAGAGCATAATGGCTCATTTTAATCCAGCTTCTTCGTGATACACAAGTATGAAATTATCATGTCTTACTTGAATTAATAGACAATTTATTATGTCTTGTATTGATAGCGACAGGAACAATAATGTATAGAGTTGTTTATTTTATGGGTATTGTAGACGTTAAAGTGCAAATAATGATTGGCTCTTTGTTTTGTTTTCATTTGTTGGATTGTTTAGTATGAGATTATGTTTGAACACAATAGAGTATACAAGATTCATACTAATATACATTTTATACAATTCGAATTTGTTTTGAACATGTTCATTACAAAACAAATGATCCCTTTCGAACATATCCTCTTCATAACAGTGTGCCTCAAATTCTTATTAATCCAAACACAATAAAACGTAATTTAGAGACGCACAATAACGATGAATATAATCGTCCCCAAATGTGTGACTCGTGTTCTTAAAAATTTGAACATATTACAACATAATTTAGAGATGAACAATAACCGAAGAAAATTATTGTCTCCAAATGTGTGGTTCGTGTACTTAAAAATTTGAACATATTACAATGTATTTTAAAGACGAACAATAGCTGATGCAAATTATCGTCCCCAAATGTATGGTTCGTGTTCTTAAAAATTCGAATATATTATAACGTACTTTAGCAATGAAACCGACGCAAATATTTGTCTTCAAAAGTGTGTTAGTGTTCTTAACGATTTGAACAACCTTTAGAGACAATAAGAACCCGCCGCAAAAAAATTGTATTCCAACACATTTGAATTTTGGTCGGTTGAATCCGTCCCTAAAGGTGCATGTTGTTTTCTTTTCCATTCGAAACATGAGTTTAGGGATGAAAGATTGGTGTCACCAAAAAAATTTGCGTTCGAATGTGTTTTAACATTGGCAAATCCTCTTTGTCTCTAAAGGTGGTCATCGATGACACATGTAAATTTTCATCTCTAATGGCACTTTAGCAACGGTGCACTAAAGACAACAGGGGGACGCCCACTTTTCCATCCCTAAAGGTCATTAGGGATGAAAAGCTTACTTTTAGAGACGAATGAAGTCGTCTTTAAAGGATAGAAATGGTGAAGTGTATAAAAAAGGTTACAAATTAGTGTTTGAGGTAAGAAAGTTGTAAATTAACACTTGTGGTAATGTTTTCATTAGAAACACATCTTGTCGGCCATTTCTATCTCTTTTGCTAATAGTAGATGCTAGTGGACTATGGGATTTACTTGGGCACGTAGCACACTATGGTTAGCGAATGATCCCACTAAATTTAATTGGGTCCATGAATCTAAGAAATAGTGAGAATTCTAAGTACGATTTCTGCATCCCCCTAGCCAAATCCACCCACATTAGGATTACTCGTTAACGCTGACTAGCATCTACCAATAGCGAAAGAGACAGAAATATACGGAGGGACGTGTTTTTAAATGAAAACTTTACTATAGGAATTAATTTGCAACTTTCTTTACTTCATGTTGATTTGTAACTTTATTATACCACAAGGTGTTTCATTTACACCTTCTTTTTAATATGTAACTGTAAATTAATCTCAATTCTTATATTTAAGTCTAAATTTATAAACAATATTATATCTCCTCTCTCAAAATCTTTTTCCATTCCTCTCTTTCCTTCTCTTGTTCTATCTCTCTTGCTCTATCCATAACTAGTCCAATTTCTTCTAGCCAATCACATATTTGATATACTTGATTTTAGCTAAAGGTTGTTCTAAGTTCAACCACAAACATTTATTTTTCTTAACAGCATTTATTTTATTTGTTGGTGTTTAAATGTTCTTAATGGCATTTATTTTATCTGTTGGATTTTTTTTTTTTTTTATCTAGAATGTCTAGTAGAAAATCCGAGCGTGGTCATTAATAGAAGCCCCTTGACACTCTAATAGTAGCTCTGGCCAACCCACCCGATCCATCCGGCGATGTACAGGAACAAAAGCCCAAATGTGATGAACTCACCCCAGTGCCTCTTATCAATGCCCACTATCAAATGAGGAAGCTCGTCTGTTCCACACAGCAAACCTGCCTTTCCATAGCTGTCAAACCTACATTTCGTCTTCTATATGGTGGCGTTAATCGCCAGGGCCAGAGCACTATTAGGTGCGTACAGCTTCAGCAATGACTGGAGCTTCTTGATCTCTTGTGAAAAAATCATGTTTAGACCCTAATAACACCTAGAGGGGGTGAATAGGTGTTTCCTCTCTATTTAAAATTTAATAAAAAAACTTACAACAAGTCCTAAAATTGTTGAGTCAAGATATGCATAATCAATCAACAAAATATGCATCGAAATAATAAAATAAGGGATAAACTCATAGTTAGCCCCCTATGTTTGGGCAAAAATTAAGTTGCTATTTCAATCCAACAATTTCAATAACTTTCCCCCCCCCCCCCCCCCCCCCCGGGGTCTAAATTAGACCTTAAATCAAACGGAAAAGTATAAAAAATGACCAAAATGTCCCTCCAAAATAAATTTACTAAAAAATTCATTAAAAATAAAAAATAATATTTTAAAAAAATAAAAATATTTTTAAATAAAACTATTGAAACTCTATTTCAATAATCTATTTATTTTTAATTTATTTCTTAAATTTATATTATTTATATTTATTTTTTAAAATTTAGCATTGGAGGGGCATTTCGATCATTTTGCATGATTTTCCGCAGATTTAACGCCTGATTTAGACGGGGGCGAAGATTGATAGGTTTTGAAAGATATAGGTCTCAAATTGTTGGATTGAAAAGTAAGGGTAGCAACTTGATTTTTGCCCAAACATATGGGGCTAACTACGAGTTTACCCCATAAAATAAATATCAATCAAGAGATAAGGATTTTGTTAACGAAGTGGAAAACCTTTGAACTTAACTTTCAAGGAAAAACCACTCGGGTTAGCAGCCACTAGAAATTCACTAAGAAGTAAAACCTTACAACGGTGATTTGGATATGGGCAACATCCAATTACTTGACTCTAACTACTCCAATGTAATAATTTAGGTAATCCAACCTAGTCCCACTTCATACAGTTAACTCTCAACTCTCTAAGGTTCTTCTTATGAACTCTTCAAGGACGTCCTAGTCTTCAACACCGAGAACTTTGGCAACCAAAGTCTTACAGGAAGGTTGGTTTCAATGGTGAGTGAATCTAAATAACAGGAGAAAATCTGAACTGTTTATGAGCAAGGATATCTAAATAATTTTCTCTCTCTAGGGAGGAGGTTTGAATTTGAATAAATCTTGGAATGACCACCTCAAATTTTCTTAGTCGATCTCTCTATGTATTTATAGAGTTGGTTGAGTGATATTTCAAAAAGAATTCTAGAAGGAAATATTTCAAATTTTCAAATTTTGAAATAGTTTCAAAATTTTCTCAGAGACTTTATATTCAAAATTTTCTCAGACTTTATATCACCATCTTGTTTTTAGCTCTTCATCTTGATGATGTCTTTATCTTTTCAAATTTTGAAAGACTCCTTATCTCTTGAACACTTTGACCAAACTTTAAATACAATTCAATTTGAATTTAAATTTTAACACAGAATTACGCCAATATTAAAACACTAACATTTTGGTTCTCACGTTTGGCAAATTGCTTGGACTCCTAGCAAGGGGTGCGACCAGCGATGTCAGCCATGATGGGGACTGGGGCCGAGAGAATGACTGAGGAGAGCGCGAGCGCAAGGGAGAAGGCCTGCAGTGGCGAACCACCGAAAACTTTCTGTGTTGGTGTTTTGAGAGGCCGAGCAGCAGGGTATCATAGGCCTTGATTTTGTGCTCGGTGGAGAGCTTCAACATGGGCTGAGAGGTTTGTGGGTATAGTGAGAGACATTTTACCGATTTGAGTTGCAGAGTGGAGCAAAGGGTATGGGGGGAAAAGGTTTTTAGATTATGCGAAGGAGAAGTTGGTGGTGGAACGAGGAGTGTGATAAGGAAGGGCAGCAAGGAGGCCGAGTTAGACAGATGTAATTGGTTGGGGGCTTTTTCGTTGTGGGTTAATAAGAGTCTCTCTCTATCTTTGACAAAGTTTGAGTGGATAAGAAAAGCGCTATCACTTCCTTTTTGTTGTCAAATGAAAGTATAATCATTAAAAGCAAACAGTGAAATTACAAAAATCAAACAATAGAGACTTTATTTTATATTTACTGTTTATAGTGGTAATCTCTCTCTTAATTGTATAATTGATACAAAAAATTGTAGAGTATAAAATTTACAAATAGAAACTTTACTATATTTAGGCTTAGTTATTCATACACTTCTTGTAGTATTGAGTTTTAATATATCAATCCCCGAAATATAACTTTGAACAGTATAATCCATGTGATTCATTTTTCGGACATACAGTTACTTTCGTCTATTAAAAGTTAGTCTACTAACGAGGATATAGCCCAAGATAGATCATCCAACCCGAAGATGGACATCTCAACCCCTAACCTATGTATGTATGAAAAAAAAAAAAA
>CM025850.1:22632556-22672229 GCA_003952965.2 Morella rubra | reverse complement strand
TTGTTAGGTTGTTCACGCGTGAATTATACAGCTAAACAGATTGGGATTTCTTCCTTAACGCTACACACATCAGCCAAACGTCCAAGATTTGCTTTGCTCCAAGATTTGATTATTCTTCAAGATAGACATCCTCCAAGGATCTAGATGGGTTCTAAGTCTCTCTCTTGCTGAATATTTTGTGATTTTCGTAAAGACCACCATTGTTGATGATGGATTGAATTACAAGATCGTCGAAGTTGATCACTGTTTCACCACACATCATTTGAGCGTGTTGAAGGTTTTCAGAGGTTGCTGAGAACATGTAGAGCTACTGGAGTTCCAGCACTTTGATTTGTTGATTGTGTGAGGTTCACGTGTGAAGATCGACAAGTCTTCGGTTTGGTATTTTAGTCTTTGTACAAGCTTTCTCAGAGGTTCCTTTCTGTGCTGTTGTTTGCAAATCTAGGTGGAGTGCTTAGGTTGGGTTCGAAAGGGATAGATTTAGTCTAGGAGTGTCTAATCTTTGAAGATCACCTTGTAACCGGAGTTTGAACATAGTGAAAAGTGTTTAGATTACCGGCCTAGGGCTTGAGAGTTGTTTCTCCTTAAAGAAGTTTCTTTAAGGAGTTTTTCTTTTCGTCACCAGTCTCGCGTGTCAATTGTCGTGAATGATTTCATCTTATCTTTGTTTATAGATTTCTTATTATTTGCTAACTCTCTTGTGTTTGAGTAATAGCAATCTACTCTTTGAAGAATCAAAGGAAGAGAGGTAACAAGAACGTTTCTGTGGGGTAAGGAAGATAAAAGATTAGATCTGGTATATCTAATATTGTTGGTGTTGTTAAATTGATTGTGGATCAATTTATTTATTGAATCTGAATTTTTCATAATTTGCAGTCTCTTTGGAGTCTGTTATAGTTAGTTCGGATTACTCTGTTTTTACAGATTCTTATTTACGTGTTTTTTGTTAATATATTCTTGTCTAGATATTATTAGGTCTTTGAATATTGAAAGCATTGTATTTGAATTGATATTATAGAAAATAGGTTTTGAGTTTTAAAAAGAGTTATTAGATAAATTTTTAAATATACATATTCACCCGCCTTTTAGGTATTTTCCTCATAGTTTGGATCTAAATTAGGTTGTTCATATATGGTTGTAGTTGGGACTGTTTCTTTGGGTTTGTGCAATTATGGTTTCCTACGACTCTAATAATACGCTTAGGTTTCTTTTTGTAATGGCATAATGGTATGTAATTTTTGTTGTTTGTCTAAATGATTTTAATTGCTTCAATGCCGTTGTTGGTATGTTGGATTTCGTTGGGTGGTGGTTATAAATTTTATTGGATTGCTTATATCTCCATAAAATCCACGAATGACATGGCACCCTATTGACGTCCAAAATTTGATCTACCTATTGCTAGACAAGTACAATGAGATGACATTTGTGGATGGCAAACCAAAGGATCCCAAAATCTGGGGTATAATAGCTAAAAACTTGGACATCCTAGACTACCTAGGGCTATTAGGAGTTCAAGTGACGAGAAAAGTTAATTCATTAAAAGCTGATTATAAAGCGTTCCAATTCTTGAAAGACTAAACTCGTGTTGAGTGGAATGATGAAAAGGACACTGTTGATGCTCATGAAACTTGGTGGAATCAAAAGACTCAGGTATACATTCATCACGTGCCAATAGATTCATTAGGTTTATATGTTTAGCAATAAAACTAATGCTTATTTATTGCAAACACTAAAATTGTCTTTTATTTTGTGATTTCAGATGTATTGAAACATAACGAGGTTCAAAAATAAGGGCTTGAAATCAATCCGAAGCTCCATGTTCTTTTGCTTCCAACATTGCCTTTGGGGCCCTACACTAGTCCTCTTGCCAGATGTCACCTACGCGTGAGGAAGCGGCTCGACGGGAGCGCGCACTCTAAGACAGATACGGGGAGGTCCACAACGTGGATGAAGAGTATATTGGTTTCGGCAGCGGTGTCAACCTCAATTGTGTCGGGGTGCAGTCTATGGACACAGGCTCAAGTTCCAAGAAGTTGGGATCCGCCTCAGTTATAGGCACTCGACAACGTTGTAAGGCCAAGTTACCTCTTAGGACATGTACTATGAAAGGGAGTACATTATTGGTATGTGGTTGAGAGACTATGCAGGTAGCAGCGGTTAAGCTGGCTGTATGAAGGAGTGCATTGCCGCGCATCCAAATTTGAATCCAAGATTGCCAGTGGACCATTTTTATGTGCTTTTAAGGTATTTAACTGAGAATCGTGATGCCAAGGAAGCCTTCCTAGCTATGGATGATGACATAAATGGTGAACGGGCACGTTATTGCAAATGATGCCCTCGGACCATGATATATTAGGATTACTTGTTTATGTGCTTGCTGTGTGTTTAACATTAGGACTAGGATTTGTAGGACCTTGATGTTTTATTTGGATGACTAGCATATGATTTGTGGATTTTATTTTATACTGTTGCGATTCTAGTTTCTATTTGGTAATTGAAGAAATTCTTTTTCTTTGGTGTCTTATAACGTTAGGTGTCTTATAACGTTAGTTTTTCTTTCTGCTTATTACTTCCCCAGCAAGGGATCAATATTAAGGCTTAGGACGTTCGCAAAAAACGCAAGTTGATTTCTTAACTCCTTTATGGTGTAAGGTTTGGAGTTTGTTTGCTTATACCTCAAACTTCTTCAATGATTCTCAGATACTGGGTCATTAGGTGCGCTTGGTTTTATATTATTTTTTATGTTCTTCATGATTTAACTACTTCAGTTGGAAAAAATGATTTTCGGTTTCCTTGTTGCCTAGTTGAATAGCGATGCAGCTTTACAAGGGTGAGTTGTTTCATTCTTTATCTAGATGGGATGGGGCTGTTTGATAAAGTGAGTTTGTTGACTGTAGCTTATGGCTCCATACATTAGTTGATTTTCAATTTCTTTTTTTGCCTGGATGACTTTGTTAGTAGTTTGAAGGACTTTTAGATGTGCTCATTACTAGTGTAATCGCAGTATTGTGTGAATCAAGGATAATTTTTCTATTTTACGAGATGGGGCTGCAGTGACTTGTATCTTGTTCTTTGTGAAAAAAAGAAAAACGGCCTGCAAATCCGACGGGAAAACAAAAAAGACGTAAAACTACAAATGAAGAAAAATGGGTTCGGATAAAAAATTTGTTTATGAACTACATTCCCACCCCAAGACAAAAATACTTTGGTCAAATTTTGGTAAAACAGTGGACCTCCAGTGAATATTACATACGCGTCAATCCCCATAAAAATAACACGAACGGTTAAAAATCGGTAAAAACACGTTGACATGAATACATGTCGCCACTGAGTGACAATTGAGTCGATAAAAATTTACAACTCTGACCGCACTACAACACTTTTGAAGGGCTTGCCAAAAATAATCCTAACTGAGTGAAAGTCTCATGAAACTCATCCCCTCGAACGTCCACACCCCGACGAAAATAATCTTCAGCCGACGTCAACATGTAGCACAAATCCCGTCACTACATTAAAGATGTGGGGTTCATCGTTGAACGCACAAAACAGTCCGTCAGGTACTCGCTTCTTCACATTTGTGTGTTCGGTTGCAAGTGAACGTTAAATGCAAAACTTTGCCACACTGTCTCCAGAATAAATAAACGTTGGGCAATTTAATGAAAAATTTCTGGGCTAAAAAAACGTGTGAATATAAAAGCTGGTCTCTCAAACTTTTCTCCAAACGTTTCACTACCATTCGAGATCTCTCAAACAACTTAGGTAAAACTTTTTCATGAGTTTGCTTCTCAATTTCATGCATTTCAATTCAATACCATTCGCTATTTAGTTAGTTATGTTGTTTGCGTTCATCAAATTATGGTGCTTAGTTTTTGTTCATCAAAACACCGTTCGAACAGTTTTTTAAGACATCTATACGTTGTTTAGTTCATCTGAACGGTATATTGTCATGCGGACGATCTAGAATTTAAACGACGCGTTTGAACGTTCGTGCGAACGGTTTGTGCTTATGTTCGGACGGTTTTTGCTGGGTTAATCATGGAAAACTCCGGGAGAAGTATCACCAATGTCGGGGCACAGACAGAGCGACCAGCTTGGGAGGACGCCTTTTTAGTGGAGTTGAAGAGAGTATTCTGGCGATAGTGGAGCCGACGCATTCATTGCGCATGGAGCTCTAATGCCGCTTGACCAATCTGGAGATGAAACTTGCTCTAACGGATAGGGCTCTGCGGAAGAGCTGAATATTATGCGGATGGAAACTGTTATCTGTGAGAGAACAAATATCTCAGTTGTCCTCAGTTTGTCCATACCGTTCCGATACAGCTGCAGACACTCGTCAGATGGGTGGATAATATAGAGGAGCATTTGGCGCATGTTCGTGACGTCCTCGGACAAGATTTGGACGAGCCAGCTCGTGATTTGGACTAGTCTCCTGTTTATGCTTTATCACTATTATTTATTTATCGTTTGAAGGACCGTCTCCAAGCTGTACTAGACATTTTGATTGTGTTTTTTGTTCGGTATTTGGATTATTTTGATATTTTATATTAATTATGTTCTTTCACTTGATTAAATTTATTACAATTTAAACGGATAATTAGTACAATTAAATAGGTGATTGGTACGAGTCCTATGTTAACGGAATGGTTAGTATTAATATATTGTAACGGTTAGTGTAATTAGTTTGCAAGTACAATTAAATGGGTGATTAGTTATAACGGATTTTAATATAAAAATATGCTTAACTATATATATTTTCTTATGTACGCAAAATAAATAAATAAAGTTAAAAATTTGAGCCAAATTACGTTGTGTTAAATTTAGTGAAGTAAATTAAATTAAATTACGTAAAGTAAATTAAAATGTAAATTAAATTATTTAAATAAATTAAGTTGAGTGAAGTAAATTAAATTTAGTGAATTTAAATAAATCTATTAGAGGTTCTGACGATGTAATTCAACGTCCAAACGCCCTTAGGTAGACTTTCGAACATACAGGCTTAGTGTCTGGACCGGTATGATGAAAAGATGTTGTTGGGACGGTTGCGAAAATCGTCCGGACGTTCTTGTAACCATCGCATGGTTTACACATGTTTACGGTATACGACGGATGAAAATAGCTGTCACTGTCCAAACCATAGTTTACCGTCCTGACGATATTCTCAGCCAAACGTGCTCTTCCACATCGCGCGAAGTTAGTGGGAAGCCGTTCGCACGTCTAAAAAAGTGTCTAGACGTCTTTATTGCGTAGAACCGTTTTAAACGACTTCAATTTTGGCATTTAATATGAAGTACATTGATTGGGCCACGTGTGCAAATAAACATCCAGACGCTGTGAGGATCGTACGAATGCTATCGACGAATTCTGAAAAGTCGAACAGTTTGGCATTTTCACAAATACCGAACTGTTTTCTCCTTCAAAAATCTCTCAAAACTCAATTTTTTCTTCTCAAATCTTGACGTAATATCACTCTTTTGAGGATCTAATCACTTCTAGGTATGTTTTGCTTACTTTTAACAAGATTTTAATGGTAAAAATTTTCGTTTTTTTATAGTTTTACGTATAGAATTTCAATTCCATTTTTTGTATAGTACATTTGTGTTTTTTGATTGATTGTGTTAAGTGTTGGCATTATTTTAAGTATATTAGTTTGTGTTTTGGTTGTATTTTTGGGCGTGTGTGGGGACGTGGAGGGACGCTGCCATGGCTGAGTTAACTCGGTCGTCCTCCCCTAGCGTCCGGATGCTTTCCTGAGACGTCCGGACGCTTCCTTGATTTCTCCGAATGTGGCCTTGAGGCATTCGAACTCATGCCAATGCCGTCGTATACGTTGTCATTTTGATTGTGTCCAGACAGTATGTGAAAGCCGTCCGGACGTGGTTTATATTAAATTTAACAAGTTTAATTCTCTTTTGTGTGTTTGGACGTATTCCTATCGATGTTCGGACGCCTGGCAGTATCCCAACGGGGATAGTTGTCATTTTGACTTTGTCCAGATGCTTTTTCATTGTGGTCCGGACGTTTGAATGTTAGATTTAAATAGTTTTCTTATTCCTTTAGGGTTCGGTCTTATATCCAATTCTGTTCGGACGCTTCATCAAGCTGCCCAGACGGTTTAACTCAGTGTTCGAAAGTCTTTCTATCCATGCGAACGCTTTTTGTGTAGATTCTAAAAAAATGAGCAAGCGTCCACGTACCAGCTACTAGGCTGATGACGAGCAACCTTCCATTTCATCTTTAACGTTGGAGCAGCATATAGCGATTTTATATCCCACACGATTGTTGTCAAGCGGGATATCAAGTTGGTGATTTTAACGATGTTACATTTGAGGGTCACGTTTCCGAGGTGGTGGAGGAGATACGTTGATCCATAGGACGGTATGCATCGAGAGAACCTTGCGGGAGTTCTATTTGATTTTACGGCGAGGACATCGAGGAGCCTAGTATGGAGCTCACTGTCCGTAACGTTCCAATCATATTCTCGCGAGCTGGCAAATTCTTGGGGTACAAGAGATTTGGCAGCGTTCCCAAACCTTGAGCAGGAGGCCGGCCTACTAAGGCCGAGGTATTCCGGACTATGCTGGGTGAGGATACAACTATTTTGGACGAGCCTATATTATACACTGGCAGCTGTTCCTTTCTGGCAGATCATGCACGTAATCTTAAACTCCCCATCGACCCTAGGAAGCACACCACAGAGCTGTCTTATAGTTCGAGTTCTTGTACTTGGTAGTTTACGGGGGCTACCTGTTGATATGGCATCCTACATCTACCAGTCCATTCGTGCAGAGGCCCTGAAGACGATGCTATGAATTCATTGCCGCACGGGATTCTTCTGACCTATTCCTGCACGCCACTGGTACCTCGAGAGTGGTGACGGCTGAGGCGTTATTTATGATCACAAGACAATGCTCTCCAAATTGATTGCCCAGACATGCCGAGTGCTGAATACCGTTTTTAGCATGATTGCAATGCGAACACAAGTCGTTTTGGTTGAAATAGGGGCAAACTCACCGGTAGTGCCCACGACATGGGTGGAGGCATGATATCGACATATTAATGGAAAAAGAGTTTCTTGAAAATCGATACTTCAACAACTTGAACATTATGTTCATTTGGGACGACTCAGAAGAAGATAAAAAGGGTTGAAATGAGTTAAGTTGTACGAAGCGCAGCATATTCTTTGAATTGCGTACTGTCAGATTTGAAACTTCGACATAATTTGGACGAGCACATAGAGAAGAATTGTGACAATGTTAAGAAGATGAACGTCGATGGTAAGATGAAGGAAAATGCTAGTGCTAAGGGACTTGGCATTAATGGGATTTAAAAGGACTTGCATTTGGTTCAGTCAGTAGAGTGATGCCTCAGCATTATTTATTAACATGAACATAAGAAGTTTATGAATGGCTGAAAGGTGTCAAGTTTTCTGATGGATACGCCTCTAACATATCCTGGTGCGTGAATATAAAAAAAGGGAAGATAATGGGTATGAAGAGTCACGACTCATACGTCTTGTTGCAGCGACTATTACTGGTAATGATACATAGGTTGTTAGGAAACGAAGTATGTACAACATTGACTAAGTTGAGCTTATTCTTTGGAGACTTGTGCTCAAGAACAATAAGTTTAGACGTTGTAGACCATAGAGAAAGACATTGGAATGATTCTTTGTAAGTTGGAAGGCATTTTCCCTCTATCATTTTTTACTATTATGGTTCATTTAGCAGTTCATTTACCTCGAGAGGTGAAACTTGGGGGTCCAGTTCAATTTCGGTGGATGTATCTAATGAAGAGGTATATGGGGAAGATGAAGTGTTTCGTTAAGAACAGAGCACGGTTTGAGGGCTCTATAGCAGAGAATTATGTGTTAAACAAATGTTTAACTTTTTTTCTCAATGTATCTTGGTACGGTTAAGATGAGATTTAATAGAAAAAACCGGAATTATGCTGACATGGATGATCGAAGTTGTCATTTTTCTGTGTTTACTCAAAGTATTCGGCCACTGGGAGTTGATAGGGGTCAAGATTTGAATACAAAGGAATTTACAAAAGCGCAGTGGTACGTACTCAACAACTGTTTAGAAATTAGCAAACATATAGAGTAAGCGCTTATAAGAATATTTGCTCATTTAATCACTTATCAGTTTATTATATTTTAATTTATTATAAAAGATCTTGTTTCTTTATAGTGAGCACTTGGAAGAAATGAGGAGACAATCACCAATAAATGTTGATAGAAGGCACGAAGAAGAATTTCCGTTACGGTTTAGAAATCGGTTATTTATTTAATTTTTGTCTCTATTATATGTTTAATTTTAATTGATCATTTTTTTAGATTCAAACTTAACACTTGTTTATTATTTTAGATTCAAACTATGCGCAATGAAAATCCTGGCTCGGTGTCGGATGATTTGTATGCATTAGCATCTGATCCGGATCAGCGGGCACATTGTTATTGTCGGTGTGTAGTGAACGGAGTTAGGTTTCACACGGTCTTCGTGAACATTTCGTAACACTCAAAATAGTAGTGTGGTTGTTCCGGGGGACCATGATGGGGAAGATGTTGATTTTTACGGCTAGGTTGTGGATATTTACGCATTGCGTTATTTGTGAGGGAATCTAGTATATTTACTCAAATGTGGCTAGTTTTGACTTGAGTACTCAAAACTTAAGTCTTGATAAAAGTGGTCAGTTTGTTAGTATTAACACATTTCAAAAGTGGTACAAAGACGACTCGTTTGTGCTAACTTTTCAGGGGAATCACGTGTTTGATATCGATGATATGAAGTTGGGTGGTCACTGGAAGATTGTTCAAAAGATTACCCCTAGAAACACGTATAATGTTCCACCTATTGAGGAGGAAGCTAGTGAAGATGGAGAAAGACCGTTGAACTGTGCATACCAGGAGAATGAGTTTGTTGAGTTTTTTGTGGACTTTAGCTCCTTTGACTTGATCTCATTGGTACTAGAAATGAGGGTGCGACACTTATGTAACCGATGATGGTGTTCCATAACAGCGTTGAAGTAGAAGGAAGCGATGATTCCCCGGAATCGGTCAGATGAAGATTGTAGTGACATGCCGAGTGCTGACGAGGATTAAATCGTGTGTTTTCGCATAAATTACCTACTAATCGTGCACATAGTGCGAACACAATTTTATATTCAATTTTGGTAACAAACATTGTGGGTTGCAAAACTTTTTTGGAAACAATAATATCCAGTTTAGTTCTAGGAAAGTAATGACAATTTGATGGCCAACGACGCCGAGGGGATTTGATGGAATTACGATCTTTTATCATCAAAATGGACATCAAAGAGTTGTCAGAGCTAAGTAAACGACGCTTAAGAAAACGGTTTTGCTGGATGGCGGGAGAAGTATACAATGTCGGGGGATCTTCAGTACGATTGATAGAAATGACCAATTATTGCTTCGATATCTGCGGATGGAACTAAGAAACAAATACAAGTTTGTCCATACCGTTCCGGCTGAACACTTTCAGAGGGTGGATAATATGGAGGAGTGGCGCATGTTCATGACGACAAGTGCATGTGACTAGTCTGTTTATGACTTGCCGTAGACATGATTGTGTTTTTTTTCGGTTTGGATTATTTTTGATAATATTAATTATGTTTTTCACTTTTACAATTTAAACGGATTTTATATCAAATAATTTGGTTAACAAACGGTTAGTGTAATTAGCTTGCAATTACAATTAAATGGTGATTAGTTATAATGGATGTTTAATATAAAAAATGATTTTCTTATGTACAAAATAATAAATAAGTTAAAAATTTGAGCCATTACGTTGTGTTAATTTAGTGAAGTAAATTATTAAATTACGTAAAGTAAATTAAATATTAAATTAAATTATTTAAATAAATTAAGTTGAGTGAAGTAAATTAAATTTAGTGAATTTAAATAAATCTATTAGAGGTTCTGACGATGTAATTCAAGTCCAAACGCCCGTAGACTTTCGAACATACAGGCTTATGGACGGTAATGAAAAGGTTGTTGGGACGGTTGCGAAAATCGTCCGGATGTAACCATCGCATGGTTTACACATGTTTACGGTTACGACGGATGAAAATAGCTGTCACTGTCCAAACCATAGTTTACCGTCCTGACGATATTCTCAGCCAAACGTGCTCTTCCACATCGCGCGAAGTTAGTGGGAAGCCGTTGTCTAAAAAAGTGTTAGACGTCTTTATTGCGTAGAACCGTTTTAAACGATTTTGGCATTTAATATGAAGTACATTGATTGGGCCACGTGTGCAAATAAACATCCAGACGCTGTGAGGATCGTACGATGCTATCGACGAATTCTGAAAAGTCGAACAGTTTGGTACCGCACATTTCTCATCAAAAATCTCTGCTGATTCTTTTCTTCTCAAATTTTGTAATATCATCTTTTGAGGATCTAATCACTTTAGGTATGTTTTGCTTACTTTTAACAAGATTTTAATGGTAAAAATTTTTTTATAGTTTTACGTATAGAATTTCAATTCCATTTTTTGTATAGTACAATTGATTGTGTTAAGTGTGCATTATTTTAAGTATATTAGTTTGTGTTTTGGTTGTATTTTGGGCAGTGTGGGGGTGGAGGGACGCTGCCATGGCTGAGTTAACTCGGTCGTCCTCCCCTCAGCGTCCGGATGCTGAGACGTCCGGACGCTTCCTTGATTTCTCGAATGAGGCATTAACTCATGCCAATGCCGTAACATTTTGATTGTGTGTATGTGAAATACGTGGTTTATATTAAATTTAGTGTGTGTTTGTATTCCTATCGATGTTCGGAAGAATACATTTTGACTTGTCCAGATGTCATTGTGGTCCGGACGTTTGAATGTTAGATTTAAATAGTTTTCTTATTCCTTTAGGGTTCGGTCTTATATCCAATTCTGTTCGGACGCTTCATTCAGACGGTTTAACTCAGGTTCGAAATCTATCCATGCGAACGCTTTTTGTGTAGATTCTAAAAAATGAGCAAGCGTCACGTACCAGCGACCAGGCTGATGACGAGCAACCTTCCATTTCATCTTTAACGTTGGAGCAGCATATAGCGATTGTTATATCCCACACGATTGTTGTCAAGCGGGATATCAAGTTGGTGGATTTCTACGATGTTACATTTGAGGGTCAACGTTTGAGGTGGTGGAGGAGATAGGTTGGCTTCCATTGATCCATAGGACCGGCTATGCATCGAAGAACCTGGTGCGGGAGTTTATTGTGCTATTTTACGAGCGAGGGACTCGAGGAGCCTAGTATGGAGCTCACTGTCCGTAACGTTCCGATCGTATTCTTGTTGAAGAGCTGGCAAGATTCTTGGGGTACAAGAGGGATTTGGAGCGTTCCCAAACCTGCCAATGAGCACGGAGGGCCGGTCTACTAAGCCGAGTATTCCGGACTATGCTGGGTGAGGATACAACTATTTTGGACGGAGCCTATATTATACACTGGCAGCTGTGTCCTTTTGGCAGATCATGCACGTAATTCCATCGACCCTAGGAAGCACACACAGATTATAAGTTCTTGTAAGTTGTCGATACCTGTTGATATGGCATCCTACATCTACCAGTCCATTCGTGCAGAGACCCTGAAGACGGATGCTATGAATTCATTGATTCTTCTGACCCAGTTCCTGCGCCATGCTGGTATCGAGGGTGCTGACGAGCTGAGGGTCGTTCCATTTGGTTTCAACAAGACAATGCTCTCCAAATTGATTGCCCAGACATGCCGAGTGCTGAATACCGTTGTTTAGCATGCCCTAATTGCAATGCGAACACAACGTCGTTTTGGTTGAAACATAGGGGCAAAACATCACCGTATTTGCCCTTACGCATGGGTGGAGGCATGATGTCGACATATTTGGAAAAAGAGTTTAGAGCAGTGCCTGAAGAAGTCACTGGAGAGGAGATACTTCAACAACTTGATTCGGTATCATTATGTTCATTTGGGACGACTCAGAAGAAGATAAAAAGGGTTGAGAATGAGTTAAGTTGTACGAAGCGCAGCATATTCTTTGAGTTGCCGTACTGGTCAGATTTGAAACTTCGACATAATTTGGACGTCATGCACATAGAGAAGAATATTTGTGACAATGTGTTAAGAACTTTGATGAACGTCGATGGTAAGATGAAGGAAAATGCTAGTGCTCAAAGGACTTGGCATTAATGGGCATTTAAAAGGACTTGCATTTGCAGGTTCGGGTCAGTAGGAGGTGATGCCTCAAGCATTATTTACTTTAACGAAGGATGAACATAAGAAGTGTTATGAATGGCTGAAAGGTGTCAAGTTTCTGGATGGATACGCCTCTAACATATCCGGTGCGTGAATATAAAAAAAAAGATAATGGGTATGAAGAGTCACGACTCATACGTCTTGTTGCAGCGACTGTTACTGGCAATGATACATAGGTTGTTAGGAAACGAAGTATGTACAACATTGACTAAGTTGAGCTTATTCTTTGGAGACTTGTGCTCAAGAAAATAAGTTTAGACGTTGTGACCAGTTAGAGAAGGACATTGGAATGATTCTTTGCAAGTTGGAAGGCATTTTCCCTCTATCATTTTTTACTATTATGGTTCATTTAGCAGTTCATTTACCTCGGAGGTGAAACTTGGGGGTCCAGTTCAATTTCGGTAGATGTATCAATGGAGAGGTATATGGGGAAGATGAAGCATTTTGTTTAGAACAGGGCATGATATGAGGGTTCCATAGCAGAGAATTATCTGTTAAATGATTGTCTAACTTTTTACTCAATGTATCTTGGTACGGTTGAGATGAGATTTAATAGAAAAAACCGGAATTATGCTGACATGGATGATCGAAGTTGTCATTTTTCTGTGTTTACTCAAAGTATTCGGCCACTGGGAGTTGATAGGGGTCAAGATTTGAATACAAAGGAATTTACAAAAGCGCAGTGGTACGTACTCAACAACTGTTTAAAAATTAGCCAACATATAGAGTAAGCGCTTATAAGAATATTTGCTCATTTAATCACTTATCAGTTTATTATATTTTAATTTATTATAAAATATCTTATTTCTTTATAGCGAGCACTTGGAAGAGATGAGGAGACAATCACCAATAAATGTTGATAGGAGGCACGAAGAAGAATTTCCGTTATGGTTTAGAAATCGGGTATTTATTTAATTTTGTCTCTATTATATGTTTAATTTTAATTGATCATTTTTTTTAGATTCAAACTTAACACGTGTTTACTATTTTAGATTCAAACTATGCGCAATGAAAATCCTGGCTCGGTGTCGGATGATTTGTATGCATTAGCATCGGTCCGGATCAACGGGCACTTTGTTATTGGGTGTGTAGTGAATGGAGTTAGGTTTCACACGGTCTTTCGTGAACAGTTTCGTAACACTCAGAATAGTGGTGTGGTTGTTTCGGGGGACCATGATGGGGAAGATGTTGATTTTTACGGCTAGGTTGTGGATATTTACGCATTGCGTTATTTGTGAGGGAATTTAGTTTATTTACTCAAATGTGACTGGTTTGACTTGAGTACTCAAAACTTAGGTCTTGATAAAAGTGGTCGGTTTGTTAGTATTAACACATCCCTGAAAGTGGTACAAAGACGACTCGTTTGTGCTAACTTTTCAGGGGAATCACGTGTTTGATATCGATGATATGAAGTTGGGTGGTCACTGGAAGATTGTTCAAAAGATTACCCCTAGAAACACGTATGATATTCCACCTATTGAGGAGGAAGCTAGTGAAGATGGAGAAAGACTATTGAACCGTAGACTTTAGCTCATTTGACATGATCCCGTTGACTAGAAATGATGTCGAGGCTTATGTGCCTGTAACCGATGAGAGTGGTCCACAACAGCGTGAAGTAGAAGGAAGCGATGATTCCTCGGAATCGTTCAGTGAAGATTGTAGTGATTTTGAAGAATATGACTCCGAGGACTAAAGTAAATTTATCGTTTCAATTTACTTTGTGTTTCTATTTTATATTCATTTTGAGTAACATAATTCATTGTGTTTTTTTTCTCTAATATTGATTTATTTGGTCACAGGACGACGTCATGCCAGCAGGAGGGAAACCTCTTCGTGCGATTCATCAGTTTGAGCTGAGAGTAGTCCCGGTACACTAGCAGTGTCGGGTCCTTCACTTAGGGATAGGAACGAATTACCGTCCCCTACCACAGCCAGTCCAGTAGGCACCCAAAGTAGTTGTGCGTGTAAGTATCTTAGCCCGTCAATCTTAATTAAATATTATGACTTTTAAATTTCTATACTTAACTGAATTTTAAATTTATTGTTCTTCATTTGAAATGACATCCGAATTAGACACGTTCAAGGTAGCGTGTAAATTCTTACTCAAGGCTTGCATCGAAGGAAAGTTGACTTTCCATATCCTGATGGACGTACGGGTAGTGATGACAAGGCGTCCTTAATGCTCTTGAGTCATATTGGTGCGCTCGTTCGACAACATGTCCCATTTGAGACGAGTAAGTGGAAGGAGGTCCCCGACGAGGTTAAATCGTAAGTGATGAACCAAGTGTTGGTAAGTATAATTTATTAAATTTAATTTTTGAAACTTTTATACGTACTAACTGTTATATATGTTTAGGATGACTTCCAACTAGATTACGACCGAACCGAGGATCGCATCACTGTGACGTCTACGATGAACACAAGTACAGATGCACAAAAATAGAATGTTCCAACATTACTCGGTGTTCAATTCCAAAGAAGAGGCGTTAGAGCACCGTATCCCGATATGAACAAGGAAGAATGGACTCGTGTTTGTGATTTATTCGCGAGCGAGGAATTTTAGGTTAAACATTTTTATTCGTCCTAAATGTTTATTTTATTTTATTATTAATTGTGGTAACAACTGTAAATGTACAATGCAGAGGAGAAGTGCAATCAACAAGGAGAATAGAGCTAAGCTGAAGATTGTACACACATCGGGAGCGAGGTCTTTCCAAACGAGAGCCATACTTAAATAAATGACTTAGGTATTTTAATATGCACATTCTATATTTCTTTTGGTGTACAGAAAAATCCAGAATCTGATGAGATTAGTCCTGCGTTGCTATATAAAAAGACACATACTAATAAGGATGGCATGTGGACATCAGAAGATGCACGGAAAAATTTGTAAGTTGTAACATTAGATTTAATGATGCATTCGTATGCATTTATGTTTCATATGTGCTAATTTTATCTTCTTTTCTAATTTTGTAGGAAAAATAGAGGCGTTACAGTTGCAGCACGAGTCAGAGGGAAAGTCATACACCGAAGTGGAGATTTTCGCTGAGGTGTTGGGGACGAAAGCGGGTTATGTGCGAGGTTTAGGCCGTTCAGTACGGTTTGTTGGATCATCTTCATCAGCATCGTCCGTTGATTTGTCCCGGAGATTGGAGGAGGCCAGATTAGAGATTGAGGAGATGAGGGCTAGATAGATGGAATATGAAGCGCTTTTGGTCAAGTGGTCAATATGGAGCAGACGATGCGAGAGCATCTGTAGATGATAGAGGAGCAGCAATGGAAGAAAGATAAAGAGCTGATGCAGATGATGACGGAGCAGTAATGGAAAAAGACGAAGAGCATCAGAAGATGATGTAGGAACAACAAAGGAACCTAGTGGAACAACAAGAATGGAGGATGCAACTAATGGCGGAGCAGATGCGTGAGCAGCTGATGGAGCAGATCAGATAGCTGCAATCTCGTACGACACCAAACGAAAATTTGGGTAGATTTATGTATTTTCACTACTTTGTCAGTACTTATCGATTATGTATTTTATTTACTTTTAATGACGATTGCATATTTGTACATGTTTTATTATACTACGAGTATTGAATATCTTTCTATTTATATTATTTGCAAATTATTTTTAAATTTTAATTAAATTAATTCAAATATGTAGAAAATGGTTCGAATGGAAACAAAAGTCGTCCGAACGGTACAATGATAACGTGTGCATGCGTAAATATTCGTCTGAACCGTTCGCGTGAAATTCGTCCGTTCGAATGGTTATTCTCATGTGCACACGGTTTTTTAATAAGAAACTGTTTGCACAATAATAAAATACGTTCCAACGTGTTCAACAGAAAAAGCACCCAAACTTTGTTTGTAAGTGTTTGAACGGTTTTTGAAGTTGACAAAAAATATTTCGTCATAATGAAACAACCGTGCAGACAACTTTACATAAGCGTTTAGACATTTTTATATTACCGTTCGGACGATGTTATACAACATTTCATCATATTGGACCAACCGTTTGCATGAGTTGTGCGAACGTATGGAGAGTACGTTCGCACAGCTCATGCGAACGGATGGGCTGTATTGGGCATGATGATTTTCAATTTCGTCAATATGGCACAAAACCATTCGGATGGTATTGTATACCGTCCGAACGGTTTTGAGCGACAAAACACGAAAATTGTCATCTAAAACTTTGGCTGACGGGCTTTAAGTGACAAACTAGATGATAATTAGATTTTGTCGCCCAAAACATTAGCCGATGAAATTTGCACTTTGGGTGACAAATTTTTTTGACACCCAAAGTCTTTTTTCTTATAGTGCATCTATGTTAGACAACTGTCAACAAATTGAACCACATATGTTGTATTTGCCCTATTTGAACATAAAATGACAAAATCACCCTTTTTCATTTCATTGTTTGGTTCTCTTTGGATTTTTTATGTTATATTTTTCTCCACTTTTGGTGTTTTTTAATAGCCCAAGGTTTTAAATTTTAAAATTTTTACTTTGAAAATAGGCAGTTATGTTGCATGGTTCATTTTCTATCTAAATTTGTGTTTAATTTAATGAAAATCATATATAGAGGATACAATGTGTTAGTAATTAATATTTTGGGGTTGAAACGTATAAAAGTTAGTAGTTTAAGACATAAAATGTTAATGACCCTATATAATTTAGAGGTGAAAAATGTATTTAACTCTTTAATTTTTGAGTTAAAAGAGGAAAAAATATTAAGAGGTAATCTAATTTTGCAGAGTAGACAAGTCAAAAGGGTCCATACTACAAATAAATAAAAATCCATTACACTGCTACATAGTCAAAAGGATCCAAGCTTAGTAAGTAGAGATGGTTAATCCTAGTACGAGGTCGAGCCATTTCATAATATAACTTCTATTATTATTATTTTTTTCTCTACGTAACTTGGGATTTTCATTCCGAATACATTTTGCTGCTAGAAACAGCAGAGTCATCATCAAATACAATATGGCATGGTACATCTTCGGGATTAAAGTCCCCATGCCTGTCGTGACTCTAACCCCATTGCGCTATACTATGCGCCAGTATATTGCGTTCCCGCAGTGTCCATTGCAGTTTCCAACGAGTATGAACCTGCAGCAAAAGCCTCATGGTAGTCACTTCTTCGATCAGTGAGTCTGGGATACATTCTACATTCACAAATTGTTCCACCAAAGTCAAGGAATCACCCTCTATAATAATATCAGTCTCCATAGTCTTCAGTAAGGGCAAAGGCCATCCTGGCTCACTGGCTGCACGACCTTCCCCTTTGAGAGGATCCAGCCCACGATTCTTGTTGGTACCCTAGATTTCTCCCCTGCTAGTGCGACTTACTACGGCAATACAGAACCAGTTGTCCTGCACAGCAACATCAAAGTTAATTTTGATTGTCCCCTCCTGAGGCAGTGTCCACTGGGCAGGAGTGTGGCTCACAGTATTCCCCCAAGCCTCCTTGTGAGACGCATATCTTCGACGAACTGAGCGAACCAGCTCCCATAGATCCATACCCTGCCCCGTGTGCACAAGGGTGTTGCGATGGCACCATATCATATCCAATATGATAGCAGCAGGCAGCATTATTAGGGGCCAATTGCTCTGATACACCCTCGGCAATTGCTTTGGATCGAGGATAAATTTAACCCAAAGCTGAATAGGGTTTGTTGCAAACACGTTGGATAGGAGGGGCCACGGGCCATTACGCCAAAGAATAATACTCAGAGGGCATCCCATGAAGAGATTGGCTGGGGTTTCTTCATAATGATGGCAAGCCGGGCATTTTGTAAAGGACTCATCCAAGCATTGCGATGTGTGATAGTTTATGCGGAATTAAACTAAATAAATAACATGTTTTCAACAAAACATCAATCAGGATTATAATTGCAATTGCGGATTCGATTACTTACCTTGATATAGTAATTCGGGAATCCACAAGTTTCAACCCGCTTCACGATCCAATCCAAAGCTCCAATGATTCAGAATAGAATAGCAACAGAATAAAATAGCAACACAAATGTCTTGCCTCCTAAGGGATTTATGTCACTCTCTCCTTTTAGGGATTTCTCTAATAGGTTCTGATGGCCAACCCCTTGAATATAACAGTTATATTTATAGGCCTTGGGAAACCCTAGAGAGAGCATGAGACATAGGATCCTTAGGGATCTCAAATTCCAACCGTAGGATTAAACTGAAGAACTCTTCTTCTAATAAAATTAGGGCTTCTACTAATTACAATCAAGTCCATCAACATATTGTAATTGACCCCTGAAATTTGAGATTATTGCAAATATGCCCCTTTTACATACAATTAATTCCTTCCACCAAACTATATTCCATATGAGATATTAGGACTGGATTAATTATTTGGTTATCGAGGGCACATAATTCTAACAATCTCCCACTTGCCCTCAGAACCAAATATCACCGTCACGTCCCTATCTCATGTAAACCTTGATTTCTTAGTTCACAACTCAGTTGGACCACAAAACAATTTTGAAATATATATAATATACTTTTATGTATTCAAAAATAGTTTTGTAAAACACATCCGGCCGGATTTCTTTTGGTCCAACACTTATATGAACATTAATTGAATATACTGTCTCTCCAAGAGACTGGTGGATTCCTTGTTGAGCATTCATACAACTCATCCATCACGCACACAACCCAACATGTCCGTATATAGTCCTGAATGGACATCACCGGTTGACAACGTCAAAGTATGTGTACATAATACATGAATAAATACAAACCTCTCAGGTCTAAGGACAATACCGAATTGTGATAGAACAACCTTTAACCTGACAGTGATCATTTTCCAAAAGGCGTTCTTTATCGGATCCTGTTCAGTGTATGTACCTATTACATGACACCCACTTGTCTGCTTAAGGTCATACCTCAATGATGGAATCAATCATTCTCCGCACAACAAGTGTAGACTTTATGACACAAAAGTCTAGAACAATTTCAGGCTTACAAGGAACTGAAAAATCATTATTCCCTGCCTTTGATTCATTAATCTCTAGCATGATTTTTCTACAATGTTGCCTGAACAAATTTACATACATAACATCTCATGTTACGTATAAACCCATAACAACAATAATATATGTGAAAAAAAATAAACTTTTATTATCAAATAATAAAGGAAAAACAAAACGTCAAACCCAATCATACATATATCTCAAACCCATATCTTAATATGTTTCTCAAACACTTTCTGAGATAAAGGCTTTGTAAATGGATCAGCTAAATTATCAGCTGATGCAACCTTCACCATTGTGACATCACCTCTGATATGATATCACGTATTAGGTGAAAACGACGTTCTATGTGCTTCGTCCTTTGATGAGACCTTGGTTCCACTGCCTGTGCAATTGCACCATTGTTATCGCAGTATAAGGAAATAGGCGCCTCAATCGAAGGGACAACTTCAAGTTCTTGAATGAACTTGTGAATCCACACAGCTTCCTTTGCAGCTTCACTTGCAGCAACATATTCTGCCTCAGTTGTAGAATCAGCAGTAGTACTTTGCTTGAAACTTCTCCAACTGAATGCTCCTTTGCCAAGAAGGAACACAAACCCGGATGTTGATCTTCTATCATCAATGTCTGATTGAAAATCCGAATCTGTATATCCCTGGACAGTCAGATCCTCACTACCATACACTAAGAAATAGTGTTTTGTATTTCTCAAATACCTGAGGATATGTTTTACTGCTGACCAATGTTCTGGACCTGGATTGGATTGGTATCTACTCACAACGCTAACTGCGTGACTGATATCAGGTCTAGTACAAAGCATAGCATACATGAGACTCCCTACAGCCGAAGCATAATGGCAGTTACTCATCTTCTCTCTTTCTTCAGGTGTTTTTGGACACATCTGCTTAGAGAGATGAATTCCATGTCTAAAGGGTAGAAACCCTTTCTTGGAATTTACCATGCTAAATCTAGCCAATATCCTGTCAATATAATTGACCTGTGAGAGACCCAATAATCTCTTCTTTCGGTCTCTAAACACTTTGATCCCGAGTATGTAGGATGCTTCCCCAAGGTCTTTCATTGAAAATTGGTTAGACAACCACATTTTCACAGATGACAAAGCCCCTACATCATTCCCAATGAGTAGTATGTCATCTACATAAAGAACCAAAAAGGTGATAGCACTCCCACTAACCTTCTTGTAGACACAAGGTTCATCCATGTTTTGTGAGAAACCAAACATTTTGATTGACTCATTAAAACGGATGTTCCAACAACGTGATGCTTGTTTTAGGCCATAAATGGATTTCTCCAATTTGCACACTTTTGATTCATTTTCCGAGATATGAAACCTTCTGGCTGGTCCATATAAATTTCTTCATGGATGTACCCATTCAAGAATGCGGTTTTCACATCCATCTGCCATATCTCATAATCATAGTATGCTGCAATTGCCAACAGAATCCTTATGGACTTTAGCATAGCTACTGGTGAAAAGGTTTCCTCATAATCAATACCAGCCTTTTGAGTATACCCTTTCGCTACCAGCCTAGCTTTAAAGGTCTCTACCTTTCCTGTTGGTCCAAGTTTCCTTTTGTAGACCCATTTGCAACCTATAGGCTTAATGCCTTCTGGTTTGTCTACCAAGGTCCATACCTTGTTGGAATACATGGAGTCCATCTCTGATTCCATGGCCACATGCCAATGCTTAGCATCTTTGTCTTTCACAGCCTCTGTATAATCACAAGGATCAATCTCCAGTCCCTCAGAATCCATTTGATAAATCTCATTTAACAAACTGAATTTTACTGGAGGTCTTATAATCCTTTTACTACGACGAGGCTCCTGTGTCTCAACAGGTTCAGTTTGATCAGTGGGAATAATCACTTGATCATCATTATTCTCATTCTGCTCAGTCACTGTACTATCTCTTTGCTCATCAAGAGCAACTCTACTCTCAGTTTCATTCAAACTATAATCCTCTTCAAGAAAAGTAGCATTCCTGCTAACAAACACTTTGTTTTCATTTGGATTATAGAAGTAGAAACCAGTAGTCATTTTGGGATAGCCTACAAATAGGCACCTATCAGTCCTTGATCCCAGCTTATCCACATTAAACCTTTTAACATGAGCTGGACAACCCCATATCTTAATATGATTTAGGCTTGGCTTCTTGCCAGTCCATAACTCATATGGGGTATTAGGAACTGATTTTGTAGGGATCCTGTTTAACAAGTAAACAACGGTCTCCAAAGCATGTCCCCAAAATGATATGGGCAACTCAGATATGCTCATCATGGAACGAACCATATCCAATAGGGTTCTATGCAACACCATTGTGCTGTGGTGTGCCGATATGATTCCATGATCTTTAAGGAGGTATATTCGGCTCCAATGGGCGCCCACGCATTCGTGTGTGACTGAGATATGATTCCATGATCTTTAAGATCAAAGAGGAGGTAATATTATTTTAATGGACTTTCCAATCTGTTTCTCAACTTCATTGTGGAATTTCTTGAACTTTTCAAAGGATTCTGATTTATGCTTCATAAGGTATAGATAATCATATCTAGAATAATCATCAATGAAAGTAATGAAATAAGAGAAACCTCCTCTTGCCATGTGGTTGAAGGGACCATAAACATCAGTATGTTTAATTCTAATACTTTTGTGGCTCTAATTCCCTTTCCTGTAAAAGGGCTTTTGGTCATCTTTCCTTGTAAGCAGGGCTTACAGATTGGATAGGGCTCAATTTTTAGAAATTGTAATGGCCCATCCCTTACCAATCTATTGATCCTATCAATATTGGCATGACCAAGTCTTAGATGCCACAAGTAAGTTGGATTAACATCCCTTTGCCTTTTTTCTTGTCACCCTCTTTGTTTCCTTGTTCACCTTGAACATTCTTAGCTGCCTGATACCCCTTATTATTTTTCTTGAAGTTCTTAAACTTGGGTTTCAGTTTCATTGAGGCATTAGATTTCTATGTGACCATCACAGTAGGTTTGTCCTTCTTGATGAGATCTTGAGCTGACTGCAACATGTTGAGCAGCTCTGACAATGTCATACTCATCTTGTTCATATTGTAATTAAGGACAAACTGATTAAAAGAATCAGGCAGAGATGAAAGAATGGCATCAACTTTTGTGTCATTATCCATCTCAACTCCCAAATTGTCCAATTCGTTGATGAAAGAAATCATCTTCAAGACATGTTCCCGAACTGGGCTCCCTTCCACCATTTTGGTGGACATCAGATTCTTCATAGCAGTCTGCCTAGCAGATCTGCTCTGCTCTCGAAACATTTCTTGAAGATGAAACATAGCGCCTGCAGCTATAGCTATGCCCTCACAATTTTTCTGCAAAACATTTGAGATTGAGGCCATAATATAGCATTTTGGCATAATATCATCATCATGCCACTTGATAAAGATTGTCTTCTTTTTTTTTTCCTCAGTGGCATTATTCAGGGCAAGCTCAGGTGTCTCAGAGGTGAGAACATAACCGATCTTATCGGCTGAGAGAACAATCATAAGATTTCTCTTCCAATCAACATAATTTGGTCCTGTCAACCGATTGTCATCCTAGAATCCTAGCCAAAGGATTAAAAGTCATTTTTGAATCTGCAAAACAATTTCACATATATATTTCCATTAGATTCAAGTTTTTGAAATACTAATGGTACCACCCATTCGAATAATAAACAGATATATCAAATATATCGCAACAATGAGAAATATAACATTTATATTCATGACATTCTAAATGGGTATCGAGAACCTCTACCTTACATGCAACAACAATTCCATTTTGGTAATCATTGTACATATCTTGCAAAGGCGAATAGCTACTATTCATCAAAATTTACATCATATGCAAAATATTTTAAAATATTTGTGATTCTCGATTTTCTTTTGGCCTACCTAAATAAACACATCTTATACTATTTTAGTACTTGCGTTTATTTGGTTTGTGCATTCCATTATCTAAGTGTGTTCCAAATTCTTGTGAGTTTATGTCACTATTTTAGTAGACACTCCCACTGAGATGTAGACACTTATCTTCCCAAGAGATAAACAAGAAAATTTTACAAAATTAAAATCGGTCTTATCCATTTTGGCTTCAACCAATTTTAAACAAGTAAAACTCTATTTATTGATAATAGAGACCATAGGAAAAATTACAATAATTAATCCTATTCAGCACCCAAAATTGGAAGAAAAAAATTCCATTTTTTTTTATGTCGGTCAACCGTTGACTGTTGACCGGTCAAATTGGTCAACTGGGCTAGACCGGTCAAACCGGTCGGACTCTCGCCAGACCGGTCCATCCCCGGACCGGTCAGGCCGGACCAGCTTGGCGGGTGGGCTGGGTTCACAACCCAACCCAGCCCAAGCGTTGGGCTGGGCTCCAAGCCCAGCCAGCCCATCGGTGGGGCTGGGTTCTTAACTCAGCCCAAGGGTTGGGCTAGGTTAGAACCCAGCCCAATACGTCCCTCTTTTTTTTTTTTTTTTTTTGACCCAGCCCAACCTTTGGGCTTGGCTGCTAGCCTTGGGCAGGGTAGGGCAATTGTTGCCCTATTCGAGGCCCAAGCGTTTGACCCAGGGCATCTCAATGCCCTGGGCACTGCTGGCCCCTTGCAGGAATGCAAGGTTGGCCTGCAGCCAGCCTCCACAGCTGGCGCAGTCCGCTCAGTCTCCGGTGGCACTGTTCATCACGTGAATAGTGTTTTTTTAAATCATTCCAAACATTTACTGTTCATAAAATTTTTTGGAACAAAAAACATGAACAGTAAATCAAATTTTCATACAATAAAATTATGCACTATTTATAATAGTGCGCGAACAGTAACCGGAAAGGTTTTGGTTTTTGATTCTTAATAAAAAAATTCGCAAGGTCCTAATAATCCAACAATTGCAATCATATGAACTTGGCTCTGATACCACTGATAGTTTATGCGGAATAAAACTAAATTCGTAAGTTTCAATCCGCTTCACGATCCAATCCAAAGCTCCAACGATTCAGAATAGAATAGCAAGATAACAAAATAGCAACACAAATGTCTTGCCTCCTAAAGGATTTATGTCACTCTCTCCTTTTAGGGATTTCTCTAATAGGTTCTGATGGCCAACCCCTTGAATATAACAGTTATATTTATAGGCCTTGGGAAACCCTAGAGAGAGCATGAGACATAGGATCCTTAGGGATCTCAAATTCCAACTATAGGATTAAACTGAAGAACTTTTCTTCTAATAAAATTAGGGCTTCTACTAATTACAATCAAGTCCATCAACATATTGTAATTGACGCTTGAAATTTGAGATTATTGCAAATATGCTCCTTTTACATACAATTAATTCCTTCCACCAAACTATATTCCTTATGAGATATTAGGACTAGATTAATCATTTGGTTATCGAGGGCACATAATTCTAACAATGTGTTCCCTGTATTCCTTCTAAGAGGAAGGGCGTTTGTAGCCACCTTCGAAAAGAGGAGTTTCAAACGATGTTGTCCCTTGAGGCACCATATTCTTTTCCATTCCTGGGCTGATAAGTCTCCGAAACTGGCCATCTTCTCTCGTTGATCAGAAAGATATGCATCTTTGACAAAATGGCTCCTTTCTTGTTGAGAAGCCATCTAGGGGTGTCCCCTTTGGCCAGTTGCTGGGAGCCTAATAGATAGTATAGCCTCCGTTGATTCTACTTCAAAAAGCTCTCTGATCAGCGCTTCCTTCCATGTGTGATTATGTTCATCAATGAGATCACACACTTCATTATTACATCTCTCTACTAGAGCCCCTTCCTTTAGTTTAGGTATAAAACCAGAAACTTCAGGCACCCAAGGATCATTGAGGATTGTAACATTGAGGAACCGGGTCTCCGGTTTGCAAAATACTTTTCCAAATCCAAGTGTCACCCTGCGACATTGTAACATTGAGGAGCCGGGTTCCACTACAAATATTTGGCCTCCAATGTTTTGACCCACACGCAATCTTTTTGCCTAGCCATATCCCAACCCAATTTCGCCAACAAGGCCCTATTTGAAAGTTAGATATGTGGAAAATTAAATTACCAATTCACTTTGTTGATCTTCGAGAATTCTTCAATAATCTTCAAGTTTTTGTCAATCTCATAGTCTCGAGAATTCCACAATAGCAGCCCAAATGTTCTGCCTTCCTTTCTCTCCACGCCCACAATCGTCGTAGGGTTTTTTGAGTTTTGATGGCCCACTCACAAACTTATGATTAGGGTAGACCATCTCATAACTATCATTTTATATGAAAACCCTATTTGTGATAGTGCATGGAATCGTTAGGGATCTTAGATCTCGACCATAGGATCACATGAAAAAACACTTTTTCCATTAAATCTGTTATATTCTTTTATTCCGAATTTTCAGGCTTCTACTAATTATAATCATGTCCATTAACATATTACAATTCACCCCCGAGAATTTGAGATTGATTTGTGAAATCCCTTTTGCTAACAATTATAATCGTTTATTTATCCTTTCACATACTATATTCCATATGAGCTAATAGGATAGAATATTATCATTGATAAAATCTCTACCTCATATAATTCTTAATTTTATAATTTGCAACTCGTTAGACTCTCAAATTGTTTCCAAAATAATTTCACAAATAAATATATAATATATTAATTTCAAAAAATATTTTCACAAAATTCCTCTGGCCAGAGATTTCTTTTTCTGAAGTCCAACCCTAAATAGATATAGTTGAATATACTACCTCACAAAGAGACTGGTGGATTCCTTATTAAGCATTTATACAAATTCATTCATCATGCACAAGACCAGACGTTGTCTGGAATATTTGACCTAAAAGATCATCACCAAAAGACTTGATCAGAGTATAAGTACACAATAAACAAATCTGTACAAACCTCTCAAGTCTAAGGATATCATAAACAAATTGCGCTGAATACCTTCTCACATCAATGATCACTTCCAAAAGGTATCCATATTTGATCTCATTCAGTGAATGTACTCTTACAGTGCACCTACTTGTTTGCTTAAGGTGACTATCTCGATTACTGAGTACATCCTATTTAATAGAGGCACAACGAGTATAGACTTTTTTGTAGATAAATATGTACCTTGTCTAGAACAAAACATCAAGTGTACAAGGAATAGAAAAGTCATACTTCTTGCCTTGATTCATTAACCATTGGCATGACTTTTCTACAATGTCACTAATTAATTATCGTGTAATATCTTATGTCACAACATATACCTAATATAATAAATATAAACACGTGGTATCTAAATAACAATTATTTAAAAATGATTTTTAGGCATATTTCTTACAATCTCCCACTTGCACTAAAAAACATTCATACAGGTATCTCATACCCATGTATCCCCTTTCTATGTAATTTGCCTTTTAATGGTGGAGTTATCTGTTGTAACTAGCTTACAACTTCTCCAACCCATGTATGTTTACCTAATGTACATACTCAAATCCAAAGTTGATCAACTATCAATAAGTACATGAATTTGTGTATCCCTAGACAATCTACAAATTCTCAACTCCAAATACTAGCATATAGCATTTAATGCTTTTGAAGTACTTGAGAATATGCTAAATCGATGTCCAACATTCAGGGTCTATGTCAAATTAATATCCATTCACAATGCTAACTCATACTTGTCAATGTAGTTCCAAAAACCTATTTTCTAGGTTTCCAAACATTTTGATTCCAAGAACTTGGATCAGTTCCAAAGGACTTTAACTTGAAAAATGGTTCATCGACCATCTTTTCATTGATGATATCTCCTGGAAATCATTCCCAATGAGTTGTATACCACTAACATAATGAACTATAAAAATTACAAAACTCCCACTGACTTCTTGTCAACACAAGGTACACACATGTTTCATAAGTTATGAAATCAAACTATTTGATCATCTCATCAAAATGGATTCTCATCTTATGATCCTGAGTTCTGAACAATTGAGATTCATCAGTAAGTTTAGTAACATCCATATTCAATTGATCTAATCAACCCTTCTATTAGCTTAGCTGACTGTTTCATCAAGAACTATCATGTTTTCACTTTCTCTTAGGCCGTACTTCTTTTATAAAAATAATATTCCTATTGATAATGACTACTTGTTTATTTGAGCTTATCAAATAATACATAGTGAACAGGAAATTCAAACATATGTTTATCACTCACTGAACAATATCTTATAAAGTTCAGTATATTATTTTTGCAAACACCATTGTGATGTGGTGTAGCAAGTTAGACACCACACACAAGTGGGATTCACATCCCTCTTTCATTTTAGGGTTGCATCATTGACATCAGCATATTTTTCAATTTATTTATAGAGTCCATAATATTTTCCAAAAAATATATAAATCATCAATATTAGTACCAAAAGCAATAAACTCTTTGCATTTTAAACTTTTGGAAAAATAAATCTCATTTCTATGAAATTTTGGTACATGTAAAGATAATTTTTCAAAAACAAAAAATTTTATTCTTGTGTAAACTCTTATAAATAATTCCAATGGCGGTTGCTGCAATACTTGTAGTTATTCCCATCTTCTACACAATTTCCCTTTCACTTAATCATCTGGGTTTCCTTAAACCCTTGCAACTTATTGCAAAAGTGAGATATAGTGTTCAAAAGGGCATACAAAAAATTTAATCGACAATACATTAAATTGAATTTAATGACAAGCATACCTTCAGTAGGATTACCTTTTCCAATAAATATATATTGGCCTAGTCCAAAATCATCATATAAAAAGGTATAAAAAATATGCAAGACATATAAAGTTAATCCACGTGTATATATAATAATCCATTATGTTTAGATTTTCGAACAACTAATGGTACCTCCCACTATGACACATCAATCAAATAAATCCTGAATATAACATTTATATTCAATGTCAATCGTAGGTCTCAAAAATTTGTATATTTTGTAAACATGATTTTGTTTTAGTAACCACATAGCAGCTTGTAAAAATAAATAGAAACTATCTATCAAGAATCCATCTCATGTCCCATACTATATGTATGTAAATATTTGTGACCCTTTATTTACTTTTGACCACCAAATAAACACAATATTCACTATTTTAGTATACGTCTTTAGTTAGTTAAGTGCAACCTTTGTCTAAATGACATGTAATTTTGTAATGGGTCGGCATTGCTATTTTAGTCAACCATTGTCTATCGACATGCGGTTGGCTACTGTTTGAGGCCAAAAGCACTGAGGTCAGAGGGTCACCCCAGATGTATTGGGAGGCGCTCTAGCCAGTGGTGCAGCGGCAGCACTACTTTGCCGCCAGCCACACCTTCGAGAGAAAAACCATTTTTCTCTTAACCTTCAACACAAAACAATCGCTTTTAAAACATAAACAAACATTATTACATATGCGAGCAACAATTCCAATTTCATGTTGAACAAGTTGACAAGGGAACAACATCTTACCAAATAGGTTTGAATCAAAAAAGAAAAATGAATATTATACTCTTTCGCGTTATTAACAAAGAATCATAATATTTCATACTATAAAGAAAAGCAAAATTTTCCATTCATGCAATTTCAAAAATGGTGAAAAGCATTTGATTATTCAATAATATTGTGGTATGAATCTCAAGTGAATGAGGTTAGGGAGCTCAGATCTCATCCGTAGGATCACATGGAAAAACTCTTTTCTATTAACTCCCTTATATTTCTTTTATTTCCGAATTTTAGGCTTCTACTTAATTGTAATCGTCCATCAACATATTACAATTCACCCCTGAGAATTTGAGATTGATTTGTGAAATCTCTTTTGCTAACAATTATATAGTTTATTTATCCTTCCACAATACTATATTTTATATGAGCTAATAGGACAGGAATATTATTATTGATAAAATCCCTAGCTCATATAATTCTTAATTTATAATCTGTAACTTGTTGGACTTCAAATTGTTTCCAAAATAATTTCACAAATAAATATATATAAATATTAATTTAAAAAAAAATTTTCACAAAATTCTTCTGGCTAGAGATTTCTTTTTCTAGAGTCCAACTCTATACAAAAATACTTGAATATACTATCTCACGAAGAGACAGGTGGATTTCTTATTGAGCATTTATATAAACTCATTCATCATGCACAAGACAGGACGTTGTATGAAATATTTGACCTAGAAAGATCATCACCAAAGACTCGGTCAGAGTAGAAGTACACAATAAACAAATCTGCACCGAATCTGTTGGTTCTCTCCATTCTTTTTTTATTGTTTTTTTCTCTTTTCTTCTCCTGTGCGACTGGAGCCTTTCTTCTCTTGTTTGGATTCCTTTTATTTTTTTTACTTTTCTTCTCTTTGGTGGCTAGAGCTTTTCCTCTATTGTTTGCCTAGATTTTTCTTCTCTTGTTCGGCTGGAGTTTTTCCTCTCATTTCTTTGTTTTTCTCTAATGAATATTTCTGGATTTAATTGGTTCTCTCTAGTTTTGATTTCAAAGATGATAGGCTAGATTTCAAGCTTGAGATTCAAGGAGTAACCCATGACTGTTTTGGGTTGGATTTCTTCTTTTTCATGGAGCTTTAATGATTCACTTGTTGGATTGTATTTCATTTTACTTTTAGAAAGGATTGAAGTTCTTTGTTCTTGTTTTTGATCAGTTGTAGATGTAAAGGCACAATTGATGCTTGAACTAGTAACAAGACTTTGATGGTTTTCTTTCATTGCTTAAATCTATTATATAATCTATTGAGTATCGTAGATTATATTGAAAAGTTGTGGGCTGATCGTTGTATTATCCGATCATAATCTCTTAGAATGAGAAAATGGTTGAGAGAAGAGAAAATTAGAGCTAAATCCATTACCAAACCAATTATGGGACAAACTTGCATCTCAAGTGTTTGATTCATTGTCTCTAAGAACGTCACTTTATTTTTCTGCACTTTATCTTTAGAATATTTTGCATCTGTCTATTTTTAAATGTGTTGTTCTTCGCTTCTCTTTCAATTACGAACCATAAACCTTAAAAATCAACTCTGAATTTTTCTCTTTATTTGTAAATAGCTTACATATAATATCTAATGCTTGCATTAATTCCATTGTCCCTGTAAATTCGATCTTGGGATTTACCCTTGTATTACTTTGACAGGCCCATTTGTCAATTTTTGGCACTTTGACAACGTTTTATGAAGCATTTCTCGTTGTTGAAGAAGTTGATGTGTCAATTCTGTGAATCTCTTCACAGATTTGGTGAATCTATTCCTTTTCTTTTTCTTTTCATTTTCCTTTTTAGCTGCTGTTTATGTCTGGTTGGTTTCAAGATAATTCTGGTCATTTGTTTCGAAATCAATGGCTATGTTTGGATAATGTTCCAAAACGAGGACAATACGTTTTATGAAGCACTCAATTCAATTCACAGATTTTGACAATACTTTTCACTTTCATCTCGAAATCCAAGAGATACTTTTCAATCCAAGAGAATCTAACTACTTTCAAAAAAACACAAACACAAAAAATTATTTTGAGATCTATACCAAACATAGCCAATACATCATAGACTTTGATTTTGACATTTGCGAAATATTTGCACTTAGGGAATATTTGCACCCTATTAGGACCACCACCCCATCATGCATCATTACACCTTTGAATGCTCATAATATTTTAATTTTAAACCTGGTATGATACAGTTATTACCACATTTTCATGGGATGGATTCCGAAAATCCCTATTTGCACCTCAAGGAGTTTGAGGAAGTATGTTCTACATTTTTGGATCAAAATTGTACTGAGGAGGTGATTAGGATGAATTTGTTTCCTTTTTCTCTTAAGGATAAAGCAAAAACATGGTTAAATGCATTGAGGCCAAGATCTATTGGAACATGGCAAGAAATGCAAACTGAATTTTTGAAAAAGTTTTTCCCAATGCATCGAGCCAATGGTTTAAAGAGACAAATCATGAATTTTGCTCAAAAGGAAAGTGAGACTTTTTATCAAAGTTGGGAAAGGTTCAAAGATCTTTTAAATGTTTATCCACATCATGGTTACGAGGATTGACACATTATTAGTTTTTTCTATGAAGCTTTGATGCCTAAGATGCGAAAATTTGTCGAAACCATGTGTAATGGAGAATTTTAATAAGGAACCTAGGGAACCATTTGCCTATTTTGATTACTTGGCTGAGAATGCTCAATCATGGGACACTTCTTGTGTTTATGATCGACTTGAACCATTGAGGGCTGTAAGTGGGGGAGGTAAGTATACTCTAAAAGAGGAGGATGATTTGCAAGCCAAATTTGCCTTATAGTCAAAGAAATTAGAGGCAATTGAGTTAAAGAAAGTGCATGAAGTTCAAAGTATTCCAAAACAAGAAAAATGTAGCATTTGTGAGGACACTAGTCATGTGACATCCGAATGCCCTACTATCCCAGCTTTTAAGTTTGATGCTTCTCACCTCGTTAATATGATTTCTAAGCCTTTTTCTACATCATATTCTAATGCTTATAATGCAGGTTGGAGAAATCACCCCAACTTCAGCTGGAGAAATGATCATCCCACGAGTTCAACATTTAAGTTTGATGTTTCTCACCCTGGTAATATGATTTCTAAGCCTTTTTCTACACCATATTCTAATACTTGTAATGCAGGTTGGAGAAATCACCCTAACTTCAGCTGGAGAAATGATCATCCCACGAGTTCAACACATCCCGGAGCTGGTGCACCTCCATATTCAGTTCATTCCCAACAAAATGCACCACCTCCAACTCCTAGAAAACCTATGGATGATCCACTCCAACAGATGGCCACTACCCTTCAACAGTTTATGCAAAGTCAGACCACAATAAACAACCAAACCTCTCATGCTATTAGTGATATAAGGAATAACTTAACAAGGCTGAACACCACGTTGAATGCTCAAGAGAAAGGCAAATTTCCATCTCAGCCCCAACCAAATTCTCAAGTACAACTTGCCACTTCAGAGTTACTTTCTCTGCAGATGTGAATGTCAAACAATGTAAGGCTTTAAAAACTCTTAGAAGTGGTAAGATAGTCAATATACCTGCTCAGAGGGCTGACAAGGTTGGTAAGACTTCTAACTTAAAGCATCATGACAAGAAATCTGAGATTGATGCATTTTTGGAGACTAAGATATCTGTTCCAACACCCTTTCCTCAAAGATTGGTTCCTTTACATAAAAACAAACATCATGCTGAGATTTTAGACAAGTTTGCATTAACATTCCTCTTCTTGAAGCCATTCAGCAAATCCCAACATATGCAAAAATTTTGAAGGACTTGTGTATAGTCAAGAGGAAGCTTATGTGCAAAAGAAGGCATTTCTCACTGAACAAGTCAGCGCCATTATTAAATCCAATACTCCTCCTAACTATAAGGATCTAGGTTCTCCAACAATAACTTGTGTTATAGGAAGCTCAAAAATAGGCCAAGCATTACTAGACGTAGGTTCTAGTGTGAATTTGCTTCCTTATAACACTTATGAGCAACTTGGTTTCAAAGAGTTGAAACAAACTTCTATCATCTTACAATTGGCTGACCGTTTAATTAAAAAGCCTAGGGGAGTTGTGAAAGATGTACTAGTGCAAGTCAATAAGTTTTACTATCCCATTGATTTTGTGGTATTAGATGTTCAATTAACTCACTCTGTATTTTAGGCACCTATCATTTTAGGGAGGCCATTTTTAGCTACTTCCAATGCTTTGATAAATTGTCAAAGTGGTATCCTTAAATTGACATTTAGAAACATGAAATTGGAGCTGAATGTGTTCAACGCTTATAGGCAACCCTAAGATCTAGAAGAACTCTAAGAAGTGAATTTGTTGGAATCTCTACTTGCTGAAGAACCTTTCTTATTAGTGCAAGAGAGTCAAATAGAGCATGTTTTGTCCGAAACCTTGGAGAACATGGACCTATTTGATGCTAATTTAGTGAATTTTGGTGCAGGTAACAAAGTAAACTCATTGTGGCGACCCAAATTTGAAGACCTGCCACTTCAATCCATAAACCAGCAACCATCAGATGAAGTTCCTCCATCTCTAGTTTTGAAACCACTACCTGAGAGGTTGAAATATGTTTTTCTTGGGCCTACTAACACTTTTCCATGTATTATCTCATCTTATTTTTTAGTTGCGCAAGAAGAGCAGCTCCTACAGGTTCTCAAGAAACATAAAGGAGCACTTGGATGGTCGGTTGCTGACATCAAACGAATAAGCCCCACCATTTGCAAACATTGAATTTTTTTTGAGGAAAATTCATCACCAACTCGAGAGATGCTAAGGAGGTTGAATCCCACGATGAAGGAAGTGGTAAAGAATAAAGTCTTGAAACTCTTGGATGTAGGTATCATCTATCCCATTTTCAGATAGTCAATGGTGAGTCCTACTCAAGTAGTTCCTAAGAAATCTGGGATTAGGGTTGTGAAAAATGAAAAAAATGAGTTAATCCCAACTAGAACCATCACAGGATGGCGCATGTGCATTGATTTTAGGAAGCTAAATGCTGTCACAAGAAAGGACCATTTTCCATTACCATTTTTGAACCAAACTTTGGAAAGAGTTGCGGGCCATGCTTTTTAGGACATGCCGGTTTCTATAGACGTTTTATCGAGAATTTTAGTTCCATATCAAGACCATTGTGTGAATTGTTAGCTAAGGATTGTGTTTTTACTTGGACTGATGCATGTCTCGTTGCTTTTGAGCAACTCAAATCCATGTTGGTCACTGCACCTATAATTCAACCACTTGATTGGTCTTTGCCTTTTGAGATCATGTGTGATGCTAGTGATTTTGCTATAGGTGCTGTCCTTGGTCAGCGAAGAGATAAACTTCCATTTGTCATTTACTATGCAAGCAAGACACTTGATGCAGCTCAGAAAAACTACTCCACCACTGAGAAAGAGTTGCTAGCAGTTGTTTTTGCCTTGGATAAGTTTCGAGCTTACATTTTAGGCTCTCCAGTTGTTATATTCATTGACCATGCAGCCCTTAAGTACTTGCTCACTAAAAAGGATGCCATACCTCGGCTGATTAGATGGGTTTTGTTGTTGCAGAAATTTAATATTACCATCAAGGATAAGAAGGGAGTGGAGAATGTGGTTGCTGACCACTTATCTCGACTCATTGTTGAAAATTATGAATCTCTTACTCCTGTTTCCGATTCTTTTCCTGATGAACAACTTTTAGCTGTTGATTCTTTGCCATGGTTTGCTGATATTGTCAATTTCTTGGTAATAGGATACACCCACCACATTGGAGCCTTCAGGACATCAAAAATTTTAAATTAGAAGTGAGATCTCTCTTTTATGACAACCCATATTTATTCAAATATTGCTCTGACCAATTTTTGAGGAGGTGTGTGCCGAATTGTGACATTTCACACATATTAAAGTTTTTTCATGCTAGTGCGTGTGGGGGCCACTTTTCAGCCAAGAAAACGGTGCCCAAGATCTTGCAATGTGGTTGCAATTGGCCCCACATGTTCAAGGATGCTTATAATTTTTGTAAAGCATGTGAGCCATGCCAAAAACTAGGTGGGATTACCCGTAGAAACATGATGCCCCTACAACCCATTTTAGCATTAGAAATTTTTGATTGTTTGGGGATTGATTTTATGGGCTCTTTTCCCTTTTCTTTTGGTTATCTTTACATCCTTGTTTCTGTAGACTATGTTTCCAAATAGGTCGAGGCAATACCATGTTGGACCAATAATCATCATGTGGTGTGAAATTTTTTGAAGGATAACATTTTCACTCGGTTTGGGATACCACGAGTTGTAATTAGTGATGGAGATTCACACTTTTGAAATAAATCATTTGCTGCCTTAATGAAAAAATATGATCCATCACAAAATTTCAACTCCTTATCATCCCCAAACCAATGGCCAAGTTGAGTTGGTTAATTGAGAAATCAAGGCTATTCTTGAAAAAACCGTCAACCCAAATAGGAAAGATTGGTCATTGAGACTTTCTGATACTTTATGGGCTTATAAGACAGCTTTTAAAACTGTCCTAGATATGTCTCCTTATCGTTTGGTTTACTGCATGTCATCTCCCTATTGAGTTAGAACACAAGGCTTATTAGGCTATCAAGCATTTTAATTTTGCTACCGACGACTCTGGTTTTTTCAGGAAATTGGAACTGAATGAATTATAGGAGTTATGATGCGATGTCTACGACAATGCCAAACTCTACAAGGAGAAGACTAAGGCTTTCCATGACAAGCACATTTTGCGGAAGAGTTTTCTCCTCAGTCAAAAGTTTCTCCTCTACAACTCACGGCTTCATGTGTTCGCCGGTAAACTTCGATCCAAATGGAGTGGTCCTTACATTGTTCAGATGGTATTTCCTCATGGGGCTGTTGAAATTCTCAATCCACACAACGGTAATATTTTTAAGGTTAATGGTCAGCGGCTCAAACCTTTTCTTGAACACTTTTCACCAGAGGATACCACCTTCTAATTGCTTGATCCTGCTCCTCCAGTTGCATCTTGATGTTTTATTTTGCATTCATTTCTTTTTGCCTTGTCTTATTTTACTTTTAGTTTTTAGAGGTTTTTTTTTCCTTTTCGCTATCGTTGTTCTCCTTGTTCTCCTCTTGTTGTCCTTTACTTCTCCACTCAAGTACCCTTTCATTCCTCTTGTTATCACTCTTTTGTTTTTCTTTTGGCATTTTCTTTTTAATCATTGAGGACAATGCTCACTTTAAGTTGGGGGTGGAGGTGTTTTGTGTGTGTCCCTCTAGTTTGATTGAGTTTTCCAGGTTCACTTTCATGAAACTTCTTGGCTAAATTTCAAAATGACTATTTTCAAACTTATATGCTTGTGAAAGGAGTGTTGGAACTATGGGTTGCGGTTACTCAAAATGGTTCGGATTTTAGCTCAACATAGAAGTTTATGTCATACTTAGTCACTTAGGAAAGGGAAATGTACGTTTAAGTTGATGATTGCTATACTTGACTATACATAAGCGGAATATCTTGGTTGCCTCTTTTATGTCAAGCTCAATGTTGCAGCTAATGAGACCCCTAATGAACCATATCTTAATGGTTTAAAAAAAAAATAGAGAGATGCAGAAGTGCATATGAAAAAAAAAATTGAGAAAAGGGACAAGCCAGAGATCGTGTGCTTTGGAAAAGGCTGCCTATTACCGGGGCTTTCAAACAAACAAAGAATAAGGCTTATGCCAAAGAAATAAAAAGCCTTTTAAAGTGTAATAGCGTGAAAGCCACCAATGCAATGGTTTTGAATTGAATTAGAGTAAGATCAATTTTGATTCTTCTTGACAAGCTGTTGATATTGGGAAGACTTAAGGAAATTTTACAGTCAACTTTGGTAAACTTGCCACACGCTGGCCGCACTTAGTGAGCTGCAATCTTTTACACATTTCCTCTACTTGAGTGCTGAATATGCCATGAGTTTTTACAAGAACTTTAATCTGATCTGTTTTAGTTCCAATACCCATTTTGACGATAATCTCTAATCTATGACATAGATCTTTGACTTTAGTTATGATGGATGAAAGCCAATGGTTTCCTATTAGTCGCTTTTTTTGCTAGAGAGTAGCAAAACGCTAGTTGGGGGGTGTGATTAAGTGTCGAAATTGCATAATTAAATGTTTAAGTGTTTTAATCAGTTATTGCAAAATGAATTAAGAGCTTAATTATGCATATGATTTTAGTAATTGAGCTTAACTAATTTTTTAGACTTGAAACATTTAATTTGCAGCATATTACATTTTTTTGCCCTTAAGTTTATAAGCGCCTTTGTTTAATTGTTGCAGGGTATTTTTGGAAGACAAAAATAGAGCAACTAAAAGGTTAAGCTGGAGAGGCATATTCAGCAGTTACACCCAAGAGCAGATGGACGACACTGAAGAGAAGCGCGCAAGAGCAGATGGAGGAGGAAAACAAACGGTTGGGACGCATGAAGAGCAAAGGGGGGCACTGAATCTGCTGGCTCTCTCCATTCTTCCTATTATTATTTTTTCTCTTTTCTTCTCTTTTGCGGCTGGGCCTTTCTTCTCTTGTTCGGATTGTTTTTATTTTTTTGTCTTTTCTTCTGTTTGGCGGTTGGAGCTTTTCCTCTATTATTTGGCTGGATTTTTCTTCTCTTGTTCGGCTAGTGTTTTTCCTTTCCTTTCTTTGTTTTTTTCTAATGAATATTTATGGGTTTAATTGGTTCTCTCTAGTTTTGATTTCAAAGATGATAGGCTGGATTTTAAGCTTGAGATTCAAGGAGTAACCCATGATTGTTTTGGGTTGGATTTCTTCTTTTTCATAGAGCTCTAATGATTAACTTGTTGGATTGTATTTCATTTTACTTTTGGAAAGGATTGAAGTTCTTTGTTCTTGTTTTTGATCAGTTGTAGAGGTAAGGCACAATTTATGTTTGAACTAGTAACAAGACTTTGATAGGTTTCTTTCATTGCTTAAATCTGTTATACATTCTATTGAGTATCGTAGATTATATTGAAAAATTGTGGGCTGATCGTTGTATTATCCGATCATAATCTCTTGGAATGAGAAAATGGTTGAGAGAAGAGAAAATTAGAGGTAAATCCATTGCCAAATCAGTTATGCGAGAAGCTTGCATCTCAAGTGTTTGATTCATTGTCTCTAAGAACGTCACTTTATTTTTCTGCACTTTATCTTTAGAATATTTTGCATCTATCCATTTTTAAACGCATTGTTCTTTGCTTCTCTTAGTTTCTCTTTCAATTACAAACCATAAACCTCAAAAACCAACTCTGAATTTTTCACTTTATTTGTAAATAGCTTACATATAATATCTAATGCTTGCATTAATTCCATTGTCCCTGTGAATTCGATCTTGGGATTTACCCTTGTATTACTTTGATAGCTTCTGCACTTGGAAGTCAAAAGCATTAGCTGATCAGAGAGGAACCTTGCCTTCCAACCCACAAGACGAGAGTTGAGTTTCTCCTAGATTTCTTTGCAGGCTTGACTTTTAGACCATGGAATCGAAAGTGGCAGGCCGAGATATCTACCCCTATCAGATGCTTGTTGTACACGTAGTATTGCCACGAATTGTTCCCAGTGTGCTTTGGGCTCATGTTGCGGCTAAATTGAATAAACGATTTATGGGGTTGAGTACCTGGCCCGTGTTGGAAATATGTCCTCAAAACCAATTATTAGAATAATTATGAGATAATTATTTCTTTTATTATCACATGCACTTATTACTTATTGGGTACAATGTTGTAACATAAGATGTTACACAGTTCTATTGTTAAGTGAAATTGTAGAAAAGTTGTGTCGATGATTAATGAATCAAAAGGTGGGGAGTATGACTTTTCAGATCCTTGTTCACTTGACAGTTGTTCTAGACTGAGATATGTAGACGAGTGGGTGCACTGTAAGAGTACATGCACTGAACGAGATCAAATATGAATACCTTATGAAAGTGATGATTGATGTTGAGAAGGTATTCAGCACAATTAGTTTATTGATATCCTTAGACTTGAGAGGTTTATGCATGTCTGTTTGTTGTGTACTTCTACTTTGACTGAGTCATTTGGTGATCTTTCTAGGTCAAATATTCTAGACAATGTTAGACCTTGGATATGATAAATGAGCTTGTGTAAATGGTCAATAAGGAATCCACCAGTTTCTTTGTGAAACAGTATATTCAGTATATTTGTGTAGAGTTGGACTCGAAAAGAAACCACTGGCTAGTGGACTTTTGCGGAAATGTTTTTCGAAATTTATATATATATATATTATATTTAATTGTGAAATTATTTTTGATACATTTTGAGAGTCCAACGAGTTGCAGAATGTGAGTTCAAAATTATATGAGCTAGGGACTTAATCGGTAATATTATTTCATCCTATTAGCTCATGTGGAATATAGTATGGTGGAAGGATAAATAAATAAATAATTGTTAGCAAAAGGGATTTCACAAAAACAATCTCATATCTCGGGGGTCAATTGTGATTGTTAATGGACATGATCACAATTGATAGAAGCCCATAAAAATTCAAAATACAAAATATAAGGGAGTTAAATGAAAAAGAGTTTTTCACAATGATCTTACGGCCGAGATTTGAGATCCCTAAAAATCTCAAGCATAAGCATAGGAGAAACTTTGAGTAGCCATTATAAATAGCTCTGAACTTCATTTGAGAAGAGGAGAAGTCATTTTTCGTGAGAATTGTTCTGTCTCTAAAAACTCTCTCTCTCAACTTTTCTCTCAAGAACTATGTGCGTGGATCTGAAAAAAGCAGAATGCTTGGGCTGCTAGATTTCAACAATCTAGATTTTCGCTGCGAATCTTACACTGTTATTAGAGCTCAGATTTAGCGAAATCTCACGGCTCAAGTTCGTGTTTCTTGCCCAAACCACACACATGAAAATTTTGATTTCTTCACGATCAAATTGATTGATAGAAGAACAAGATTTCTTG